>ML795166.1:290354-330337 GCA_009831015.1 Picea engelmannii
GGGTGGCCATGGAAGGGCTGCGGTCGAAAGGTTGTTGAAGGGACTGTGGAAATCCCGCTAAAGTACTACTGATAAGTTAGAGGACAGAGAAAGGGTGCAAGCAGCCAAGAACATGTATAAAGGTATTAGTGCCCGTGTGGCACTGGGTATGAAAGGATTTGGTAAGAACCCCTTCCGAAATATTTATTATTGCAAGCTATACCTGAAAATTGAAAAGGATAGTTGTATGCCTTGGATACCCGATTAGGGTATGATTCGGGGAGAATGACCTAAATAATGGAGGCATGAACCTCTGGTAGTAAACACTGGTTGTAACCCTCAGAAAAATTCATGAACTGATATGTCATGAACACGTGGACCAATCAAGGAATGACTGTAAACAAAAAAGTGCTCTTAGATAGCATGTTGCATTGAATTACTTCCAGGAAATTCATATTTGCATAAAGGACAGACAATGGATATCTCATTGAGGAAGGAGGACCTTCCGACATTTTTACTCATGAGGTATAGGTGTTAGAGAAAATACAATGTGGGTGTCCATGAGTATTGGCACCATGGTTATTAATGAAGGCATAATGCGTGAGCGCATTCATGCGAAACTTTTAAGTCTAATATGTACTAATTTGGGGTCGTGGTCGGCCTATAACAGGAAGCGTGGATTCTGTTGAAAGAATGAATGAAAACGAGTAAACCACCTGGGGAGAGGATCGGTTAAATCCCAACACCCCATGACCAAGAACCGGTCCTAAAGTATGACAAACTTGAAATCAATGCAAGAATGTATTGGGTATGAATGTGGCCAAGGATAGTGGCACAGTTGTTAAAACCCTTTAAAATGTTGAATTACATTTGAATATATATATATATATATATATATATATATATATACATGTACATAGAGAATCAAACAATTTGTTTGGCTGATTGAGGAATGAATTGCAGGAAACAGAGGGTCATGGATATGGCAGTAAGGTAAGCCCATAGGAAAGACCAATTACCTGTTGGGCCAAACTGCAAGAATGGTATTTCCTTTTGAGGAAGTAATTTAATCATTTAAGTGTGCACAATTCTAAGATTGTTATGACGATGTGGTAAAGGTGAAACAAAATGTATACGCATGGAAAAGCTAACAAGTTGTTTGATCGATTGAAGTTGAAAGTACAGGAAGCAAAGGGGTCTTGGATATGGCAGCATTGTAAGCCCATAATGAAGACCGATTGCCTGCTGAGCCAAACCATTATGGGGAGGAAAGTCTCGTAATTATAAATTTGGTTCCTGTGTGGAACAAATATGAAAACAAATTGTGAGAATGGACAAATCTGTGGGTGACAGGTTTGCAATAAAATCTTGAAAGCCAGAATTGATAATGATGGCTCATGAATTTTGTATACCTGTGATACAGGTGAGAAGAAAAGACATGTTCAGAAGGGAAAAAATGAAGGTTGTCAAAACTGAATATGATGAACATGACTACTACTGAGCCATGAAAACCCTGTGATGAGTCATGATCGCTTAAAATAAAATTGTGTTGAGGTAATCCCATCCGGAAGGACGCCTTGACTGTAAGACTCGATAGAGCCTCTAAATTTCTTCCTATGCGAGAAAACCTTGGCAGGGAAATATGGATCGCCCAAGGGACTGTATAACAGTGAAGGGGATGCCTAAGCCTGGGCCTGGAGGGTGAGTTACCACAAGGAATAGGAGACCTTAATAATTTTTGAAACGATTGGGGTAATGCACGCATTGGGTATTTTCCCATGCGGGAAGAAAAACCTTGGAAAGAAAGATGAAAATTATGATGGATCTTGTGAGCTATTGAATTGGAATTTTGCATCCTATAGTTACGTCAAGGAGGACGATGAGCATGGATAACAAAATTACCATGTGGATGCCAATCTACGAACTGCACAGATAAGTATTGTGCTAAGAATACGAAATTTCCTTTTCCTTTTGAAATTTGAACATTTGTAAGATTTTTTTGCACAAAATTGTGAATTAATGTGTTTGTTGTCCAGGAATTATTGAAGGAAGATGATGAAGATCAAGACTTCTGAAGTGGACGAATAAGAAAGGGCATGACATGTGTTTTGAGAAAGAACACCAAGGACAGTGTTCCTTTAAGGGGGAGGGAATTGTAACACCCTGTTTCCCCCAAATTTGTAATTAATCCTAATACAGGAATTACCATGCTAAAGCATGATGAAAATGTGAATGTATGATGTGAATGGACCTTATGAAGAAGGTCAATAAATGTAAATAACATTATGAATTTAATGCAGGACTGCTGATGAGGGGATGTGCAAGAAATTGACCACGATGGCGGTGGAAGGCACCTGAAAAGGTGGCGTTAACTTCCACCGAGAATTAAATACCGTATTTGGACTCCACTGGCCTGGAGAACCAAAAGAGGCTTGCTGGCCCTGAAAATTAATGGCTCACAGACTGGTAGGTGGATGGCTTGATGAGGGATGGGATGGTGAACCGCCCTGCCATAGGGTCGTCAGGCCTGATCAGTGCGAGGGAAATCACGCCACACGCAACCTTGCGAGAGGATAAGGCATATCGCAGAGGAGATTGAGAGGGAAGACGCGAGGGGAAATCTGGAATTACACAGAGTGAGTGATAGCAGAGAGGAAGGATTGCAACCTTCTCTCCTGGTCACTGGCAGACAGAGAGATGTAGTCTCAACAACATCGTGGTCTCAGCTCGGGGGTGGCTAGTGGTAAATCCGCTAGGAGTCGCTACGCCTACGGTTGGGTGGAAATGAGCACCCCTCTCAGTAGTTGCACCCATTTCTGAATTCACTTATGATAAGTGTTTTGTTTACATATTGCATCTTGAAATTCATAGATTGATACATGCTCATAGACCTGTGAAGTTGTGAACGATTTCAGTGTAAGAATGTCTATGCAGTGTTTTCATAAGAATTTATAGACATGTGCTTATAACAGAGGAAGCCATGCATGATTTAAGTTGATAAATGAATCTAATTATAGGTTGAATTAAGTTAGGCTTCCAACCCATTCTTGGGAAGTAGTTTCCCTTCACCCATCTCCCGGAAGGCCCCGGAATAGATCTCTTGTAGAGATTTCCTCCTTGGAAAGATTTACCCAGAACCTGGAATAGGAACTTGAAGGTGCAAGTCTTAATAGCCTTGTACGGGGAGGAACGATCCTCTTCAAAACCCGAGATGGCAGCTTAAGGGAGGAATATCGAATCGACGGATGAGAATTCGTCGGGAAATCCACAGTTTCCCCACAACCGTTAGATTAGCAGGAGAAGGTAGGGTGTTAAAGGCCTTACCACCTGATTTTTCCTGTTTCTTCATGGGTAATGAAGAGTCTCAGGCCGTAGATCCCCATGTTCCATTAGAACATCCAGACCGCTGATTTATTCCCATCCACAAAGTTGTGGAAGAGTGCATAAAGTGGCATCAAAACCGTTGGATCTCACTGAGGTGCGAGGAGGTTTCAGCCACATCAGAGTCCAAGCTTGGAAGGCTGTTGAACCATTGGATCAGCAGTCGAACTCTCGTTAACCGTTAGATCTGGTAAGAGTTACACCGGGGTTAAACCCTAGTGAACAGAGGAGAGTTTCTAGAAAGTCATCGGGATATTGAAGTCATCGGAAATTCTGAGAGTGTAAAAATCACGACATCAGGAATCACGATCCGCGATATCCCGATAGGCATAGGATCATCTATCGTGGAGGATACATGTCAGGAGATCCCGGAAGTCGGGGATCAGAGAATCAGAGTTTCCGAGCACAAAGAAATCTTGTCATACAGAATCGTGATCCACGATTTACCGACAAGATCAGAACCATCCATTGGGTGGAACACATGTCAACAGATCCCGAAGAGTCACAGTTTGGGACTTGGAGAGTTCCGTGAACTATTGCAACGGGAATTGCGATATCCCGATACGCGATTTCCCGATTTGTCACAGGAGAGTTGTGTGGGCCACCGTTGGAGCTAGTGGAGGATAGGTGTCAGGAATCTGGTGAGAGTCGAGAAATCGGGGAATCGAAATTTCTAAGGTTGAAGGAAACAAGACATCAAAAGTCTCGAAATCCCGACAAGGATCTGGACCGTCTGTTGGCAGAGGACACATGGCAGAGATCAAGCGCCATCGGTGTTTGGCGCATCGGGAAATTGGCATTTCCAGGGACAAGAGAATGAGGAAGTCCCAGGTGAAAACCTCGACATAATCCGAGCCGTCCGTTCATAGGGATAGGTGTCAAAGATCTAACGAGAGTCAGAAAATTGAGAAATCGGCATTTCTGAGGTCGAAGGAACCAGGACCTCGAAACTCCCAATATCCCGACAAGGATCTGGACCGTCCATTTGGAGGGACGTGTGGAAGAGATCAGAGCGATCAGGAAAGTCCCAACAAGGGAAGCCATCCCTCGACGTTTGGTTCATCAGGATACCGGGAATCCCACAGACGTGGTGTTTACTCCTTTTGAAACTGCGAAATGCGTAACCACGACGAGGTAAACTTGTGGACATGGGGTAATGGTCACGTGAACTAGGGCTGAGCCAGGAGGGCTAGTTGAAGTAGAGGCACGTAAGGAATTGGAGAATCGTGAATCCCATGGGCGTATGCACATCAACATCGAAAACCCCAAATCCCCGACGTAGAGGTTTGACTACGGTCCTGGGGTAGTGGTCATGTGGATAACAGGCTTAGCCGGGAGGGCTAATGCGCTAGGGGCACATCGAGGATCGAAAGATCACAAAATCCGAATAGGCACTACGTTCAAATTGGACCATGGTCACGACCTGCGATCGCATGAGAATGGAAAAGAAAGAAAGAGCCAGTTTGCGTTGTGTCTCTGGGGTTATTTAAGGGCTTGAGTCTGACGAAGGACCGAAAAAATTTGAGATAGGTAGTGGGTATGTTACACTTCAGTTGGAATTCTTGTACAATCAAATTCCTCTTGCTCAAAGCATCTGTGTTGTAGGTGAATCCTCCTGTGGACAAGTGGATTCCCTTTTGGCATCTAGACTCCTAAGGCCAAGAAATAAAGTTCTTAACATGGACACTGGCTTCTTTTTATACCTAATCAAGCTAATGAATGAAACATAAGGGGAAAAATATGTACCTTATAAGTGACATTTGTCCTTGCAAAGTCCTAGCTGAGCTTCTATCTTGAACTCCCTGATAGGCCCTGTAAGAAAACAAAGGTACAAAAGACTTCCTACTCTACTGAGATTAGCTCAAACATAGATCCACCTACTATAGACAAACTCATATGGAACACACATAAGTTTGAAAGAAACAGGCCAAGCATTGATTGTATTAATGAGAACAAGTAAAAGCACTTACAATCATTTGAATCAAGGTGTAGCAACCTCTTCTAGTTCTCCTTGTCCAACCCATTTTCTTAATCAATCTCCACTAATTTCTTTTATGACATCTCACTCGTGAGATCATAAGTTTGATGTAATTCTCAATTGTCATTGTACCTTTCAGCATGAGAAGGCCTCCTTATATAACCTTGGAGAGGTCCAACCCCTTGAGAGATATTTGGGATAATTTGAGGATTCCTCTCCTTCAGTTGAGGATCTCCCCTAAGATCATGCCTTGACCATCTATTCGAATCCAACTACCTTCAGGAGTTGAGCGATTCTTCCCTGATTTGCCTCAACAAACCCATAATTTGCCAAAACAAAGGGTAGGGCTCCCCCAAAAGGGTGCACAGGGCACTCAAGCACTCCCCCAAAGAGGCTCAGGGAGTGCTAGCACTCCCTGACAATGGGTAGGGGAGCGCTCCTCTCCAAAATTCAATTTTTGAGTGTTTTTTCCATGGCAAAAGGCTTGTACTTATTGTCAAGTGATTTCTCTTCTTCCAAACCATCTTTTGAGGTGTCTTAAGTGTCTTCATGATGTTGTTAGAGGCATGACATATGCAAGATGATAGTATGATGTTTTTGACACTTGCAACACTTATAGTAAATATGAAACACTTGCGGACAAGATGCGACACTTACAACACTCGTAATGATGACACCTATGACATTATCAAAGTCTGTAATTTTGAGGTGTAACAGATTGCCCCCCAAAGTACGAAGTTAGAAAGCGATGTAGACTGAAGTACTTTGTATAATTTTTCTAACAAGGGTATGGACGCAGAGAAACTGAAAAAGGCTACACACAACCATCAAACAAACATTATGACATGTTTCAAACCCAAGGGAGGCAAACCTATGCTTGTGTGGTAAATACATTTTAGGTATGGCCGCCATAAAATACACTATGGATCCATAATTATATTGACAAAAAGGTATAGCCACTGCAGATACAATGTGGATCTATAATCCTATGACCTGAACTGATCATAGCCATGAAGAATACACAATGGATCTACGAAATGATGAGACATAGACATGACCAATACAAAGTGGATCTATGTAACAATATATGTGTCATAGTCCAAAAGAACTCCTTCACAACCTGGGCAAAGTACATATAAGAGTGATGACTCAACCCAGGGTCTTCTTACTGATCCCGATGTAGTACAAATATAACCATGTGAATAGATTCCTTGATGTCAAACATGGTAGAAACCACTTGATTACCAGTCAATGATGTAAACCATTAACAAGCGCGAGGGAAATCACCATTGATGTCAATGATTCCCAAGGTACTCTAGTACATTATAACGAATGTGAATAGATGAGATGAAGTCGAACATACGTGGAATCATCTGATCACAGGTCATTGATGTAAACCCACTATCATACACGAGGAGGCCTGCCATTGAGGCATGCAGGTCCCAAGGTACTAACTGGTTTCTAAGTTTGGTTCCCTAGATAATGTGTTAAAGTCAACATGAATAGACTCGTTGAAGGAGGGCCTTGATGTATCCCCCATCAACGACACGAAATAGACACAGAGATGTAATTGGTAGATCAAATGAATATGGACTGACACGGGTATTGAAACATGATATTTGTGATGGATGACTCTCGAGGCAAATACATCCCTTGAACACTGAGGCACATCAACAAAAGCTTGACATGGAACAAAACTTGATGATGCAGTGGATGCTGTGACTTTTGTCGGGTGACCCAAAGAAGTAAAATAAACTCAGAGGATTAGCTTAGTGCAGAGGTTCAATGGATTAAAATGTGTGCAAATACAAAGTGTCATGTTTAAGGGAGACTGTAAGAGAGATTGGTAGTGTTCTCAAAAAACTGCTTGGCTTGCTTCCTTCAATTTTTCCCCCATCCAGATAGACGAGTACCTCTTTTTAATTTAACGAGATGGAGGAGGGTAAAACATGATCAATATGAATCACCTTCCATAAGTCCCTCTTCCCGTGTTTAACGAACTGGAAGAAGTAAGGGCTTGGTCTCGTATGATCCCTTCAATGTATGGTTTTTTAATGAGTCCATAGAAGGTAAACTCGGTGGTTTTTCATATTTAGTGAGTCTGAAAAAAACTTAAAGACGACTCCAATGTTGTCATTTTTCATAATGTTAGTCTCGTGAGGGCGAAAAAGAGATAAATTATCACTCAAAAGACGCCCTTTCAAACCTTTTAATGAGTTGGAAAGGAAGCAAGATCACTAGGCAATCTTTTCATGTTTAGATATTCTGAAAAGAGCTCAAAGAAAACTCTAGGGTGTTCCTTTTTCGTTTAACCATGCGGGTCCAAAAAAGAGATAAAAGTTTACCCGGTTGCATTCTCATGTATTTACAAGAACGAAAAAGAAAAAATACTAAGCTCAGTATGCCCCTAGCTTGAAAACTAGTGTCTTAACTCCATAATGATCATCAAAGGCTAGAGACATGCCCTCCAAGCTTCAATTCATTCACTGACTTTGAGTTTGTCACCAATTTTTCTACTAGATGGAGAAAAACGATAAGAGTGGATGAAATGAAGGTTTAAGAGAGGTGACTAATTCATTTTTTAACAAGCTTGACATAGGAAAAGAACTATGCTCAGGGATCCGGGTTCAATCCCCAGATTGTTGTTTCATTTTTTACGAGCTTGCTACAGAGAGGAAAAACTATGCTCAAAGCTTTTGTTTCATTTTTTAACAAGCTTGCTACAGGGAAAAGAAACTATGCTCATGACCTCTATTTCATTTTTTAATGATATTTCCACAGAGAGAAAAACTATGCTCGTGGACTCTTCTTGATCATGGCTTCCAAGAGAATAACTCTTTGGAAGAACACCATGTCAAGGGACAAAACTCGGTCATGGCTTCTAAGAGATCTTCACTGGATGGAAGAAAATTACTCTGGAAGAAATAAATGTTGAGGTTTGTGACAGGGGTAAGGCGATCAGGCTCCAAGAGCCCCACTGAAGAGATCACCATGTCAATGACCGAATCTAAGTTGTCGAAAGTTGAAGGAATGGGAGATGATGGAAAATTGACAGCAGGAGGGGAGATAGAGTGTATATTTGCTCAAATTTCTTCATGAGGGGTAAGAAAAGAGGATCAATGATGGTTATCATCCCGAGGTAGCTCTTAAATGCTCATAATTTCCTTAATAGATTCATTAGAAGGAAAAATTGGGGAAATGTATTCAATCACAGACGACAAAGAACTTAATCATGATGGCATCGAGTAACTGTTGGGTGCCAATAGATGTTGTTCATATGATGAGGGAGAAGAGGATTGGATAGAAATGTATGATGTTTCAACTAGACTAAGTGGCATGGTGTCACCTAGTGCATCGAATTACAATGGACTAAGTACAATCCAAGGGTCAAATGATTCCAAATATTGATAAGCCGTGGTCAAAATCATATCGATGGTGGAAATATGATGTGTAGTTAGTGGAAGTGGTGTAGGGAAGGTACCCATGAGGCTATATTATTTCATTAGGCCAACACCAATGATTTCATATGTGATCTTATGGTCTCCCAAGAAAGAAATATTGTTGGTAGCGGGAGCGCAAGCATCGATCGTGAAAAAATCTAACTGATCAATAGTGACAATTTTTCCCTAATGAGGAAATTGTACACATAGAAAGATCGATGAGGCAACAACAGTCATAGAATAAAACCAACTTCTTCCAAGTAAAAAATTGTAATCGAGGGGAGCATTGACCACCTCGACATCAATAGTGACAGTTTTTCCACCCAATTGGATGGGCAAGGACTGTAAAATCCCATGGGGATGGAAACCTCTCCCATCGAAGGTGTGTAACATCATTGGGGATTTGTTAAGTGTGGGTGACTTTAAACCTTTCCAACATGCTAAAGACATGACATAATTTGAGGCTCCCTCATCTAGAATAGTTTGGTGGATTTGTTGATTATGAACAACAACATCAACTCGGAAAGCAAGTTGGTGGGAGAGTCGAGATGCATAATTATCCAGGTTAAACATGATGTGGTTTGATGACTCAGGATCAACAACGTTGATAGTAGCCAAGAGAATTCTACGTTGACTGGGGCAGTGCTGTAGAACTTCTAACATAGACATAGCACACAGTGCTTGAGCCAAATCTTCAACAATGTTGTAGTTATGGGTGGCACGTGAACTAGGATTAAAGGTAGTTTTGTGGATAGTGCTCTTAGGAGGGCGTAATATAGAGTTCAACGTAGGTTTCTCAATTTGAAGTGGTCTAGACAAAGGATTAGATGATGGAGGACTAACAGAGGATGATGATGGATTCAATAAAGTACCGGTACCATTAGTGTCTTTTCATTTGTCAAGGTTACTTGATGTGTCGTATGTCTTAGAGAGAGTATTCAAATTAATCCCATTAAATGTATATATATGTGCACTCATCGAGGCATCATCATGAGTATGGCTAGAACTTCCCTCAGGAGAGGGGGTTTGAGTAACCATGGATTTCTACTATGGAAAAGGTTGAGTAAGCCCAGTGGGTTGTGAATTTCTTGAAAAAGTTTGGCCACTTCATTGCGATGTGGATAGTCTCGAGTGTAGTGATTGTCACCACAAATGATACACATAAATTTCAGTTTCCATTGTGGCTTCTTTTCGGTAGCAGGTGTTTGAGCTTGATTTTTTGGTTGTTCATTGTTATTAGTATTTTTTGATTTATTTTTTGTCTTCTTCTTACTTCCAGATTGTTGTGAAGGGGCAGATTGAACTGCATTCACCTCAGAGATCTGAGTTTGGGGGGAGGTAGAGGAGAGTGTGGTTGATGGAACTGATAACATCGTCCGCATGAGATGAGTATGACGACTTGGATGGATCGGTATTATCTCGAGAAACAGTCGGAAGAAAATCATACAAAGTACCAGATTGTGAATAAACCAAATCTAAGTACTAAGATCGAGCAATGGTTTCTTCCTTGGTGACCGTGCCACCCATAGTGACATCGCGAGCGATCGGGGGTAAAAGTGATTTAGTAAACCATTCCACCGATAATATGTCAGGAATGATTACCTTGATCATCCTTCGTCATCATCTCCAATCATGAATATGGTCAGAGATATGCATGGAGTCAATTTGACGAAGGGAGGTCAAAAGTTCAGTACCCGTCTTGTAGCGAATAGGTAGTTGAAAGTGCATGAGGAAAGACATGGCAAGGGAATTGAAATCATGAAAAGAAGCATGTGGTAGTTCAATATACCACTTTGTTGTTGAGCCCATAAGTGTTCACTGGAAAAGACACAAACATAAAGAATCATCCATGAGGGAGTTTGATGAGCACCACAGATGGAAATTCATCACATGGTTATTTGGATGTTCTCCAGATTTTTCGTCAAATTTTAGAATACCAGAAGAAAGTTTAGCTGGAATAACTGGCCAAACTTGTGAATGAAAAATAGGATCATTAGTTAACCGAGATGAGTCTGGGAGATCCAAAGTCACAAGGAAAGGTAGTTATCGGTTACTTTGCGGATGATACTAGTGTGGCATAGGAACACCAATAGGATCATAAATTGGGTTAGGTGAATAGTTGTAACCAGTAGGTCCTTCTACATATGGTTGTTGTTGACTAGGGTAAACATGATTCAATGATGGTTGAGAAACATTTGCATAACCCGATGGGTTATGAGCATTACAAGTTAGGTGATTCATTTTCCCAGAAAGAGGATGAACATTGTGCCCTTGAGGAGGGTAAGGAGTATATCCTGGAGGCAGATACACACTAGACCCATGGGGAGGATAAGGTTGTTGTCCTTGAGGACTCCAGGTGGTGTTTGGGATGCCGCCCGGATAAGGTTGTCCATAAGGCTGTCCGAAAGGAACATGATTTGATACTCCTCCTTATGGGTTATGATATAAGTTCCCCCCAACATGGGTTTGGGTAAATGTGCCTATGGAAGATACTCCCCAAGATTGTGAAGGCTTTCAAGTAGAAAAATATTGGCCCCCTTCTAGCGGTGGATTAATGACCGGGGTATGACTGGCAAAGGGAGGTTTCCCTCAAGGAAGAACATCAAAATGGGGTTGTCCCTCGAGAGGGGTAGGCCTTCCATAGGATGGTGGTATTCCCTCCAGTCGTTTGTATTTGTTTGGAAAGGGTATGCATTCTCGAGTGAAAATATGTCCCAGCAGGATCGTGCAAAACATGTTGAGATGTAGAGTGAAAGTTTGTAAAAGCGGGGGTAGGGATCGAAGTGCCTTGGGAATGAGTAGGGGTGATGATTCTAGCATTGGGATAGACTTGTTCGGATGCAACAATAGGGTTAATGACCTGATCGATGGGGTGATTCATCATTTGAGCATATGGCCCACTTTCAACAGGAGGGTCACGAGGATTGAAGGGTTGTCGAAAGGATTCAAAATTCTCATAGAGATCACGTCCTGATGAAGTCCTCCATACAAAATGAGTAGGTGTGGGATTTGTATCTACTGCAGTGGTAGGATGAACATGAGTCTTATACTCATCACCAAAGGTTGGTTCTATGGATCCCATATATGTCTCGGTAAAATCTCTCGCAGGTAACTGTGGGACCTCTTTGTCTATGACATGCCCAAGGGATTCTAAATGAAGTAAAAGTGGTTCGGGAGGGGTTAATGACATAGATGTAGTGCGAGGAGTGGGATTCTCAACCGTAACCAAAGCGCCTTCTGCGTTATCTAACGGAGGAGCAACAACACTTCCAATGTTAGAGTGATTTTCTACCTCTCCATGATAGTTGTCTTATGGAGGGTTAGGAGGTAAGGGTTGGTAGCCTTCCAGAGGCATCCCTTTCATCCTACGTGATCGACAAATACCTTTATCATCTACAAGATTAATTTTGGAGAATAGTAGTACAGGTTGAAAGTATAGGGATAACTAACAAAAATAAACAACATACGCTAATAAAATCTAGGAATCAAAACCAAGCAAACAAATTTTCTCTCGATGATCATACTAGTTGGTGATGAAATCCAATGTCACATGATCAAGTCAATAAGGGGCTAGGATATGGTGGAACAGTCACAATGGTGACCTTCTTAACAGACTTTCACCTTGGTGCAAGCTTCCACACAGTAATTGTGGATTTACCTTCCACACAGTAATTGTGGATTTACCTTCCAAGGAGTCCGAGCGAGTTTGACCAATTTCTGTCCCGGGTACAGTGAGACTTCCCTTCACTGTCACCTCGTGTAAGTACCTAAGGATTATGGAAACTGAAGACACCAACTCACAGTGAGCCCCTGGGTGAGTACAGTCGACAGTCCAATCAGAATGTATGGGTAGGATAACAAGTTTGAAATCAACTCGAGAGGCTCCCACACATAATCGTGGGTATACCTTCAAGTGACCCACAATATACGATCCGACCACTACAAACAGTTGAACCACAGAGGGATAATCTTTGTAACTCACCCGAATGTGACCTCGTGCGTAACCCCTGTGTGAGAGGGGGATCCCAAAAAGACTATACGATGATTGGATTTTACTCTCCCTATCTAGAGAGTTGTACTCATAGCCTAATCCAACTTGCTAATCCTAGTCTAATGTTGGTGGAAGATCCTAAAAACAAAAATGTTCTAGATAATTTTTAATTAGCATTGATTTGATGGTTGTTCTTTACTCAAAGGGTGTATGACAATGAAACTAATGGTATGATGAATCGATTCCAAAAAATGCACAAGAAGATGATAAGCAATCTTTTCTTTCGATAAATGGCTATTTAAGGGAAAGAGAGAAAGTTGTTTTCACTATCAAACACTAATATGCAATGTCCTCAATCAATTTGTTTCTCACTCAAATCCGATGCAATGCTAAAAATTTCAGAAATTCCTTTTAATATCCAAACCAATCACTGAAATATGTCATTTTTCTTATATGTGAATGATAATCAGATGCAAGACTTCTAAATGTCAATCAGACTTCAAGATTAAACAATCAGAAGAAAACTTCACACAAAACAAAAAATACACTCTCGTCGTGAAATAAACAAGAAGGACAAAGATAACCAAATTGTAAACAAGAACCAAAAACCTCAAACAAAAGAGAAATGATGGAAATTTGACCTCAAAGATCAAATGAAAAGTTCACAGACCTTTGGATTTCCTCACAAAAGTTTTCACTTAGTCAGATAAAGGAGAAGAAAACAACAAGTTAACTCTAGGTCAACAAAGACAAAGAGTGGATTAAAGGAAAGGAAATAAGATGTCAAAATCCCAAATAAAAGAGGATGAATTCTCAGAAATAAGGGTGTTTGAAATTCAATATCAAGATGGATTGAGAGTATGGGACCCTGAGAAAATGCCAAAACCAAGAAATAGCTTCAGAAGATGAAAATTCCGGAGAATTTCTCACAAAAATGGTGTAGATCTCTGTTGTAAGGGGAATTAGAGCACTCTGGTGCTCTGTGTAAGGCTACAGGGGAGTGATAGCACTTTGAAAACAAGAGGAGGGGAGCGCTCTACTCCAAAAACTTAGAAAAAAGTCCAGAAATTCAAAAAATCAATGAAATTCAGTCAATCAGGGTGATCCTTATGACATAATGAGGCAATCAAACAAATCTAAGAATAAAAAAGAAGATGTGGAGAATATCAAATCAGTGGGAAAATGGCCAAAACAAGATATGGGAATGGAAACAAAAATTAGAGCTCCTCCCCAGTGGAGTTGTTGATTTCTGTTGTAGGTGAATCCCCCTGCGGACAAGTGGATTCCCTCTTGGCCTCTAGACTCTTAAGACCAAGACATAAAATGCTTAACATGGAAACTGAATTCCTTTTATATCTAACCATGCTAATGAATGAAAGAGAAGGAGAAATATATGTACCTTATAAGCAACGTTTGTCTTGAAAAGTCCTGGCTGAGCTTTGATCTTGAACTCCCTGATTGGCCCTATAAGTAAACAAAGATACAAAACACTTCCTACTCTACTGAGATTAGCTCAAACATATATCCACCTACTATAGACAAACTCATATGGAACAAGCATAAGTTTGAAATAAACATTCCAAGCATTGATTGTATTAATGAGAACAAGTAAAAGAACTTACAATCCTTTGAATGAAGGTGTAGCAGCCTCTTCCAGTTCTCCTTGTCCAACCCCTTTGCTCAATCAATCTCCGTTGATTTCTTTGATGACATCTCACTCATGAGATCATAAGTTTGATGTAATTCTCAATTGTCATTGTACATTTCACCATGAGAAGGCCTCCTTATATAACCTTGGAGAGGTCCAACCACTTGAGATATATTTGCGATAAGTTGAGGATTCCTCTCCTTCAGTTGAGGATCTCCTCTAAGATCATGCCTTGACCATCTATTCGAATCCAACTACCTTCAAGAGTTGAGGGATTCTTCCCTGATTTGCCTCAACAAACCCAGAATTTGCCAAAAAAAAGGGTAGCGCTCCGCCAAAAGGGTGCATAGGGCACTCGAGCACTCCCCCAAAGAGGCTTAGGGAGTGCCAACACTCCCTAATAGTGGGTAGGGGAGTGCTCCTCTCGAAAATTCAGTTTTTGAGTGTTTTTTCCATGGGAAAAGGATTGTACTTCTTGTCAAGTGATTTCTCTTCTTCCAAACCACCTTTTGAGGTGTCTTAAGTGTTTTCATGATGTCGTTAGAGGCACGACATATGCAATATGGAAGTATGATTTTTTTGACACTTGTAACACTTATAGTCAAGATGCGACACTTGCAAACAAGATGCGACACTTACAACACTCATAATGACGACACTTGTGACACTATCAAAGTGAGTAATTTTGAGTTGTAACAATTTGCAACTTTGTTATCATTTCCAAAAATATGTTTAATGGAAAAAGAAAATTTTTGCATGAATTCTAACCACTTAGCATGCCTCTCGTTCAACTTTTATTGCCTGGTAATAAATTGTATAGCTTGATTATCACTATACAAGACAAACTCCTTTGGAATTAGATAGTGCCTCCACTTCTTCAAAGATTGAATCACTACATAAAACTCTTTTTCATATGTGGAATAAGTTTTCTTGTTGTCATTCAATTTCTCACTGAAATAAGAAACCAACTTATTATCTTGACTCAAGACTGCTCCAATATCTACTCCACTTGCATCACATCTTACCTGAATTTTTTTCCCAGAATCTGGTAAGACCAGAATTGGTTGTCTTGTGATATTCTCCTTCAACACTCTAAAGCTTTTCTCTGCCTCCTCTATCCAATTAAAATACTTTTGTTTATTTTTCACAATATCTAGTATGGGCATACATATACCACTGGAATTTTTGATAAATTTCCTATAAAAACTTGCTAACCCATGAAAACCTCTCACTTCAAATATGCTTCTAGGAGATGGCCATTATTTGATTTCCCTCACCTTATTTGGATCCATATTCAATTCATTTGAAGAGATCACAAAACCCAAGTATATGAGTTATGTCCTCATGAAAGAACTTTTCTTCAAATTTATCAGCAACTTTTCTTGCTGCAATCTCCTCATCACTAATGTCAAATGTTTTAAATGTTCTTCCTCTATCTTACTGAAGATTAGTATATCATCCATATATAAAATCACAAATTTTCCTATGAAGTCTTTCAAAACTTCATTCATCAACCTCATAAATGTGGTTGGGGCATTTGTGAACCCAAATGGCATGACTAGACATTCAAACAAACCTTCATTTGTATTGAATGTTGTCTTCCATTCATCTCCCTCTCTCATTCTTATCTGATGATATCCACTCTTCAATTATATTTTTGAAAAATAGCTTTATCCACTCAATAAATCCATCAAATCATCCATTCTTGGCAAAGGGAATATATACCCGATCGTGATCTCGTTGATGGCTCGATAATTTGTACACATTCTCCATCCTCCATCCTTATTTGGACTCAAAACATTTGGTACTGCGCATGGGCTTAGAATTTCCCCGACTAAAACTTTATCCAAAAAATCCTGGACTTGATTCTTGACTTTTTCATTCTCTCTAGGTGTCAACCTATATGATGCTTTTTTTGGTAAACTGGCTCCTAGAATAAGGTCAATGTGATGACTGATATTCCTAATCGGTGGCAATGAGTGAGTTAACTCATCCACTACTATGTCAACAAAATTCTCTAACAGTTCCTGTATTTCTTCAGGTACCTCATCCATAGAAGTATTTGTAAGGACAAACCTTGGCTTCCTCATTACAACAAACTACATCTCTTGTTCCTTCTTGACCTCATTCAAGAGTTCCTTCCCACTCTTGAGAAGTATACTTGAACTAGCCTCCTTCTTTGGCTCCTTGTTTTCTATTGGCAACAACATGTGTGTTCTACCATTCTTCTGTAGGGTGTAAGTATTTTTTCTCCCATCATCAATGACATTTGTATCAAATTTCCATGGTCTCCCCAACAAAATATGACAAACATCCATAGGAATTACATCACATAAAATGTCATCCATATAGCCTCCTATTTTAAATTCAACTTTGCATTGTTGAATTACCACTACCTGATGTCCTTTACGCAACCACGATACCTTGTACGGATTTGGGCGTGCAGTTTTCTCCAACTCTAGTTTCTCCACCATCTGTATTGATACTATATTATCAGTGTTTTCACTGTCTATGATCATCTTGAAATTTTTTTTCTTTGTCTTGCAAGAAGACCTGAGAAATTTTTTTCCTTGAATTGGTTCTTTTGCCTCATTCTCTGTCTTTAGAAGAAATTTCCTCATCATGATATTCTTTCCTCCTTCTACTGCTTCTTCTTCCACATCCTTATGTGCTTCAGAAATTTGTGCTTCTCCCCCTCGAGTACCTTTATTATTCTTGGGGCATTCCAAAGATATGTGTCATGTCGTTTCATAGACATAACATTTGACTTCACCTCCGTTGCCTCTTACTTTTCCATGAGGGAAAGAGTTTCTTCCTCTGTGTTGTCCTTATTTAGAAATTCCCTAATTTTTAGGGTCATTATGATGCTTTCCATCCTCTTTCTTTGGCTTTTGGAACTTCTCTCGGGAAGTTCCCTTTCCTCTGCTTGAATTTCCTCCCCTGTTTCACTGGATTTTTTTCCTGGCTAGCTTCTCTTCAGATTTCAAGGCTATTTGATAAGCATCCTCTATTGTGACAAGAGACATCATGTTGATCTCCTCTTATATATCGTATCTCAACCAATTTATGTACCTGGATATTTTTTCATCATCATTTTCCTTCTGTCCATCCCTGATATTTAGTTTATAGAATTCTCCAATGTTCTCTTTCAGTGATAAGATTTTTTGTCTCAGGTTCTGCAACTTTCTGAACATATTTATCTGATAGTCTTTAGGGATAAATTTCACTTTCAGCTTAGCTACCATCTTGTCCCAACTTTTGATTGTTTGTTTACCTTTGCTTCTGTGATCATCTTGTAGTTCATCCCACCATAACGATGCATGACCTTTCAACCTGGTTATTCCATGATTCACTTTATTTTCTTCTTCAATTTCTTCATAATCGAAGTATTTATCCATAGCATGTACCCAATCTAACAATTATTCAACTTCCAAATTTCCTTCATACATCAAGACTTCTATTTTTTCTCTAGCTCCTACTCTCGAAACAGCTCTTAGCAGCCATTCTTCCATAGGTTCTCCTTCTTCTTCTACCTCTTCACTTTCAGGTCCGTTGACATCACCAATATCTGGTTCTCTCCTCTATGTTGTTTCCATGGTGTCCAATCTCATTTTAAGTCGCCTCATTTCTTCTTCCATTTCTATATTCTCTCTATGGCTTCTAGGTGGCATTATTCCACTGTTTTGATTTTCCTCTTCTCTGGCTTGATTCTATCAAACAAAACTCTTTTCACCTTCTCACCTTTGCCTACAATCTACAGACAAAATTTCTACTCTGATAGCACTTGGTGTAGAACCCCCCTACACTCTCGGGGCTGCGCGACCTCCCTATTAAGGATTGATCGACTTCGGGAGCCAAATTAGCTCACAGGTTCATGATGAACCTTCACAATTGTCCCCACAGTTCAAATTCCTGAGCTCCATGTGTGAAATATCCTTATTCAAAATTTTAGAACACCCGCAGGGTCCTCCACGTGACCTTGATTGAAAACCATGGGCTTAAGTTCCTCCCTTCCTAACTTTGGGACTTTGACGTTCGGGAGTTTTGAACGCTCCAAGCCTTTTCTCCCCGAAATGATCTGTACCCAGAGTTATAGATCAAGCAGTACAATTCTCCTCACAACCAACAACTATGATCTAATTTGGGCCTTTGGTGTTTGGGAGTTTCAAATGCTCCCAAAATTTTCTTCCCGAAGAGCTCCATAACCAAAGTTATAGATCAAACGCCAGGTGTTCCTTTCCAACTGACAGTCCCGATGGACTTCGGAACTTCGATACTTTTGTCCTTTGAGAATTTGCCCCTCGTTTCTCCTGAAGTTCTTTCTCTCCAAAGTGATGGAGATGATACCATGTGTTTATGAAATTAATGAATACTGTTTTTCTTCTCTGCCTTCCCCTTGCTTCCATCTCCAAAGTCTGTGATCTATTGATGCATGTGTTTCTCAAATCGATGGTCATGATTTACTTTGGCTATTCAATCTTCGAGAGTTTTGATTTAACAACTCTTGATTTCCTCTAGAGTTCTTTCCTCCTAGAGTACACAGATTCCTTCCACGTGTCCTTCCTAGATTTAACAGTCCAGATTGGCTCCCTCTCTCTCTTTTTGAACTTTGGGTGACTTTTATTCAATAGCCTCTCCTTGCCATTATTCCAAAGTATCCAACTTCCAGATCTCTAGATCTGTCAACACGTGTCCATTGCAACTCAACGATCATGATGAACTCTAACTCTTCAAGCTTCGAGAGTTTTTTATCCCTCCTTGTGACTTTCCTCCAGAGTACCTTTTCTTCTAAGTATCATATCTGTCAATGTGTGTGCTTCGAGAAAAATGACCTAGATCTATTTCAACACTTCGAAAATTCGACAATTCTCACTTCACGCTACTTCTCAAAAAAATTACCCTCCAAAGTGCTTCTCTTCCGAGGTAACTAATCTTTCGCCACACGTCCTTTTGACCCAATGGTCGGGATTTTCTCCGCTCTTTGGGCTTCGACAAATTTTTATGTTTCCCTACCCCTTCCTTATGGATAGCTTCTTCTATGAACAAGTGATATGATGACACATATCCTCCTCTGGATAAATAGTCCATATAGGCTTCAGATTTCTCACCTTCGATCTCAGAGATTTCTTCAGAAGAAATCTTGTTATGTGTTCCTTGCACTTCATAATCCTAATATCTTCGACACTTAGTCAATTTCATATCTTGTGAAATCCTTTCACCACTCGGACTAAATTTATCGTTATCTCTCCTGAGATTCCTTGAGTCAATTCCAAACTCTTTCAACGCACTACTTATGGACAAATATGCACTTTTTGCATTCGAGCTCTCAGAAGAGAGACAATTGAAACTTAATAACAACTACATAAGTCGATATAATCAAATATGAACAACATACATAAGTAAAATGAAATGAACACACAGAGAACATGTCATTCATTCAAATACACAACGAAATGAACATTTTCCAAGATTTGGGAACAATTTCCCTCTGCTCTATTCATTCATGAAGTATTTACACGAGTAACATAGGTCTTCTCTATCTCTAGACTCTCTATGTCTAAATACTACTTCTACTTCTCATCTTTTATCTTCACACTCTATTCTCCCTTACAATACAATAAAAAAAACCTATATGAGGAGTGGATTCTCGAGCTCTTATCCATCCTATCTGCATTCTATCCCATCGTTGTTCTAGCGGTTACCTACTTAGTCCTATTACAATAAATATGAATTATTATCAGATAATAGATGACACTCTACATCTGTAACACCTTACATTCATGTAAGAGTTTACAACATCCTTCCATTCTCAGGCAGTGACCCGACTTTACAAACAAAGTATTTTAAAAGCGATATTTCCAAAATATCTCAATGCCTCGCTCTACTTCTGTTAATACTGAAATGAAATTTTTGTATGTTGAGGTGTCGAATGATTCCTCCTCTCTCAACCTCTTTGACTTTGATTGTGATTCTCCTCCATCATTTTCTTCTTAATATAATATATCTAATACCTAACAAGCTCGAAGTGAGAAAATCACCAGGAATATTTCAAGGAGGGACAGAAGAAGTGGAAAGGGGGAAAAGATAAGAAGACAACATCCACTACACATAAGTGAAAATATCCCAACAACCATTACAATCATTGCAACATTAATGGCCACGTTGAAGAACAATGTTGGAAACTACATCTACAACTAAACCTGAAGAACCACAATAAGAAAGGAAAGAAAAATAACCTTTCAGCCACAGATTCAAGCAATCAGGTTGAAAGTAGTCCAGATGTGGATGAAAATATTAGCTACACATGTATGTAGAAGGAGGTGAATTTGAGTACCCTTCATCAGCAGGAAGAGAAGGAGATTACCAAGCTCTTCCACATCAATATTGAGGTCAACAAGACCAAGATAGATTCTTTGTTCGACTCTAGTTCACAAACTAATCTCATAGCAGTGGATCTTGTCAGCAATCTTGGATTGGAGGTTCACTACCATCCTAGCCCCTATCCATTGGGTTGGTTAAACAAGGATGTAAATATAAAGTTAACGAAACAGTTTAAGGTTAAAGTTATTCTAAGTGTTGATTTTAGTGATGAAGTGGAATTGGATGTAGTATCCCTTGATGCATGTGGAGTAGTGTTTGGAAGCCTCTACATGCATATTATGGATGAAATATTCATCCAGAAAGAAAACCAATACCAAATGATCAAGGATGGGAAGTCCTACATCATCAACGCACATAAAGGAAAGTCAAAGATATCACTAGTAACTGCTAACCAAGACAAGAAGTTCATTAGTTCTAGTAAGAAATATGTTTTACTTTTCTTAAGACAAAATCAGTTTGATGATGAGTCAATGAGAGTGAAGGCATCCCTGGAGGGGTGTAATAAATATTAGAAACATCAATTGGAGGAGTTTCCACAGGAATGGAGAGGATTGTTCAATGATCCTAAAGGGTAATCACCCAAGTATGTTTTACTTTTCTTGAGAGAAAATCACTTTGATGATGAGTCAAGGAGAGTGAAGGCATCCCTAGAGGGGTGTACTAAAGATTAGAAACATCAATTGGAGGAGTTTCCATAGGAATGCACAGGAGTGTTCAATGAGCCTAAAGTGTAACCACCCAAGAGGGATGTGGAACACAAAATACAATTATTGCCAGACTCCCCATTGTTGAATATTGGGTTGTATAGACAATTTATTCTAGAAGTGAATGAAGTGGAGAAGCAGTTGCAACAATTGTTAGAGAAGGTGTGATTCAACCAAGTACCCCACCTTGTGAGTCACCCATCATAATTATAGCCAAGAAGGATGTGACTTGGAGAATTTATATCAATTATAGGTCATTGAACAATATTACATTGAAGAATAAATACCCTATGTGTAGGATAGATGATTTGTTGGACCAACTGCATCATTCCAAGTACTTTACTAAGAGATATTTGAAATCAGAATATCATTAGGTATGAGTCAAAGAATAAGATACCTTGATGACTTCCTTCAAGACAAGGAAAGGTTTTTATGAGTGGTTCATTATGCCATTCGGTCTATGTAAAGAACCAACTACATTTATGAGACTAACGAATGGTGTTTTATGGTCTTATCTAGATTCATTTTTTATTGTCTATTTGGATGATATTCCATTTTATAGAACTACATGGGAGGAGCACATATCACATCTTATGCAGGTGTTAGAGACTCTGATGCATACCCCATTCTCTCCTAAGGGTTGCATGACCTCCCAATCTAAGATTGATCAAGAAACTGATTCGGATCGATGTTTTCGGTTTCTGCTAGACCTCAAACCCACTTACACAGGTCCTTTTTCCAAATACATAGGTTGTATGAGACCCGCGGGTTCTCTCCTGAGAATTGTTCAACTTCCACATCAACTGGGCACTAGCTCTTCTCTAGCTAAGCCCCTTCCTTCTTGCAATCATGAATATGAAAACTTTCCTAATTCAAAAGGAATTTTGTAATTTCATGTATCCGGTCTTTGCATGTGACTCATCTCGACTCACTCGACCTATGAAATCCCAACAGGATCATAGCGCATGCTAGCCCCTCTATTCTCCTTCATTGATGTGACCCTTCGCTATGACCTGGGGCCAACCTTCTAAGCGGTTTGCAAAGTCCACTTGCTCCTCCTTTCGAAACTCGAACTTGCAAGTTCCTCTCACCAAATCAACGATCCACCATCCCCGTGATCCAATGGTCCTGATCTCCTTTTTCCATATCGAGACTTCGTGTTTTGCAAAGTTGGAGGACCACTCACCTCCCTTCTCATGATATCCAAACTCCCAATATATCCTTCCCTTGAAACAAATCAACACTCCATGCTCTCCCTTCGATCAGCGACTGTGATCCTTTCACGAGTTTCCACCTCGGGAATCCTCACGATCATGCCCTTTGGCCTGTCCACTTTAAGAGTTTGTTTCTTGGATCTTGTACACACTTATAAAAAAAGTTATCCCTCCTGAGCTTGGCCTCATGAAGACTTCAACTTCCCACACACTCTTTGCATTTCTAGGATTTCTATAACTCAAATCTAAAGGATTTCTCGAAGAGAAATTCCTCTCGCCCTCCTGGAATTCTCCTTTTTCTCTATGAACACTTTGCAACAGATTCTTACACAGGTTTGAGTTCCTGCAGATGAATGTGAACACCTTGCAACAATCACTTTGCACTCCTAGAAAAGGGAAAGTTTTGTGCTATCTCTTCTGAGCTTCGAAACTAAAACAGATCTCGTCAATGCACTCCTTCTGTTTTGTGTGCACACCTTGCACCATTCGATAGAAGAGAAACAATTGAAACTTATCCTAACATTCACAATTCCATCTAATCATAACGAAATTCATTCATTTTTCCATAAAAACACAATAACAGGGAATTTCAAGCAATGTCCACACCATGCATTGGGCCAGTTTTCCTCTGTTATCTTCATTCAAAAGTAAAAATGGTTACAACTGAAAAATAACTAAATTTCATAAATCTCCTAATAACTTGCATCTATCCTCATTTGGGTGTACAAAGCCTCTATTTATCTCCAGAGGGTTCTTAAGGCTCCCCCTCTATTACTTGTCTACTCCAAAACCTAACCTACCGGCTATCTTAGTCTAGTCGTAATCCAGAGTAGGAGTGGAAACTCCCACTTTGCTCGCAATCATTCAAGCGTGCTTCATAATATTTTTCGGCACTGAGTTCAAGCATTCTTCAAAATATATCCTAGTGCTGAGTTCAGGCATGCTTCTCCATAACTACTAGTGTTGATATTCTGAAAATATTCCTAGACGCTAAGTGGTCCTGGTCCATGTGCCTGCTAACGATGCTCTTGCATCATACTCCCCTTGACAAAAATTCATGGACTCTTGTCCATGAGCTCTTTCATCGACTTTCCATACTTCTGGATATCAACTTCATTTTCCTAGATGACATATTCTATTGGGTGTCCCTTCCACTTGACCAGATATTAAAAATAGGTCTTCCTTGTAGTCTTTTTGCTAATCCTCTAACCAACGATCTTCTCCATCTATGGTTTTTCTGCTATAGGCATTTTTTTCTCCCACTGGATATTCTCCTGATCCTCTGATCCCTCTGTGTCATATTTCCTGTATGGATACAGGTATGAAACATTGAATATGGGCGATATGCCCACATCATCTGGAAACTCAATCTCATAGGTGTTTGCATCAAACTTCCTCAAGATCTTACATGGTCCTATCTTCTTCATTTTAACTTTTTCTATGTTCCCCTAGAGAACCTTTCTTTCCTGAGATGTGCCAGAACCTGATCTCCTACTTCAAATTGAAGT
The DNA here is from genome assembly GCA_009831015.1 of Picea engelmannii. Lineage (NCBI taxonomy): Eukaryota > Viridiplantae > Streptophyta > Pinopsida > Pinales > Pinaceae > Picea > Picea engelmannii. The sequence goes on from ML795166.1 coordinate 314,579, forward strand.
TCCCTGCGAAATTGATCGGCTCTATGCTTGTACTCTTTGTTATAACTCTGCAACTATCCTCTGGTCTGGCTATGGAGCTTTTGCATTTCTGCAACAAATTCTTCTGCTCTAGTGCTCATGATCTCATTGTGTTCCAAGTCTCTCAACTTAGATACTCTCCTGGGTTGCATTTCATATAATATTTGGAATTGGATCTTTCCAGTGCTCCTCTTTGGTGAGTCATTGTATGCAAATTCTGCTTGTGGCAGAATCTGATCCCATTGGTTATGGTGCTCAGTGACCAGACTCCTCAATAAGTTTCCAAAACTTTTTTTTACCACCTCAGTTTGTCCATCTGTCTGAGGGTGATAAGTTGAGATGAAGGATAAATCTATCCCCAACTTCTTCCACAATGTTCTCCAAAAAATGACCAACAAATTTTGTGTCTCTATCCAAGACAATGCTTCTAGGTAGGTCGTGAAGTCTCACAACTTCCTTAAAGAATATATTTTCAACATGTGTTGCATCACTAGTCTTCTACCATGGTATGAAGTGTTCCATCTTCGAAAATCTATCCGCCACCAAAAATATGGAATCAAACCTTGTTTGCATTCTTGGCAGTCCCAACACAAAATCCATGCTTATTGCATCCGAAGGCCTCTCTGGTATTGACAATGGTTGATACAATCTAGTGTTCTGTCTTTTTCATTTTGCATGTTGGCAGATTCTACATTTGTTCACAAAATTTATCACTTATGTTCTCATACCTGGCCAATAGTATGAAATTCTCAACTGCGAAAATGTCTTATGATGACCGAAATGTCTAGCTAATCATCCACTATGCTTTTCCTTCAAAAGCTTATCCCTCATTGAGAATTTTGGTATGAACAACTAATTTCCCTTGAACAACAATCCCTCTTGAATCATGTACTCTGTTCACTAGATTTTGTCTCTCGGCACAGTATTTTCACATGCTTTGTATGATTCCTTTAAATATGGATCATCACAATAAATATCCTTAAGGTGTTCAAATCCCAAGGTCTTCACCTGAAATTCCTGTAGAATCAAACATCACCTGCTTACTGCATCAACAAATTTGTTAGCATTTCCAGCAACAAGCTTTATGAAAAAAGTAAAATTCTTCTTAAACTCAACCCATTTTGCATGCCTCTGATTCAATTTTTCCTATCTAGTTATGAATTGTAAAGCCTGGTTATAACTATACAAGAGAAATTCCTATGGGACAAGGTAATGTCTCCATTTATTCAAGGCTTGAACTATGGCATATAACTCCTTATCATACATGGAGTACTTTCTCTTAGTCTCATTCAACCTCTCATTGAAATAGGAAAAAGGTCTATTATCCTGGCTCAAACCTGCTCCAATTTCAACTCCACTTGCATCACATCTCACCTGAAATGTCTTTTCAAAATTTGGCAAGACTATAATTGGTCATTCTGTTATGTTATCCTTCAATATGTTGAATCTCCTCTCAACCTCCTTTGTCCATTTAAAAGGCCTGTGCTTCTTCTTCATGGTATCCATCATTGGTGCACAAATTCCACAGAAGTCTTTGATGAACTTCCTATAGAATATTCCTAATCCATGGAAGCTCCTTACCTCAAACATACTCCTTGGTGACGACCATTATTTTATTGCTTTCACCTTATCTGTATCCATCTTTAGTCATTTGAAGAGATAACAAAACCTAAGTAAATGAGTTATGTCTTCATAAAAGAGGACTTCTTCAGATTTATCAACAACTTCTCCTGTTGTACTCTCCTCATCACTAGAGTCAGATGTTTCAAATGCTCCTCTTTACTCCTTCTAAAGATCAATATATCATCCAGATATACAACCACAAACTTGCCAATGAAATATTTCAATATTTCATTCATCAATATCATAAAAGTACTCGGAGTGTTTGTTAATCCAAATGGCATAACAAGCCACTCATACAAACCTTCATTAGTCTTAAAGGCTATTTTCCACTCATCACCTTCCCTTGTTCTAATCTGGTGATATCCACTTTTCAAATCTATTTTAGAAAATAAATTTTCTCCACTTAAACAGTCCATTAAATCATCCATTCTTGGTAAAGGAAATCTATACCCGATGGTGATTTTGTTGATGGATATTGAGTCTGTACACATTCTCCATCATCCATCTTTCTTTGTACTCAACACAATTGGTATTGCGCATGGACTCAATATCTCTATCACCAAACCCTTGTCTAACAATTATTGGACCTGGTTCTTTACCTCCTCATTCTCTCGAGGTGTCAATCTATATGTTGCTTTGTGTGGCAGACTTTCTCCTAGTATTAATTCAATATGGTGGCTAGTACTTATGATGGGTGGAAATGAGTTAGGAAGCTCATCCACCACTATGTCAGAAAAATTATCCAACAATTCATGAAATTCATCAACCAAATCACTCATCAAAGTATTTGTAAGGATAACTTCGAGTTTTCTCACCACAACAAACTTCAACTCATGTTCTTCCTTGACTTCTTTCAAGATTTCCTTTCCACTCATGACAAGTATGCTTATGTTGGCTTCCTCTTTCACTTTCTTCTCCTATATTGGAAACAACATGTGTGTTCTACCATTCTTCCTACCATTCTTCTCTAATGTGTATGTATTCTTCCTCCCATCATGAATGACATTCCTGTCAAACTTCCATGGTCTTCCCAAAAAAATATGGCATAAATCCATGGGAATTACATCACATAGAATTTCATCTCTATATCCTCCTATCTTAAGTTCAACCAAGCATTGTTTAGTAACAATTACCTGGTTTCCTTTATGAAACCATGAGACTTTGTATGGCTTTGGATGTGCAGTTGTCTCCAACTCCAATTTCGTCACCATCTCTGTGGATACTAAGTTGTCAGTGCTCCCAATTTCAATTATCACCTTGCATACTATGTATTTAGTATTGCAAGTTGTTCTGAAGAGACTATTCCTTCGCAATGGATTTTCAACTTCTGCTTCTGGTTTTAAGAGAACCTTCCTCAACATCAAGGATCTTCCATCCTATAATCCTTCTACTTCAACATCTCTTCTCTGTGCTTCTAAAATGTGAGCTTCACCTCCTCCTTATTTATTTTTCTTAGGACATTCCCAAGACATGTTCTATGTCTTTCCACATACATATCATCTTACCTCTCGTCCTCCTCTTCTTCCTATTCCTCTAGAAGAAATTCTTCCACCACCCTGTCTTCCTCGATAATTTTGTCCTCTTTCCAAGGGACTATGTGGTTTCTCAGTCTCGTCATTAGACTTATGTTCCTTGACATGGGTAAATCCCTTGATTTTTTGGGGGGTTGGGATTTTACCTCTTCCTCGCTGGCTCTGTTTCCTGGCCAAATTCTCCTGTGCCTTCAATGCAAACTGATAAGCATCCTCCACTGTCATTACCGACATCATGCTGAGCTCATCCTAGATTTCATATCTCATTCCATTTATATACCTGGAAACTTTTTCTTCATCTCTCTCTCTTTGTCTAGTTTTGATGTTAAGCCTATACAACTCCTCGGTGTACTCCTTAACTGTCATACCCTTCTGTCTCAGGTTCTGCAACTTCCTGAACAAATGTATCTGATAATATTTGGGCATGAATTTATCCTTAATCTTGGCTACCATTCTGTCCCAATTATTTATCTTCGATTTTGCTTTGCTTCTCCTCTCAACCTGCAGTTCATCCCACCATAATGTTGTGTTCCCTTTTATCCCAGTGACAACCTGTTTCACCTTTCTCTCTTCATCGACATCTTCATAGTCCAAATGTTTGTACATGGATCTTATCCAATCCAGCAACTCTTCAACATATAAATTTCCTTCATACATTGGGACCTCTATCTTGGCTCTACCTCCCAATATAGAAACTGCTCTCAGCAAGTGTTGTTCGACAACATCCTCTCCTGCAGCTTCTTCGAATTCTACTACTTCACTCTATGGATCGTTGATGTATCCAACATTAGGTTCTCATCTTTGCGCTTCCTCCATCACCTCTAATCTTGCACGAAGTTCTCACATCTCCCTTTCTACAACCCAATTGGATAGAGGTGGTTCCACTCGTCTCCTTGGTGGCATTGTGTTAACTGTCTGTCACACACATAGTAAAACTTTGAGTTCTTTTGTCTCCTTTATCTCCTTTTCCTGACATATGCAAGCAAAATTTCTTCTCTGATACCACTTGATGTAGACCCCCCTTCTCTCCTAAGGGTTGTGTGATCTCCCAGTCTAGGATTGATCAAGAAACTGATTCGGATTGACTCGTTAGGTATCTTCTAGACCCCAAACCCACTTACACAGGTCCTTTCTCCAAATACGTAGATCGTATGAGACCCGTGGGTTATCTACTGACCATTTTTCAACCTCCACATCAACTGGGAGTTATCTCTTCTCTATATAAGCCCCTTCCTTCTTGCGACCACATATATGATCACTCGCTTAACTCAAAAGGCATTCAACGATTTCGCGTATCGGGTATTTGCATGTGACTCACCTCGACTCACTCAACCTCTAAAATCCCGACAAGAGCCTAGCGCGTGATTTCCCCTCTATTCTCCTTCACCGATGTGACCCTTCTCTATGACCTGGGGCCAACCTTTCGATTGCCTCATGATTTCGTGGTTCATGAAGTCCACTTGCTCCTCCTTTCATAACTCGAACTTGTGATTTCTGCTCGTGAAATCAACAATGTAAAATCCCCATAATCCAATGGTCCTGATCTCCTTTTTGCATATCGAGACTTCGCATTTCGTGAAGTTGGAGGAATGCTCACCTCCCTTCTCCCTATATCTAAACTCCCAATATATCCTTCATTTGAAATGAATCAATGGTCCACACTCTCCCTTATATCAACGATTTTGATCCTTTCGCAAGTTTGCACCTTGCGAATCCTCACGATCCTTCCCTTTGGCTTGTCCACTCTGCGAGTTCGTTTGTTGGATCTCATCCACACTTATAAAAATCATTATCCCTCCTGAGATTGGTCTCATGAAGAATTCGACTTCCCATGCACTCTTTGTGTTTCAAGGATTTGATTACTCGGATCTGAAGGATTTGTTGAAGAGAAATTCCTCTTGCCCTCCTGGCGTTCTCCTTTTCCTCTGTGCACACTTTCCAATAGATTCTTATGCAGGTTCGAGTCGTTGTAGATAACTGTGCACACCTTGCAACAATCAATTTGGACTCTTGGAAAAAGGAAAATTTCATTCTATCTCTTCTGAGTTTTAGAACCAAAACAGATCTCGTCAATGCACTCCTTATGTTATGTGTGCACACCTTGCACCATTCGACAGAAGAGAAACAATTGAAATTTATCCTAACATTCATAGTTCCATCTACTCATAACGAAATTCATTCATTCTTCCATGAAAACACAATAATAGGGAATTGCAAACAATGTCCAAACCATGCATTGGGTCAATTTTCCTCTGGTATCTTCATTCAGAAGTAAAAATGGTTACAACTAAAAAACAACTAAATTTTAGAAATCTCCTACTAACTTGTAGCTAGCCTCATTTTGGTGTACAAAACCTCTATTTATCTCCAGAGGGTTCTTAGGGTTCCCCCTCTACTACTTGTCTACTCCAAAACCTAACCTACCATCTATCTTAGTCTAGTCGTAATCCAGAGAAAGAGTGGAAACTCCCACTTCTATCACAATCATTCAAGTGTGCTTCATAAGGTTTTTTGGTGCTGAGTTCAAGCGTGCTTCAAAATATCTCTCGACACTAAGTTCAAGTGTTATTAGAAATATCTCCCGGTGCTGAGCTCAGGTGTTCTTCGTCGTAACTTCCAGCCTTGATTTTATGAAAATATTCCCAGATGCTGAGTGGTCCTTCTCCATGTGCTCTCTAATGATGATCCTCCATCCGACTTAGAAAAAGAACCAACTACTTGCCAATCTCAAGAAATTTGAGTGTTCTCAATAGTCTTTGGTGTATTTGGGGTATGTGATTGGTGGAGGGGAGCTCAAGATAGATCCCACAAAGATGGAGGCCATCATGAAATGTCCAATTCCTAAAAATGTCTCTGAAGTTAGGAGTTTTGTTGGGGAATCCATTGCTTTCAAAAGTTCATAGATTCATTTTTACAATGGCTGCACCACTCCATTCCATAAGAACCAGTGGTAAGGGTTTTCATTGGGGTAAGAATCAACACAAGTCCTTTGATGAGATGAAAAGAAAGATTATTCAAGCACTAGTTCTTGCGCTACCAAACTTGCATAATCCCTTCTTAGTGGAGATAGATTCAAGTGGGTATGCCATGGGAGCAATACTGATGTAGGGAGGAAGGCTCATCTTCTATCAATATGAAATATTTCATGGGGAAGTTCTCAACTACCCTACATATGGAAAATAACACTATGCCATGGTTCAATATTTCAAGAAGTGGAAGAACTATTTGATGGGAAATGATACCATCATCCACATAGATCACTGGCTAATACCGTATTTTTAGACCCATATTAAGATACAACAAACCAAGAATTACAAGTGGATGAGGTTTTTACTACAATTTCATCTAGTTATCAATTATAAGATGGGAAATGAAAACAAGTTGATAGACATGCTTTCATGGCCATCCACATCCAAGATTACATCCTTTTACCCATGATTCATACAAAGATGCATACACAAAATATGAGGACTTCAAGGAGGTGTTTTAGTAGCTACAAGGCCAAATTCATATAGAAGAAGGTGACAACAAGGATGCCTATCAGTTCCATAATGGTTTACTCTACAAGCTCGACAAGCTCTGTGTCCCTAAAGGTGAATGATTGCAGCTTCCCATAGAGGTGCACACCTCCTATCTAAATATTGGTTTGGTTTTGATTGATGTCAACCCTTAAAGTAAGTCTGGTTGAAAATTCTATTAGCCCTAAAGTTATGGTCATGGAAACCACAGTTGATCAAGGAATAAAGACATGAAGGTCAATTTATTTTCAAGCAAGACTATCATAGATGGATAATACGCATCAGACCATTTAGAGTGATAGGTGGTATGTCACGTGGATCCTTACAGTTGAGGAGATATGGATTTGTAAATATTGGAGGACCCTCAAGAATAATCTAGAAACTCCTAGGAGGTCAACAAGAAGTCAGTTATTCTAGAAGCCTCTAGAAAGTATTCAACAAGTTTTCTAGTCAAAGTGGTTGCAACAAGAAGTGAATTATGGGTAAAGTGGTTGTAACAAATAAATTATGAGTTTACTAATTATGGGTAAAGAAGTTGCAACAAGAATGTCGATTAGCCCTAATTTTTTTTGTTTTCTTCATATGAGATATGATCGTTATATTATCACAGTCATGAGTGTTCCATATATAGGGAACATATGGTGACCATCCTTGAAATTATGCGTCCATTGAATAATCAATAACTATTTATTATTATCATTTACTTATTATATATGATATTTAATAATCAATAATTATATTATTAATTATTAATCTAAGAGAATGTTTTCCCGATGTTTTCCAAACATCAACACTCCCTCTCAATGAGGGAGACATTCTGCATCATGTTGAGCTTGTCTTTGAAGTATACAAACTTCACCCTAGACTCATCAAACTTTTTTGTCAGTCTTGGGAGATGTCTCTTTCCCACCTGAACCGAGGAGAAACTCCTTCTGTGTCTCTCCCTATGAGCCAATTAACTCTCTCTAAGATCAGGCTCACTCTGGGTCCGCATGTAATAACATATAGCATATTGAGTCTTTATCATTCCTTGTCAAATCACCATGACCAGGACAAATACCAAAAAAATATATTTCACCACAGGTACACACCTATGACTAAATGTCATATTGATGCTAATTGACACGTGGAAATCACTTCAAGCACCCATAGTCTATATTATTCCTTGTCATTATCAAGGAATGAATACATTTGGGCTCATTTACCACAAGTGCACCTTTATGATAAATGTATCCTATCTCCCTTGGTATACAACCCAATCTAGGAGAAGGTCCACCCAATGTTGAAACATCAACACTCCCTCTTAGATGGGGAGGTATCTTTCCATAGTAGTACGCAACTACTCTCCATAGAATCACAGTCTCCACTAGTGGTATACAACCATCATAGTACAAAAAGGTTTGTCACACATGAAACTCCCATGTGGACTTCTAGAGGTTACTCCCTCTAGGGACACTTAGGGTGAACTTCCCATTGTGTGTGACATCGGGGTCAACTCCCTTGACCTGTCCTCATGTTCTCTCCACAAGGGACACTTCCTCGTGTCCTCTCCACAAGGGACGTTGTGATCTAAACCTGAACACACTTATCACTTCTCGGATAAGTGTCCCACTTATCCCTTCTCATAAAAGTTTCCTCACATACAAACTCAACTCAATTCACAGAGGAGTATGATATGGAGAATGCATGTAACACATGGAACTCCAATGTGGAATTCTAGAGGAAACTCCCTTTAGAAACACTAGGGTCAACTCCCCATAGTGTGTGACATCAAGGTCAACTCCTTTGACATGTCCTCATGTTATCTCCACAAGGGATGTGTTCTCATGTGCTCTCCAAAAGGGACATTGGGATATAATCCAAAACACACTTATCCATTCTCGGATAAGTGCCCCACTTATCCCTTGTTAGATAAGTTTCATCACAGATCAACTCAACTCAGTCACATAGGAGTATGATCTGGAGAATGTCTCACGAAGTTGCAAAAATCAACACTCCCTCTCAACGAGGGATGAATTCTATGCCACACCAAGTCTATCCTGGAAATAATTTAACTTCATCCTAGTTTGGTAATAAAATAACAAACCTTCTCATCTGTAGGAAGGTACTTTACCGATACTTCCTTCCTCTGGACCATGTATCAGATGTAATGGTACTTGATCTCAATGTGGTTCGATTTGTCATGAAACACTGGATTCTATGATATCTTCAGACAATTTTGGTTACCATAATGAATAATGGTGGAATCCAACACATGTTAGGATAAATATTGAAGGAGCTTGCCAAGATACACTACTTCATGGACTGACATACTTAATGCAATGTAGTCTTCTTCTACTGTTCTCAAAGCCACATAAGTCTATTTCCTGCTACACCAGGAAACCATGGAATATTCCAAAGTGAAGCAACACCTAAAGGTGCTCTTTCTTTCCACTGTGCTCCCTTACCAATCAGATTCAATATATTCCTACCATATCATATAAATATTGGAAGTACATCTCAGACCACGTCCAACTATGCCTCATAGGTATCTCAACACATGCTTGACATCAACCCAATGTGTCTATCTCGAGTGACTCATAAAATGGCTAAGTTCATTCACTGGATAGAAAATATTTGGTCTAGTGTTAACTAGATACATCAATGATCCAATCAACTTTCTCTATAGAGTCATATCAATTTTGTCAGAATCGGAAGAAGACACACTAAGTTTCTTCATATTCATCACCATTGGTGTAGCCACAGGCTTCAAGTTCAACATCCCAAACTTCTTCAATATCTCAACTGTGTACTTCCCCTGACTCAAGAAGATCTCATCAGTTCTATGTGACACCTCTAGTCCCAAGAAGTAGTGCATCATACCAAGGTCCTTCATCTCAAACTTAGAGGTCAACACATACTTGCATTCAACAATAAGGCTCTCTGTACTGGTGAGGAATAAATCATAAATGTAGAGGACCAAAATCAAGGACTCACCATTAACAGTCTTGTAGTATAGGATGGGATTGCCAACACTTTTGTTGAATCCCAAAAATGATCAAGTGTCCATAAATCCTCACATACCAAGCTCGAGGTGGCTTCTGGAGTCCATACAAGGCCTTGTTCAACCTTCAGACATGAGGCTTGTTGTCCTTCGACCAATATTTGAGGAAACCTTGGTCAGATTTGGCCCACTTTTGGACTTAGACACATTGGTCGAGGAAGGAGTGCCCAGGTGGAGCTGAGATCGTGAATATCACTTATTTTGTGGAATATGTAGACCCAATAAGGGGTTCTTTAGGGTTTTTGTAATGGGTTATGGGATGTTGCCCCATGGGGTTTTCCCATGTTTAACCCTTATTGTAAGGATTTTTAAAAGTATAAATAAAGAAGATTGTTTTGTAAAAGTAGGGAGCTAAGTGAAAGTAGTTCGAGTTGCTTTGTGCAAAGGCTTGTATGTGTGGGACTATGATTTTGTAGAGGGTGCAATTGTTGTGATTTGGCTATGTGCATTTGACCTAGTTTTGGAAGGAGGATCTGGTGCTCAGTGTGTAGATCTCCTGTCTAGTGCGAAGTTTGACTCTATGGCTTAGTGCACAGGAGAAAATGAATGTAAGATTCAGAAGAATAATAAAGAGGTGAAGCAGTTGTTGGACATAGCCCCACACTAGGGTGAACCACGTATATCTAGTTCCTTATGGTTTTCTTTGTGTAATGTTATCTCTGTTATGTTTTTCTTACTACTTAGATTAGAATGTGTAATGCATATGTATGTTTTTCTTATGCTAAATGCTAGATCTGATTCACAGTGCTAAGAGCTAAGTGTTTGAAGTGAATAATCTTTGTTGTTGCTATGCTAGATCTATCCTTGAGTATGTTATGCAATGTTAATAAGGTCAATGAACTAATGTATGTCACCTCCTAAGAGTTAACATAATACCCTGCAAAGTGTTATTATCACGGATCTGTGTCCCAGCCTGGTTATAGACACCTACGTCCTATAACCCCCCTTGCTTCTACAATGGGTGAGACTTCATATGCTTTGAAGGTGTTTCCGAATGGGTCTGTAGTCGGGGTTTTGTTGGTGCACTGTTAAGCGTTGAACCCCGGGTCTTCCCTTGTGCCAACAAATGATTCTGTTGTCGAGACCTGAAACTATGATTGCTGGGAACTAAAGTAAAACTTTGTGCATAGATCTGCTACTAAAGTGTGCAGTACTCTACTTGACTTTAGAAGCTTTGTTCTAAGAAAGAAATCTGATCTGAAGAAAGGAGGTAAGATCCTAAAAGAGGTAAACGTTTGTGCTTTGACAAGAGTAAGATAAGTGTTTTTTTTTTTTTTTTTTTGAAAGAATGAAGTTAAGTATGTTTAATAGATTCTATCCTAGTTTGAAGGCTAGGATGCAGTTGAAAGAAAGAGTTGATTTGAGTAAATTTAATGGAAATGAGGGAAGATATGTTATTCCTGTGCATAGAAAGATTTTTTGGACTAATAAATGGATGCAGAAACCTAGAAAGATTTTTTGCAAATTGTAGGTCCAACACTACGATCCTAGGGGAAATGTGCAGTACAGAAGAGGTTGAAAAACATTTAAAAGAAAAAAGAGGATTAAATTTGTGTTATAAATGCAGAATACCGAGACTTCTTGCTAAGGCATGACATGACATAGGTCCTATTTGTCTTTGTTGTAAGATTGTTGGTCATGAGGTTGAGGATTTTCCAAGGATGATTGCTAAACTTGAACGAATGAACATACAAAAAGAAAACTACGAAGAGAGTCAGGAGACTAAGGGCATGTTACAGAGTCATAAATAGAAAGAATTAGAGAAAGTTTAGACTACATTATTACAGTTGAAGGAAACGATGGATGTTCACAAAGATGTCAATTTACCAGAGATCTTGAAAGTAAAATAGTGCATAAGTGCAAGAATAGAAGACTTCGACATAGACCATGTCTTGGATGAAGAAACATAAGTGAATATTATGACAGAAGAAACTTGGAAAATTTTTGGAAATCCTACTATGGAAACTTTTTTGGGAAGGATAGGCTTGTTTAAGGGAAAGATGATAACCCTATGTGGAAGAGTTACTAATGTACCTATTATTGTTCATGGAACATCGAGTGAAGAGGAATTTGAAGTCATTAAGTTTGTTGGGGACAACGCCCCTTTCCCACTATTTTTAGGTAAGACTTGGATTGATAAGGATCAAATTAGAAGGAAAGCAGACGAAGAAGCCATAGAAAAGAAAAAGTAAGAATTAAGGGATCTCATAGCTAGGAAAATAGACCAACTAATAGAAGAATGAGAGGATAAGTCGAAGCAACATAACAAAGTAACAATGCAGGAGGGACAAAAGGCATGAGAATAAACTATCAAGGTTGAAAGAATGGAATAAGTCTTGAGGAACCTATATATTTAAGAAATAAGTATGCCCACTCAAGAAGTGTTAAGAAAAGAGATATTAACTTCAGACCCTTTAAGGGAACCTCAACAGTGCGAAGCCACTACACTAGTGGAAGATAAGAATAAAAAAGGAAAGAGGATTCCAAAAATAGTTAGGGATACTTAAATAACACGAAAGAAGAAAAGGAATCTCAATAAAAAGAAATCTAAGTTGGAAAAGCTACAAGAAGCTACATAGACTAGATGGAAGACTTCCCAAACTAGAACCTCGCAGGAGGCAGGTTCGCAGGATTTGAACCTCGTTGGAACAACAGATCCACATAGAATGGGACTTCACCCTGGAGACATTATATGACTATTGGAGGCACCCCAACCATTAGAGTGATGCTCCAGAATGGTTAGAAAACACATTTATGGGATGACGCATTTATGGATGCTTGGTTTTCCACCCTGTGGTACACCAACGACGTGATGAAGCAGTGGCAGTCCAATTTCATGTTTCATGCATACTACATGTAGTTAAAGTTCACCATCAAATCATTTTTGCGCACCCTGCACCAATACTGACCAATAGAAAAGTTCCATGATGATTCTCATTTTATCTACAACACCATGTGTAGAGATAAGAACCAGGAAAAATTGCAGTTGTACTACAAGCTGATAGATGATGATATGGAGCATATTGCAAAGGAGTGGTCAGAGGAATTTATTGAACCTATCGTTGATGAAGAATTATCTGACACTGACACCATAGGAAGCCCCATAGTTACCTGAGTCAAGCATGTCGGACAATCCAGTGGGATGAAGAAGAAGAAAAAGAAGGAGGAAGTCTAGGATATAGAGAGCGATGAGGAGGACAACGATTATGAAGAAAATGGGTCTGACTCACTAGGAGGAGCAGAAGACGAAGCATAAGGACAAGGAGGAGGACATGAGGGAGAAGAAGAGAAAGGATGAGCCGAAGCTACCACCCCTCCAATTGAGGATCCCCTCGTTGGGACAATAACACCGCAAAAGAGGAAGGTTTCTCCAAAGAAACCTTCAGCCAAGAAGAATATGCATGCTAATAAGCCCTAGTTGGAGGCCACTCTCATTGAAGATGACATCAGTTTGGTCCACAGAGATATGTAGGACGCTTCTGAGGACATATTGAAGAGATATGGAGAGAAGCAAAAGGAGCTATATGGAAGGATTGAGAAGGAATTTAAGGAAGTACAACAAGTTATTCACTTGGTCCGCGCAATACCCACTTCTCCCTCCTCATCACAGACTGGAGAATTAGAGGATGAACCAGGCCAATTGAGAAGACTAGCGGATGCAACCGAATCCTGGTTCTATAGATTCCAGGAAGAGAAGGAGAAGGATAGAGAAGCCTTGAAATGTTAGAAAAACAGGACCACGAAGCAATAAAATAAAACAAATGCAGAAACAAAAAATAGAAGACACACAATACAAATTAGACATAGATTTACGTGGTTCACCCAGTGTGGGCTACGTCCACCAGAGAAATTGCCAGGTCCTTCCTATATTATTATCCAGCAAAGGAAGGGATACAACCTACAGCAAAACCCGTTGTAACTTCCTCTTCTTTCTCTCGCAGTGTCCTCTCTCAGAATACAATATTTTACCCTCATCCATAGCCGCAATACATTTCTCTCATAAAAGAGGGTTGCCTTCTAGGGCAAAAAACCCTAACATAATCTCTACCGTTAGATCTGCGACCTTATAATGAACGGTCCATATTTACAATTACAATATACTTTTACAAGGCAATTTTTTCTTCGGGGGCTTCACCCCCGAACCCCCACTGGGGGCCCGCTTGCCCCCAGACCCACCAGCCGGGGGGATAGGCCCCCCAGACCCTGCAGAGGGGGTACCCCCCCTCTGCACTCCCTCGCGTGTAAGAGTTTACATACTTCTGGGGTGTAAATACTTCATGGGGTATAAACACGGCTGAAAGCAAGGACCTCTGAATCAGGAAGATAATCAGGATCCATAACCAACAATATCCCACTTGGAGACTGATCTCAACAACTCCACCACTGTTGTATATGCTGGACTGTGAACCTTCTTGGACCTGGCAAATTTCTCATCTTCATCTTCATTCTTGAAGACCAACTGAAACTGAGCAAGAACTCAGTTTCTCCCTGGTTACTCCCTTTGTTAACATGTCTGCAGGATTCTGACTAGTGTGTATCTTTTCCATCTTCAATTGTCCATCTTCCAAGGAGGATCGTATGAAGTGGTACCTCAACTGTATATTCTTAGTCTTCAAATGGAAGGCTGAGTTCTTTGCAATGTGAATGGCACTCTGACTCTCACAATACAACTTGTTGTTCTCCTGCTTCTTTCCCAATTCCTCCATAAACCTTTGTAACCAAATCATTTCTTTACTAGCATCTGTAGCAGAAACATACTCTGCCTCAGTTGTTGAAAGTGAAATAACCTTTTGCAGTTTTGAAATCCAACTTATTGTTGTTCCACCTATAGTAAAAACATACCCTGTGGTGATCCTCCTGCTGTCTTTATCACCTGCCATATCTGAATCAACATATCTCTGTAGAAAAGTGTTTGAACCTCTAAAACATAATGCATGTGTAGTAGTACCTATCAAATACCTGAGAATCTACTTTACTGCCTCCCAATATTCTTTACCTGGATTGTTCATATACTTGCTCACAACTCCCACTGCATGTGCATTATCTGGTCTTGTGCAAACCATTGCATACATCAAGCTGCCAACTGCTGATGAATATGGGACTCTGGACATGTATTCTATCTCCTCCTGTGTCTTGGGACACATTTCCTTAGTTAATTTGAAATGGCTGACCAAAGGTGTACTAACTAGTTTTTCATTCTTCATTCTAAACATCTCCAACACCTTCTTTGTGTACTCACCCTGAGATAATGTCAGTTTGCGATTTTTCCTGTCTCTTGTTATTATCATACCAAGGATTTTCTTTGCAGCACCCAAATCCTTCATCGCAAATGAATTGGATAATTTCTTCTTGAGCACATTTATATCTTGCATATTAGACCCTGCAACAAGCATGTCATCTACATANTCCTTCATTGCAAA
Organism: Picea engelmannii; assembly: GCA_009831015.1. NCBI lineage: Eukaryota > Viridiplantae > Streptophyta > Pinopsida > Pinales > Pinaceae > Picea > Picea engelmannii. The sequence continues at coordinate 329,733 of ML795166.1, forward strand.
TGAATTGGATAATTTCTTCTTGAGCACATTTATATCTTGCATATTAGACCCTGCAACAAGCATGTCATCTACATACAATAGCAAGATAATAAAGCTTCCATTTTCTAGCTTTTTAAAATAAACACAGTGATCAGAATGACATCTACTATAACCATGTTCTGTCATAAACCTGTCAAATTTCAAATACCACTGCCTTGGAGCTTGCTTTAGGCCATACAAGATCTTCTTCAACCTGCATACCAAATTCTCCTTCCCTTTGACCTCATACCCATGTGGTTGCTGCATATAAATCTCTTCCTCCAAATCCCCATGGAGAAAATTTGTTTTTACATCTAACTGTTCAAGATGCAAATCTTCTACTGTCACAAGACTTAAAATAGTTCTAATTGAAGTCATTTTAACAACAGGAGAAAATATTTCTTTAAAATCTATACCTTTCTTTTGTGCAAACCCCTTTACAACAAGCCTAGCCTTGTACCGCTTTTCTCCTCCATCTTCTTCCTTCAGCTTGTAAACCCATTTATTCTACAATGCTCTTTTTCCCGCAGGCAACTGAACCAAGTCCCAAGTCTGGTTATTTTCCAAGGAATCCATTTCCTCTTTCA
>ML795167.1:0-20428 GCA_009831015.1 Picea engelmannii
TGTAGTTGTGTTAGGCAATAATTCCACTTCCAACTTAAGAGAATGAATATGGAATCTATGGGAAAGACTGCCTCCATCCTGTAAATGAGTTGGAAAGGAGAAAAATCGGTAGCAGTCTTGATTGAATTTAGATATGCCCAAAGTGTCGAGTACAACATCAAATTCCAATTCGACTTGGTCGAATTGATTGTCTGTCGGAGAATAGTCTTAAGAGACTTATTGACATCCTCCACCTGACCATTCACCTTTGGATAGTAGGGTGAAAATTTTTATTTCTTAAACACAATCTTCAATGTTAACTCATTCATTATCTTATTTTGAAAGTGACTTCCATAGTCTGTGATAATATCCTTTGGTATACTGAACCTAGCTACAATCTGGTTTAAAATGAAAATCTCAATCGTTTCCCTATCATTACTAAATGTTGGCATGGCCTTGACCCACTTAGTGCAGTAGTCTATTGCCATGTTTATATAACGATGCCACCTAGGTGAAGCCAGGTGGCATTTAGTGAAATCCATCACTAACTTAGCGAAGGGACCAACAACAATAACCAGAAACATGGGAGCAGGGTGTGCCCACATCTTCCGAGAGAATATCTAGAATGGGTGACACTTCTTGACCGCCTCTATACAATATTTGATTAACAAGGGCCAAAAGTATCCTGCATGAAGGATTTTCTGGGTTGTTTCCAACCCAAACCAGTGACTGCCACATGCTCCAGTGTGGCAATCGTTTAACACAAGCTCTGCCTCTTCATGATTCAGACAAGGATGGAGAATGAAATAAACTCCTCGATGATACAAAGTAACATCAATGATAAGATAATTTTGCACTTGATGGCATATTCGTCGACGCTCATCATGAGAAGCAAAGGAAGGGCACTTCAAAGTATGAAGATACATAAGTATATCTCCATACCAAGGGCCTAAATATGCAATAAGGAAAATATCTTCATTGATCAATGATTCTTCGGGAAAATCATTGCCACTCTTAGCCGGAAGTTCTGAAATTAATTCGGAAAAAACCAAATATTTCTTAGACTTCGTGGAAACAAAGTCCAAATCAAATTCTTGAAGAATGACTATCCATCGACTAATATTCTTGTCGATGACCGTTCGTTTCAAAACATATTGAAAGGGATTCACGATGGCTATGGAAATGGTATTGAGAAGTAGAATGTAATGACGGAACCTTTGGACAGCATGGATAGCTTCCAAAGCCATCTTCTCAACATGAGTGTAGTTGAGTTCCAGTCCAACTAATCCTAGGCTAAGATCATAGATAATGCGTTCCTAGAGAACGTCTTCCTATTGAACTAAGAACATACCAATAGTAGACTCTGCTACATCCAAGTATAACAAGAAATCATTTCCATAATTAGGAGGACTGAGTAGAGGGGAAGACGTCAGGGCACGTTTCAACACTTTGAAAGAGCTATGAGCCACTTCATCCCAAAAGAATGGGACCCCTTTTTCAAGAGACACATAAAACCTTTATTTATTTCAGCATAGTTGGAAACAAATCACCAAAGAAAGTTATCTTTCCCCTATAGAATTTGAATCCATGGGATTGTGCGCATGGGAGGAAATTAAACGGTTGCCTCAATCTTTGGAGGATCAAACATAATCCCTTTATTGGACATGAAAAATGATAACAAACGTCCTGATGTTATATAAAAACTACACTTGTTCATATTTAGGCGAATACGGTAGTGGAAACACCTCTCAAAAATAAGTCATAAGTGGGCAGGATGATCAGATCTCTTACAAGAATGTAATGTCATATCATCAAGATACGCCTCGACTATATTATTGAGGTCATGGAAGGAGAATGACATGGCCCGCTGAAAAGTAGCTCCAACATTTTTTAGGCCAAAAGGAATTTTTCTATATGTGAGCGTACCCGAAGGACATATGAAAGTTTTCTTATGTTGATCCTCGAGTTTGATCTGAATTTGATTGTACCCAGAAAAACCATCCATAAAAGAAAAGAATTCATAGCCCACACATTCATTGATAATCTGATCAATGAATGGTGTGGGAAATTTATCTTTCATGCAAGCTTTATTCAGAGCACAAAATTCCATGCACAGACGAATCGTGCCTTGTTTTTTGTTGACAAGAATAGGGTTTGACACCCATTCCATCAATTGAACCAGGTAGATGAACCCATATTTAATTAGTTTCTCTACATCAGCCTTAATAGTCATTTCCTTGCACGGATTGACTGGGTGAAGCTTCTACCAAACAAGCTTAGCATCGGGGTGAGTCCTAATATCATGTTCGACTATATGAGGGTCAATTCCAAGCATCTCCTCATAATACCAAGAAAAAACGTCGTGAAACTCTTTAAATAATTCAGTGTACACTTAAATCTCCTCGGGCAAACCATCTTCTTAGATGAATACATTTTCAACAATGCTAAAGGTTTTAGAGATGTCAATTGGAATCATTTTAGATATACTCTCCATGTTTCCCTCAGCATAGATTATGTGCATGGCTAGAGGGTTAACAGGACAAGTGACATCTCCATTCATGGTCGTGATGAACTCTATTTCTTCTACTCTCCTAAGCTCAGGTAAAAAATAAGATATATGGTGAAGATCGTTCCAAGGTCTATCCAACCTAGTCATTGCCTCTAAAATCACCTCGTTGGAGGGCAGGACCAAGTCCAAAGGATCATGAGTAGTAAGAGATTCTTAAGCCCAAATAGGCTTGAGAACAAGATCTAGCTCCTGAGGGGGAGCTAGATCAGGGTTGGTCGAGGTTTGTTGGACAATGTTGTAGACAACCTCAGGAGCGAATAAGGCAATAGCCATGCCAGGATTCCTTACCCCTTCCATTGAAGCCGATGGGGAAGGTAAATTCCACAGATCAATAAAATAACTCATTCGAAAATAAGCTACTTGAAATATTGCATTCTTATTCTGATCAGGGATAGTCAAGATAAACTTGATATCATTCAAAGGTGGCAGATAATCAAAATTCCCCATTAGATATGGAAACAATCCAACACCTAACTTGACAGTACCTGGATGCGGTTTGTCAATCATCGGGACCATGGATGCCCCCGATGAAGGGTTAGGACGGGAGAAAGATAACTGATCAACGGTTATAATCTGGCCTTCATGAGGATAACATAAGACCTGAAAAATGGTGGATACAACCACTATCATTGCATAGGTACAACTATGTCCTAACAAAAAATTGTTGTCGAGAGGCACACTGACTACTTCTATCTTGGCACACACAGTTTTTCCCTCCAACTACATGGGGAAGTATGGAATTATGCCATGTGGTCTAAAATAGAATTCATCAAATGCAGTTAACAATGTCGGCGATAGAGAAAACTCGGGTTGGCCAATGGCCTTCGAACATTCCAATGACATAACACAAGTCGAGGCACCCTCATCCACCACCGTGCGGAAAATGTTCTATGTCAATGATTTTGTGGCATAAACCACTACTATATGAAAAGCGATGTGGTGAGGCAAACAATATTTATAATCGGTAGGGTCAAAAACAATATTTCCCGAATTAGTTGTCTCAGTGGCACCCAAGGAACATAACAATGTTTTTCTCTATGAGGGGAAACTCTGGAGAAATTCCAGAGCAAACATCGCACAAGGAGTTTGTGCCAGATCATCCATGATGGATTAGTTTTGTGCAGCCCTTGCATTTGGATTGTGAGAAGCCTTCTTAAACACACCTTTAGGGATGCAAGTCATAGTTTCTCCCACAATATTATCAATATGAAGAGGAGGCGGTGGGTTGGAAGCTTCTTTTCCTTTCTCAATAGATTTTGACATTCCGTAATCATGAGCCCTAGTCCGAATATGAGCATCTGATCTCATCATGTATATTTTTGTCTCCATTATTAGCATTAAGCGTGGGGGCTTACTGATTTACCCCAGGTGCATTCGTGGATGAGGAATCTTGTTCCATATTTTTCCCTTAAGGTAAAGGGTTAGTTAACACAGCACGCTACTTTTATGCCAAAATATTTTAGGCTTCCTCAAGCCTATGGAACTGGTGAGTCAAATGAACGTTTGTGCAAAGATTACATGGAAAATTCACCTTTTTATTCTCATTTTTACCCTCGCCATCATTATTATTATCCTTTTTATCCCCCTTACCCTTATTTCCTTTGGATTTCCTTTTTCCCTCAGGTTTCTATTTACCTTTGGGATTCATCGACTGCACACTATGTACTTCCTACATTTGGGTTGTGGGGGAAACCAAACCAGAATTTTGGCTAGCCAAAGTTTGTTCAATCGATCATTGTTGCAACTGGTTAGTCAATTGATTTATTGTCTTTCTTTGTGTTGAGCCTACTATACCATCGGCATAAGGCCCATACTTCAATTTTTTTTCAAAACTCGATTGTGGTTCATCTAGGAGAATATCGTACAGCATATCGGATTGAGAGTAAATCAATTCCAGTTGTTGGGCTCTCATAATAGCCTCTTTTTTGGAGAATACTATGGAAATTCCAGCGTCTTTAGAGACACAAGGCACCAAGGACTTTAGGAACCACTCGAGTAAAAATGTGGGAGGGGACTTTACTTTGATAAATATCTTTCGGCGATGCCATTCTTATATGTGATCGTAGATATGTATGGCCTTCGTCTAGTCCAAGTTGTCCAGAAACTCTGTGTCGGCATCGTATCTCACCGGTAACTGGAAATGGTTTAAGAAATTCATATCCAAGTCGTTAAAGTAAGAATAATTCGATATATCAAGCTTGATATACCATTTTTCATCACCCCCTATAAGAGTGCGTTGAAACAATCTCAACTATACATAGTCATCCTTCAAAAATTTGGAGGAGCACCATAAATGAAACGTCGTAATATGATCACTTAGATCCTCATCGGTTTTTCCATCAAATTTTTGTATGCCTGAGGGAAACTTAGTTGGCATGGGAGGCCAACGTGGATCATGATGGATCGGATCATTCAAAAACCTTGAAAAATCTGGAAAATGAAGAATTTCCAAGAAAGGTAACCTAGGTTGCGACAGATTCAAAGGAAAAGAAGAGCCTGGATTTTGACTGGCACCAGGTTTCCAGGAAATGTTTGCTTATTGTCCATGGTTTTGATATAAACCATGGTGTCCTTGGCCAGTATAAGGATTTTGTGTTCTATTCTTCATCATCAATAGATTCACATAATTCAATGACATACCCTATGTAGGGATTTATCCCTGCATGGTATTCCAAGGACCTTGGTTGGGGATACCCCCAACAAATCCTCCTGGCATAGGTATTGAACCCTGCCTAGGGTTCCAGTGAGCATGGGAGGGGTTTCCCCCAATGGACATCCCCTACGAAGGAAAATATCCTTACAAGGGATTTCCAGGACCTTAAGAGGATAAGGATCCTATCATCACTCCTGGTGAAGGAACAAAGTCTTGCATAGGGTTGGGTTGGTTAAAGAAGGGGTTTCCACCTACCAAAAATGCGGATGATTAGAAAGTGTTGTTTTCTAAATAACCAAACAAAGAAAAAGGCATAGACCCATTATGAGTCATATAGGACTAAGGCCCATGAATCCCTCCACTAAATATGTTGGAACTCGTATTAAGCCTCGATGGTTGTTGGAAAGCACCTCTAAGTGAGGGGGACGAAGGAGAGATATGACCCCCACCGTAAGGGATGGAATTAAATAGAGCAGTGGTTCCCATGAAGGATCATTTCAAGGGATCATTAGAAATCCTTTCCCCCAGACCAATATTCTATAGATTAAAGTAAGTTAAGGTCTAGCTTATATCAAAACCCAACATCCCATTTGTGAAAGGAGCACAGACACATTATGTATAGTAGGAACAGTGGTCATAGTCATTGTACAGACTATGCCACTGCCAGAAGTTGTACGTGTCTGTCTAGAAGTATTCCTAGTAGGTGAAGGTGCAGGAGGAGGTACAACCCCCCCTCTGCTCGGGGTCGCGATGGGAGTATGAGGAATCCCAGTAGAAGTAGTATTATTCACTTCCATAGCCAATCACCTAACAATGCGAAAATTAGAAGAATTCACCTCAGGAGGGACTACCTGAACAAGGATTTCCACTGAAATATTAGTGATCAGAGGGTTTGCAGGCCTAAAGCCTTCAGCTTCGAGGTTGAAAATGCTAGTCTCCTCTGGTGCAGAAATTTATTCTCTAGGAACAGGCTCGGGTACAGTTTCCTATAGCCCGATGGTTTCAAAAGAACCTTATAGATCTAGTCTTCACCTCAGCGGTGGCATAGGTGGCTCCAAATTAATCGGTGGTAGGCATTGAAGCCTATGGGAACAATGGAGATCTTGATATTACACCTTTTGAAATGATCAAACGACACTATAAGGTTAATTTAGCAAGAAAAATGGATCACACACTAAAAATTCCCTAAAATAAAATCAAGAAATCAACATACTGAAAGGAATAAAAATTACGCCAATCAACACTAGAGAAACTTATCGGTGCAAGTGTTATCGGTGCAAGTGTAACTCGAACATGAAAAAACCCTCCGGGTATGCTTTGCAAAGTGTGATCTGATGTCTACCCTAGGTACCGTGGTATACTCCCACGGTCACCTATGTAAGTCCCTACAAAAATCAAACTAGGTTTCTAGCTCGCAGTCAGTTTCCAGGAGGGTACAGTTGATAATCAGGTTGATCGTAATGAGAAGGATAGCAAAGTCTGAATCCTTTCAAGGGTACCGAAGGAAAATGGTCTGGAAGAAAACTGAGGATACCAAATGGATTCGAGGTCCACGAAGCTTCATTTTCAAATGTGTTCAGCAAAGATCCCAAGAATGGCCCTCAATATATGATCCCCACTATGCTTGGTCCAGCTTTGAGGGGTTATCTCCTCTACCTTTCCTCACGGGACCTTGTGTTTAGCCCCTGTGTTAGAGGGGGCTCCTGGATAACTCTTACAAAATTGTACTTTTACACTCCCTATCATAGACTCTTAAGTTTATTTAAGTGTCCTTTAGGAGTTTCCTCTCCACAACTATTTCAAGGCTCTAAATCCTAGAGCACTTGGTGTACCTTATAAACAAAAAAGTCTAGTTGATTTTAGCATTAATCGTTGATTTTAATGGCTTGATTAGTCAAGGGGTACAAAAGTGAAACTCATGGTGTTATTGAGAGATGAAAGAGAAGAGTTAATAATCTATTAGAGCATTGTGTTGAAAGCAAGCTACATTATACAACTGAAAAAATGGATTTTTAACTTTGAAGGTGCAAAATTTTCAAAATAACGACCAAGATCCTAAAACGCAATTTATCCTAGAATGTTTTTTCATTTCAAAATGGAATGCAAGTGCTAAATATTTCAAGGAATATGCCTAAAAGGAAATTTTGGAACCAGGATCCTTTCTTGTATAAAACAACCTAAGCTACTAACACCAAACAAACATGCATAATAAAATGCAAATGCAGTTAATGAACTACAACAATAACAAAAAATTGAATTTTTATATGCTTAGAAATGAAAATAACAAGCAATGATATTTATTTTTTAAAAATCATAATCAAGAAGAAGAATGACAAACCAAAGACTGACTCAGACCCTAAATTGTTTCCTAAAATCAAGGATTCACTAGATTCCATAGGAGGACCTAAAGCTCATAAGTTCACCCTTAACCTTGACAACAAACAGAAAGAGATAAAGAAACAAAAATATTTATTTACAAGTTCCAAGATAATCTAAGCCTTGAAACTATCCAAACAAAGTCAATGGACACTCGGGGAGATCAAAGAAGCCAAGGTCTTCCTAAAATGAAATAAAATCCTTTTGAAAAAACTCTTCCAGATGATAGAGACCCGTGTTGAGAACAACCAGCTTGAGTATGTACGCTAGTTGTGTATATTGCATAACGCATATGTACGTGGGTTGGGTATATAATAGGGTGCGTACACTACTGAAATTTTTCAAAAAATAAAAAGATTCAAACAAAGAACTCAACTCAAGAAGTCTAGTAAGCACCTATAAGGTGACCAAAGACCTAAAAAGACTCGGAAAAATTAAACAAACAAGAATTCAAGCCAAAAAAAGATCTCCTAAAAAATACCCTAGAGAGACTCCCCAATGGAGTTGCCAATTCTTCTATAAGGAAAATCCCCCTAATCTGGGTCTAGCGACTAGGCAGAGCCTTGAAACCCTAAAACATGGAAAATGTTATATTCTACCCCAAACCAAATACAACCTTATGATAATTAAGGGAAGATAAATAAAATAGAAATGTGTACCTTAAGTCCTTACGGCTGATGTCGATCCCTTCTGATTGTTGTATGTTCCAAGACTGTAGGCCTCCTCCAAAAGATGGCCTGAAATAATACTATAGAAAAATCTAGGACAACATATGCTTAATTATCAAGATTATATAAAGAGTTATTTATTCATGAAAACATTCATAAGAACAAAAACATAGACATAAAGATTTGGGACAATAAATTTTCTCTTTTATTAATAACAAAATTGGAGGTTACAACTTGAACTTTGTTGGTGCCACTCCACGAACTCTTCATGAGTTCCTCTACTTTGTTTCCAAGTGCACTATTTCCAATACTATATTCACCACCAACATGCCAATATAAGGGGAAAAGGATGGATGCTATAAGAAAGATGGATGGAAGGGAATGTTGAGGATAAAAATTAGAGAAAAATGAAAAAGGCTTGGGAAACAAAGGAGAAAATTTGGCAGATTTCTCTTGCCTCTAGTTTGATATATCCAAATGACCCCCCTAGGGACCTTTTTATCTGAGACAAATATGGTTAATTCGTTTCCATAAGGGCTACATGAGGTAATATGGTTGTGAAACCTAAGATAACCCGTAAACTTTGTCGGAAAGCGCAGATTTTATAATTTTTTGTCACTTTTTAGAGTACACACATGCTTTCAGTAGTGCAACAAGCATATGTACGTGGGATTCAAGGTATGTAACTAGCATATGTGCATTCTCTACATATGCAACAGGGAATGTATGCCATACAAAAAGTTATTTTTTGATAAGAACTCCATCAGAATGGGTTGGCAGATGTATGAATAAGAAGTTTTGGAGGTCTAAGTTTAGTGACATAGGTTTGGAGTTCAAAGGTGTTTGGAACAGAAGGTCGAGGGCTTGGAGGAGGTGATGTAGTGATTTAAGGGCGAGGTTAAAAATTGGAAGCAAGGACTGGGGGGATGCGAGGGAGTTTGCAGGTTTGGAGGGTGAATGGAGGGGGATGTGGTGCACAGAAAAGAGGTTGAGGTTTTTCATGGGGATGAGGGTTGACGAAGAGAGGGAAGGGAGCATAAGACAAAGATAAGGAAGGGAGCGCAAGACAACATAGAGGTTATGGGAGAAATAATGAGCCAAGATTTCATCGGAAGGAACCGCTCTGACACCAATTGAAAGACTAAAATCCAAATACAATAAAAATGTATTTATAAAATACAATTTATTCTTTGTTTCATGTTATGTTTAGAATACAAAATGTCTATATATACACGTAATTGGGTAAAGTCACATCTCATTATGAAAAAGAGCATGAATTTACGTTTTAATTAGTTTAAATGTAATATATATATAATATATATTACAAGCCATTGCCTAATTCTCAGCAAACATTGATGCTATGGCTTTGTTCTCTTGAAAGAATCTTTGAGTAGTTCCTTCCATGGGGAATTTCTTCAATCAGTAAACCCTCTTGTTGCATACCCAATACCATCTGAAATTATCTCAATTCAAAGTCATCTTCAGCTTTATTACTTAAGAGATTCACCCAATATTCCATAAGGAGTATAAGTATGCATTCTTATTATGAATTTCATAAAATCCATTTAATTAGGTATCTTTATGGTAACAAATTGCTTTCAAGTTGTGCTTCCATGCACTTAATAACATGTATTAGAATGTTGTGTGTGTCCAACATTGGCACACTTCATAGTTTTCCATGCATATCTACTCTTAAAAATCATTTTAACTCATAGTTATTTAAAATCATACTCATGCAATCCTAAAAGCCAGAATTATGTTGTGTTCTATCATGACAACAGATAATTCTTGATCATTTATTCTTTCAACAAATTATCCTATATTTTTCTAAGGAAATGAAACACATCCTCCTCAAGCTATTATTCCATCAACACAATTAGACCCTTCTAGCATACGATCGTCCATGCATCTATGGAATTTCCAATCTATGAAAGTATAAATCTAGCCTCATGTCTCACTTATTTAGACAATCATATCATTCCCTTAGTATACATATTTGTATTATTCAAAGTTCATCTATTGGGTCTTAATTAATATAAAATATTGGTATAATATACATATATGTATATTATCATGCAATTTATATACCTACATATTCCTAGGTAATCCGCACACATTCATATTTTGAAATTTATTATCAGTTTTTCCTGAGATCTTGCGGACATTCACATGACAAGCCTCACAGGCATAATCATAATTATACTCATGATGTCCTCTCCTATATTAATGGTCAGCATTAAATTACTCTTGTATGACTATTACAGAGGCATTCCAGGTCATAAATACTAATTGGGTAACTTCATCATTGCCCGAGGCAGTAAACTTCCAATCTCTATCTCTCTTCATGTCTCAAATTACCTTTAGTCAATAGAACTTTATTAGGGAAATCCTTTGTTGGATTCCCTTTCTCTGTTGCTTGAATATACTAATCCACACCCATATGGATATCATCCACCAATGGGCGTTAATCAAATTCATTGTCCCATTGATTACCTGAAAATTCCCAAGCATTTATTTTACCATATTCGGTACCAACATTTCATTGTCTATGACACCTTAAATATCATAAGTGTATATGCAACCTCAATATCAACATTTCAATCATGCTTTTACCTTGCTGCTAGCATCAATTCATAATTGGCCAAAATGTTCCTTCAACAAACCACACCTTACAATCAACAACAAGTTCTAATATGTCTATTTACATGATATATGTATGCACCACAATGCATTCACACCTTGTATCTTCAGGCATAACCAAATACCTAAGTCAATAGGCATATGCATTTCCTTTAATATAGACATGATCTCATAACTAGATTATATGTTCATATCATTTCACCTCTTTTATGAGGACTATCATCAACCCAAAGGACTCCCATTTTGTTTTTTATTTTGTTTGACTAGTTTATCTCAGTAACAAGTTTCAATGATTGTAGGTCAAGTATAATGACCTTAAAATTTTCCATCTGTCCTCTAAATGTGAGAACTTGTACATACATGCTTTAGTATTTTATTTAAGAAGCAATTATATTGCCGAGGATTTTAATTAATCATGCTTAATTTATTAATTCACAAGGGGTTTTCCATGAGGATCTTAGCCCTCATATAATCAACCATTATAAATGTTAGAGGCTCCAACTGCCCATTGTTACGAGGAAAATCTCTCTATGGAAAGGGGTAAACCAAAACAGATGGAATGACACACAGAAATCAACTCTAATACCAAGTATGTTATATAAAATAAATGCTAACAAGACAAGGCTATGATCCTACCTCATTTGGACATTCAATGAAGACCATCATTGAGCATGCAACCTAAAGCTTTATACCTGCAACTTGTCCTCAATAACCAAGATACGCAAGCATATAGTGATAATGTATAGTGTTAGCATATATATTAGCATAATCCATTAACATACATGAAAAATACACCCATGGAAGAATAATTCAAGTATTTGTAATATATTTCAATCCTTAATGACTTTGTACACATGGCTACCAATCTGAATTACACTGTAGATCCATGTGGAAATATATCAAATATTTGTTCATGGCCATGAATAGGAAATACAAAGAGGACATATTACATAGGTTTTCATAGTCACGAACAAGGCACAGTGGAATCTAGTCTCAAAATAAATCTAAAGTTATTTGTATACAATGGAGTACAATTTGATCTCCCATGATCACTGAAGTCGTATAGGTATTGGTCCAATGAAATAAAACAACATATTAGGAATTCTGTTATTATAAGCTAGAGTTCTTCTACACTATCCGTCGAAGGTGCAAGTCTACATCATGTGAATAGAGGAGTTGAGGTCGAACACAATGAGACTTTTTTTTATTACCAGTCATTAATCTATACCATTAACAGACGTGAGACAACCTACCAATAATGAAAGTAGGTATCAAGGAACCAAGTATATTCTACAAGTGTGAATAAGGGTGTTGAGGTTGAACACTTAAAGAATCCATTGATCAGGAGGCATTGATGTATTCCCAAATGTCAATGGTGGGAGAACCTACCATTGATGACTGCAAGCCTCGAGGTACTCATAGGACTCTAGGTCTCATTTCCATAATATATGAGCCGAATTATATGGAAGGAGACCCACTAAAAGGAAAGCATTAGGGAATCTCTCATCATTCAACATGAGGTATAAAGAAATAGCTTGATGATTAGGAGGAGCTCGTATGAATAGCATGTTCCTGAACCAATGACCCTGTGCGTCCCTCACATGCACCAGATGAAATTAGTGCACGAACGAGACCCTTTGAATAGAAGCCAATAAGGAAATTTGTTGACAAAGGAAAGGAAACCACCAATAATGATAATGGAATCCAAGACACTGCATGAATTACAATGTGTGAATAATTGTTTTACCGTCGAACACAATGGAAACCCCCAATCAGCGACCAATGACGAGATGTCAATTGTTTGGTTCAAGGTTACCTACCCATAATGAAAGTAGGACCAAGGTGCATGGTAGGATTATAGCTTCATGTGACTTTGAGATACATTGAAGGTATGGCCAACATGAAAATTCAATATTTCTGAGAAATTTCCGACATAGGCTTATAGACTTCCTTTGAACAAGAGCATGAGACATATGGATAACTCGGGCAGAATAGACTTGATGATAAAACTTTGTGATGCAGGAGGCATCAAAAAACTATCCATAGGGACTGGAAGAATAACCATCCAGAGGAGTGAACTCTAAGTAATGAGCTCATCTTCCTAAGTTTATGCTAAACCCAAACTTTGGATGAAAGTGGACACAAAAGTTTGTGCTATGTTCAAAGGTGACACAATTGTTGTCGATATGGGATAATATTCTTTTCCCTCCCGTACTTTTTTGTTTTTTCATAGCCAAATAAATGCTATGATACAAGAGAGGAAACGATTGTCGCAAGTAAGCAACTATCTCCTAACAATGGAACATACCTATGCTCAATGCAAGGAAATGCATGCAGAGCATGGACACTTAGGGGGATGTTTCCTCTTAGGGTATAGGGTGTCAAGTTGTAAAGGATATATAGAAGGCTATGTTTGGATAGTGATGCAAATTGTTGAGGTAAGAGGCTTATAACAAGAAAGTGGGAACTGGAAATAGGCTCAATACTGCAAGCATGATGATGGAATGCAATTAAAACTTAACTCCAAAGAATGTCCTTTTTCATATATTTAGTACCTAGGCCCGAAAAAGTATAAAATAATACCCAGAAGAACTCTTCTAGCCAATGGTGACTAGAGTATTCATTTTTTGTAAGTAGTTGACTTGGTCCAAAAAAGGGTTAAACTTATACCATATAGACGTCCTTTCAAATCCATTTAACAAGTGTGAAAGAGACAATTTCACTCGACAATATTTTCATTTTTTCGAGAGTCCGAAAAGAGCTTAATAAAGACTCTAGGGGATTCCCATAGGTAAATGTCAAAATTCTTGTGAGTAAGAATATTAGATTTGAATGCAAATTCATATCAGAACTATAAGGAACTCTCGGTCCTATGGAATAACTTTTTCATGGGAACCAAATGGCACAAACATTCTAACTAGGGCACACATGTTTGGTAAGCCTCTACCACTTAATAACGACACTTCTAGTAGAAATAAGAAAGTTTTGTGTCACTAATAAATGGGTTTGTACCTAGGGTGTATGGAACATGGTCATAGGATGATGCAAGAGTGCAAAACGGAGTGAAAACCTATCCTATATGTCAGTGAAATAATATAGTTGTCGAATGCATGAATGGGCGGTATGATTCTAGAAACTGCAAAAAATCCTAGACAACGCCACCAAAAACCAAGTCTTTCCACTGCAATATTATTCCATCAGGTAAAAAATTACAACAAACTATAGGAAGTGGGCAAAACAAAATTCTACTCATAGTAAAAATAGACCATTTTACCATACCATTTGATTTTTTCCCCCCACATAGTGCATTTAGGCCATATTTCCCACAATATTCAAGTGTCGATTGCGGGAGCTATGATCAAAAAAATCAGCAACCATCTGGACCAAGTAAGTGCCCATCCCCTCTACTTCAATTTCAATGGTTTAAATTTCAATTTTAGGCCCCAATGTTTTAGTATTAGAGGGCGTAACATGGAAACTAGGGCGTACGTAGGTGACGGCCAAGGAGATGTGAAAGCAAGCTGAGATGAGAAGATAGTGTTTTATAATGTGTAAGGGAACCTGTCTCGATTGAAAAAAAGGATTCCTATGTTTCAAGTGGAGGATCTGCTAGAGGCAATGCAGCGAAAGGTGGTGGGTGTACCCCATGCATTGTTGTGACTCTTTCGGCATCTCACAAACATCGTAGTGTTCTATCATGATACGCATCCAGTACCACAGGCGTAGATTCCATGGTCATATTATATACCAGTCATATATGTATTTCGAGGGTGTGAGCCCCATTTTTTACTATGACACCATATTTTTTAACTCTAAAGGATGAAATATAAAAAAAAATGGTCTTTGGCTTTACTTATATATGTTATAATGTGTACATGCAAGAATGTGTTTTCTTTATTTAGTTATGTGAAAAATTCCAATCTAAAATATAATTAGCATATGCATCAGATACATGATTAGAACTTCTAGGTATGTGATTATAAGTAAGAAAATCAAAGTATCATTCCAAAATTCGTACTCATAGGAATCGTCAAAGTAGAATACGATATCTTACACGGTAATTGTCGTTCAACTAACATACGACTAACTGGGATTCCAAGAGAACCTCTAAAGACCGAACACCATGTGAAATGGCGTCACCTAATATCTCTATAAGGATTCTATACTCAACCACGTTATTCGTTGATGTCTCCATACGAATGCCACATAAAGACACCAGTTGGCCCTTGGGTGAGTAAATGACCCAAGTGGTGGAATCCATGTTCCACATATGACGACCGGTACCATCCGTGAATCCTAAGTAAACTGAATACTCCATTGGCATATTCCAACCAAGGGAAAACTTGATAAGAAAGCCAATGACACAAATGAAAAGATGTATATACACTAAGATACACTAGTATACAAAATGTCATGCCCAGGCTTGAGGACTCAAGCATAATATATTTTAAGCTAGAGCCCATTTATGGGCTCATCCAACATATTCCCTTCATAATCTTCCAATTCATAGTCTCCTTTCTCTAAGACATGTTGCACGATATAAGGACCATGCCACATGGGGTTGAACTTTCCTGCCCCTAGAGGTTCTTTGACTTGGTCATAAAGAAGAACCAAGTCACCCTCAGCGTACTGTCGAGGATAGAAAAACTTATTATATTGAATCTTAACACGTTGTTTATTCTCTTCAATAGTCATAGAGGCATCTTGACGTTTATCATCGAGACGCTTGAGGTGTACGAGGCGTTCTTCAAGATCGGATGTGTCAGGCAGGAGCTCAATTGCCTACTTAAGGGAAGGGATTTCACATTCAATCGGTAGAATCGACTCTGCACTATGTACTAACTGAAAAGGAGATAAATTGGTGGAAGTGTTTACCGAGGTTTGGTATTCCCAAAGTGTAGGGTAAAGCATTAGATGTCAATCATATTTACTATGGCTGACAGTTTTTTGCAAGATGGTATTGAGATATTTATTCATCGCCTCTACTTGTCCATTTTCCTTGGGATAATAAGGGGAAGAATGACCATGCTTAAACCCCAGTTTTGATTCTAACTCTTTTATCATTTTATTTTGAAAATGAATGCCATGATAAGTGATAATCTCTCTAGGGATTTCGAACCGGATTATAATTTGGTTTAATATGAATAAAGTTGTAGTCTTACCATCATATTTAATGGTAGGCATGGCCTCTAACTATTTAGTAAAGTAATCCATGGCCATAATAATATGTTGGTTCCCCCTAGATGAAGTTGGGTTACAGTCCATAAAATATACCCCCCACTTGGTGACAGGACCGACGTTGACAACTAGGTGAAGAGGGGTTGGGTGCAAGCACATTTTTTGAGCTAACACCTTGAAAGGGTGACACTTCTTGAACACTTCAACACAATCTTTAAAAATTGATGGCCAAAAATAACTGGCTCGCAATATTTTTTGGGTTTTCGCAAGCCTGGATAAATGACCACCAAAATCCCCAATGTGACAGTCATTCAAAATATACTCAGCTTCCTCGTGAGTCAAGCAACAACGTAAAATACTATCTACTCCTCAATGATACAAAGTGTCACCGATGATAAGGTAGTTTTTAGCCTAATGACGTATATGTCATCGATCGTCTCTCGGCAGATTTTGGGGTGGCTTTAAGGTTTGAAGATAAATTAGAATGTCTCCATACCATAGGTCCGAAGACAAGATAAGGAAGATATGTTCATCCATGGATGAATTGTCATGAAAAATTTTCTCATCTAGTCAAGGGAAGTCTGATATCAACTCGACAAAACCTAGCGATTTCTTAGACTTCATTGAAGAGAAATCGAGATAAAATTCTTGCAAAATAACAATCCACTTATTGTATTTCCCCCCTATGATACGCCTGGTGAGGATGTATTGAATTGGATTGATATCCACAACTACGGTAATTTTTCAAGTAGTATATAATGTCATAATCTTTGAACCACATGTACGGTGTCCAAGGCTAGTTTATCTATGTGATATTATTTAAGTTCGGGATCGAATAGGTTTCAACTGAGATAGTAGACAATGTGCTCATGGATATCATTGTCCTCTTGAACCAAAAAAGTATAAACCGTTCCTTCAGACACGACAATATAAATCAAATAGTCTCTACTATATTCTGGAGGCTTCGAAAAAGGTGTCGATACCAAATATTTCTTAAGAGAATTGAAGGATTTCCTGGGCTCGCTCATCCCATATAAACTGACTATCCTTCTTCAAAAGATGCATCAAACCCTTAGTTAAATTGTCATAGTTCATTATGAACCGACGCAGGAAATTAGCCTTCCCCTGTAAATCTTGAAGTTGTCTAATGTTGCACGGGGGAGGCAATCAAAGTATTGCCTCAACCTTCATAGGATATACCATGATCCCATGCTCAGACACTAAGAATCCTAAAATATGGATAGACCTAATGTAGAAGATTCACTTATGAGGGTTCAACCTAATGCGATAGTAACAACATCTCTCAAATATTAATCAAAGGTGAGTGAAGTGATCTACTCTCTTGCAAGAGTGATCAGCAAGATCATCTAGGTAAGCTTCGACAATATGCTTGGGATAGTGAAAAGAAAAGGTCATGGCATGTTGGAAGGTTGCTTCGGCGTTTTTAAGGCCAAAAGGAATTTTTTGGTCCACAAAAGTACCCCAAGAAAAAATAAGAGTAGTCTTATGTTGATCCTCGAGTTTGATTTGAATTTGATAATACCCTAAAAATCCATCCATAAAATTAAAGACTTCACTTCCCACGCACTCGTCAAAAATATGGTCAATGAAACGAGTCAGGAAGGTATCTTTAGGACAAGCCTTGTTCAGGTCTCGAAAATCCATACATACATGGATGGTTCCTTTCTTCATATTTATGGGAATGGGGTTGGACACCCATTCAGCCAAGGGAACCAGGTAGATGAAACCAACATTAAGTAGCTTCTCCACCTCTGCCTCAATAGCAGGGGCCTTCCTAGGATTAACAACTCTAAGATTTTGTCGAACATGTTTAGCATCCAAATAGGTTTTAATCTCAAATTCGACAATGTTGGGGTCAATCCTTGGAATATCTTCATATGACCAGGAGAATACATCACAAAACTCTTTGAAGAGATCGATATAGATATGAATTTCTTCAAGCAAACAATCTGCACCGATATATATGTTCTCAATTTTTCCAGGAATACAAGAGATATCGATCATGATGGTAGGATAAATATTCTCCATGTTTCCTTCGGCATAAATACCATGCGTATCTAATGGAACCATAGAGTGACCGACCATATCACTCAAGGTATATCTGAATTCATCATGTTCAATCTTAACAAGCTCTTGGAGGAAATAGGAGCGATGATGAATATCATCCCACGACCTATCAGGACCATACATGGCCTCTAATATGGATTCATCTGAAGGTAAAGTATCATCAAGGAAATCATGCAAACAAGATGATTGGGCAGCCCATACTAGCTCTAGAAAAGGATCCACCTCGTTCATCCGCGAGGAGGAAGGATTTGGGTTAGCAGTAGCGTCAAGAACAGATTGATACACAACTTCTTCCGCTGACAGTGGAATTTCCATCCCAATGTGTGACTAACCTTCGTATGACATAGTCGGGGAAGGTAGGGTCCAAGGATCATTAAAATACAAAGTACGGAAAGGAACATACCTCATCGATGACAAAGACTCACTGGAAATGGCATGAATGTGGTGAATTAGTTCCATGAAATAAAATATACCCATCAGAGAAGAATACATATTGACACCAACATCATCAGTTTCCTATTGAGAATTGTCGATCACAAGGACTAAAGGTCCAACCAATGCATTAGGAATAGCATTCGCAAAGGACAATTGATCAATCGTCACTATTTCCCCTTCATGGGGAAAGCATAAAGTGCATAAAATAGACAACATGACAATTGTCATGGCATAAGTCCAATTATGCCCTAGTAGTAAATTATAGTCAAGGGGCGCATCAACCACCTCGAAATCAACCTCCATTGTCTTCCCACCTAACTGGGCCGAAAAAGAGGGAAGAATTATGTGGGGTCAAAATGACCACCCATCAAACGTTGTCAACATAGTCATAGATTGGGATAGAGTCAGAGAACCAATGGCCTTCCAACAAGTTAGGAACATCACGCATGTCGCAGTACCTTCATCAATTACAATGTGTTTGATGGTAATTTGTGTGTACTCCACATGGATTTGAAAGGCCATGTGGTAAGGTAAGCGATACCTAACATCGGTGATGTCAAACTTGATAACCTTCGAGCCACATGGGTCTAGAGTTCCTAATGTAGATAAAAGGCATTCCTCTATGAAGGACATGTCTGGATCACCTCCAAAGATGACATATTTTGGCACAGGGGTAGACCCAGGGTTCAATGGTACAACAGTGTACCAACAAAACCCTAACTACCGGCCCTTTCGGCAACACCTGTGAATCAGATGAAGTCTCACCTGAGGTAGAGGTAGGGGTGGTTGCAGGACTCCAGTGTCTGCAAACTTAGCTGGAACACAGATCTATGATTGTAATACCTTAACATAATGTTGGGCTCCGGATTTATAACATTTTCTTGCTGGTTCTTGAAGATATTGTTTACTCTCCTGAAGTATTTTGTTAAGCAAATGGCATTCTTTCTGTGTTGTTACACATATATATTCCATTTTATACAGAAACCATGAAGTGCCTCCAAAGCCACGAATGAGCGAAGACTTCAACTATAAATGCAACAATAATCCTCTTCTACAGAGAATAGCTGAACTTTGCAAGAATGCAGGGTGTTGGCTTATAGAGGATAATACTTATATGATGGGTTGAAACATACTTGTGTAGGGGCTCCACACATTATCAATGTATTCTCTTTTTCTAAAGCTTATGGTATGATGAGCTGGCAAATTGGATAGATAGCATATCCTTCTGAAGTCAAGGATTCTTAAAACTATTTTATAACTTCTAGGGCGCAAAGCCACGACTTCCAGAGGTCAGAGACGTTATGTAAAAATTGCCAGAGATCTGAAACGTGGTGTAACATTGCCAGAGAGAGCTGGAAACGTTATGTAACATTGGCAAAGATATGAAACGTGGTGTAACATTGCCAGAGAGAGCTGGAAACGTTATGCAGCATTGCCAGAGATCTGAAACGTTTGTAAAAGAGATGCCACGCATTAACAGAGACCAAGAAACCGTTTTTGTAACTCCTTATTCACCTAGGGCAAAGCCACGCATTTCCAGACAGGGGGAACGCTATGTAAAGAGAACCCATGCATTGCCAGAGGGTTGGAAAAATGTGAGGCTATGCTCGAGAAAAGAAAGGATGTAGAGAGCCATGTGTGGGGGGATCTGAGATGTGATAGAGCTGTTATGCTTGGGAGATGATAGAGATGGAGCATAGGGTAGAAGAATAGAGGAATGAGAGTCTCCAAGCACTGTATTGTTTTCATCTTTAATAAAATAGTTAAGGGTTTTCATTAACACGATTTCCTTATTGCCAGTTTGTTGTTAGTTATATTCAATATGCATTGAGTGAGCCAGTC
>ML795167.1:20528-31831 GCA_009831015.1 Picea engelmannii
GTTTCTTTTAGCAGTTCAGAGAGTAGTTTGGCATCCTTTAAACCCCCTCTTCAGCCCTGCATTTCCTGTGTTGGTTCCTCTAAGTCTACCTTCCCGGGTTGACAATTAAATGTTGATTTACATGGTATATCTGCAGCTCGACACATAGCACTTATCAATTATGATCCTTTAGTATTTAACTAGTATCTACTTCAGATTAAAACCCTAATCACATAGCATTGCAGTATTCACCCAGATCTAGTATATTCGAGCACTAAGCACATTCACATGGGTTAGATCTAGAACTTATTCATATTATTAAGCACAAAGCATCAACAGATATATCTATCATTCATCTATATCAAAGAAAGCAAGTAAACACATAAACACATCAATACATCGCACAAAGAATGACAACACAGGATATACGTGGTTCACCCCCACCCTGGGGCTACGTCCACCAACTCTTCTTCTCTTTATTATCTTTGGTCAATCAGCTACATCCACAGAGCCTTGAGATCTTACTCCACAGAGGACAAGAGATCTGTTCACCTTGCTAGATCCTCCTTCCTTGAGTTACAGCACAAAGCCTTCCACAGTCTGTGCACAAAGCACTACAGACAACTTGCACTTAGCTCTGCAAGTCTGAACCCAGTATGCACGACACATTTACAATTCACACTTAGAATTTTAGCACTTAGCATAACATCACATAGATGCTTTCTTCCCATACATACACCACTTCTTACATCACCTAGACATATATTTATACATTACAAAATACCCACAGCCCGAAATCCCCAAACCCGTTACATAAGCCCAAAACCCAAAAAGCCCTAAAAAGGGGTCGATATTCCGTGATCTCCACTTCATCTTGCACTCCACCTTCGACAGGATGTCGAATATGGAGCGCAAGATGAAGTGGATATTGCGGGATCTCGGCCCCTTTTTAGGGATTTTTGGGTTTTGGGCTTATGTAAGGGGTTTGGGGATGTCGGACCGTGGGTTTACCCATGCTTAGGCCTATTTTGTAATGTATAAATAGATGTCTAGGAAATGTAAGAAGTGGTGTGTGTATGGAAAGAAGGCATATATGTGATTTTATGCTAAGTTCTAAAATGCTAAGTGTGAATTGTAAATGCTTCGTGCATACTGGGTTCGGACTTGCAAAGCTAAGTGCAAGTTGTCTGTAGTGCTTTGTGCATAGACTGTGGAAGGCTTTGTGTTGTAACTCAAGGAAGGAGGATCTAGCGAGGTGCGCAAATATCCTATCCTCTGTGGAGTAATATCTCAAGGCTCTATGCATGTAGTTGATTGACTGAAGATAATAAAGAGAAGAAGAGTTGGTGGACGTAGCCCCAGGGTGGGGGTGAACCACGTATATCCTGTGTTGTCATGCTCTGTGTGATGTATTGATGTGTTTATGTGTTTACTTGCTTAATTTCTTTGATATAGATGAATGACAGATAGATATGTTGATGTTTTGTGCTTAATAATATGAATAAGTGCTAGATATAACCCATGTGAATGTGCTTAGTGCCCGACTATACTAGATCTAGGTGAATACTATGATGCTTTGTGATTAGGGTTTTACTGTGAAGTAGATATTGGTTAAATACTAAAGGATCATAATTTCTAAGTGCTTTGTTTAAGGTATTACAATCACATATCTGTGTCCCATCTAAGGTTGCAGACACTGGAGTCCTTCAACCACCCCTGCCTCTACCTTGGGTGAGACTTAATCTACTTTGCAGGTGATGCTGAAAGGGCCAGTAGTTAGGGGTTTTTTGGTGCGTTGTTCTAGCGTTGAACCCTGGGTAGAACTCTTGTGGGTCGAGTCCCTACATGCTTAGTCCAGTGATCCTATGGATCAGCGCTAGATCAACAGTGATACATTTGTCCAACCACAGATAGCCACCATGGAAGCATGACAGCAGGAGCTTAATGTAGGCATTAACCTCCTGGTACCTCCCAAAATGTGGAATATTCATTACATTTAATAGGGTGGACTGTGCAAGGTTCATCATCCACAGCTGAGGGATGATCTTTGTCTTGGTTAGATATTTATACGAGGTGAGCATACCATAGCTCTTACGGTATCCTAGGTTATAGTCACTAATATTCAAGTTTGGAATCCTTTCTAGTTGTGGTCTGACCGCGTGTATCCCCTTCGGGAGGTACACAGTGATGACACTGTAGCCGAAGTCCCTCGGGACACTATCGCGACTTACTACACCGGCCAGGGGTGGGATGTACTCATGTAGGATGGTTGGGATTAGCTTCACATTTTCTAGGTCCTCTCTATACTTGGTTCTCTTTTCTATGATGACTCGGGAGGGACCAGATCCGTGCATGATCGATGGAAAGGCTTTCACTCCTCTTGTCAATGACACTTGTGCACCCACAGACATTACCCTTTCATACATTACTCTTTTAGTCATAAGGTCGATGAGTACCTCCTTCACAGACTCTTCGATTGTGCTAAGTTCTTCGAACATACACGCTCGTGGTTGAATATATCGGGTTGAAGAGAAACAACTCAATGTGAGGGGATGGATATCGATAGCTTGATGATCATTGTGTGAAATCAACTAATCTAAGAGCTCAGATAATCACGGGTGGAAAAATTGTTCTCGGTGAAAGGCTCGATGGAATAAGTAGATAACTAGGAAACGAATCTTTCCAACGGTCAAGAAGCCTTCACTAACTCAATTATGTCCGTTACTGTGCAGTCCCAACGGTCTAATGGCGAGCTCCCTGGCCATAACTATTGTTCTAATCGTTCAGGTCTTTGAGCTAAGAGTTATAATGCCTCCAATGGTCATATAGCTTCTCCATGGCGAAGTGTCATGTTGTGTTGTACTGATATCCGGACGAAGTTCAAATTCTGGAGTCCTTCCTTCTGTGCAATTCCTTCTGGAACTTTCTGTAACTTTTCTATCTTTGATTTCTTCTTACTTAGTTTTCTAGCCTTCTTTCCAGTGATCTTTGTCTTGGTATTCCTCTTTCCATTTTGATTCTTATCTTCTCTTAGCATAGTAACTTCACGTTGTTGATGGTCTTTATTAGGGTTCAAGGGAAATAATTCTTCTCTATCTGGGGTAGGTGCTTTATCCTTCTATAAGTATTCTTGCGGTCTTCCAACTTGGACATCCAAGTTCCTAGTTCTAAATATCTTCGATTTGTTCTCTTGTTCTTCAAGCAAATGTGCAATCCTCCTAGTCATGAAATCTTTTAATTCTTGCTTCTTCTGCTCTAAGATTTCCTCTTCTTTTCTTCTGGCTTGATCCTTTTCAATCCAAGGTTTTCCTAGTAACATAGAAAATGGGGCATTGTTCTCAATAAATTTAACAATCTCAGAATCTTCTTCTGTCAAAGTTCCATGATCACTCATCGATATCTGGGTGAGCCTTCCACACAGGGTTATCATCTTTCCTCGAAATAATCTTATTCCTCCCAATGAAGGAATCATAATAGGATTTCCTAAAGCTTCCCAAGTTCTTTCTGTCATGATATTCACCTGTGTTTATTCTTCCAGAACACAGTCTACGTCGAAGTCTCCTATTCTTGTTTCTATGTGTTCTTTTTCTTTGAAGACCTCTGATAAGCTGATATTTCGGTGGTCATTCAGGGTTTCTATTATTTGCAGCAATGCAGTCTCTTATTCTTTCTAGGGTTCTTCCATGAGATTAGTTTCTAGACCCTCCTCATGGTCTTCTTGTCTCATATTCATTCCTTCAAGATTAGAAATCATTCTAGGGCAATCTAAAACTTCATGGTCCATAGCTTTAAAACAAAGACAACTAGGTCTTCTTCCAGGGCATTCCTTAGCAAGATGTCTCGGTCTTTTACAACTGTAACAAATATTTAATCCTATCTTTATTTTAAATGATCCCCATCCTTTCCTGTACTATGCACTAGGATCATGGTAGCTAACCTGCAAAAAAATCTTTCTAGGATCCGGCATCCATTTGTTAGTCCAAACATTCTTTCTATGCATAGGAATAACATATCTTTCATTATTTCTATCAAATCTACTCATATCAAGCCTCTTTTCTTCTAATCATTCCCTAGTTTTCAGGCTAGGAAAAAATTTATCAAACATGCCTAGATCCATACTCTTGAAACAAAAATTTCCACTAATCTTACTTTCAACAGAGCACAAAGCTTCCATATGTAAAACTTTTCATTATTCTTACCTTTACCAGAGCACAAAGCTTCTAGATATTACCTCTTTTCTTCAGATCTAACTTCTCTTCTTAGCACATATCTTTACAGATTAAGTAGAATAATGCGCACTAGGGCGACAGATCTACACACAGAGATTTCACAGTTTCAGGCCAGATCTTCGCATTGAGCTTCTTCTTTCTCAGTTCCCAGCAATCACAGTTTCTGGTCCCGGTAACAGAACCATTTGTGGGTACAGGGGCAGACCCAAGGTTCAATGCTACAATAGCGCACCAACAAAACCCTAACTACCATCCCTTTCAGCAACACCTACGAAGCAGATGAAGTCTCACTTGAGGTAGAGGCAGGGGTGGTTGCAGGACTCTAATGTTTGTAACCTTAGCTGGGACACAGATCTGTGATTGTAATACCTTAGTAGAGCACTTAGAAATTATGATCCTTCAGTTTTTAACCAGTATCTACTTCGCAATAAAACCCTTATCACAAAGCATCGTAGTATTCACCCAGATCTAGTATAGTCGGGCACTAAGCACATTCACATGGATTAGATCTAGCACTTATTCATATTATTAAGAACAAAGCATCAACAGATCTATCTATAAGTCATCTATATCAAATAATTTAAACAATTAAACACATAAACACTTCAATACATTGCACAAAGCATGACAACACAGGATATACATGGTTCACCCCCACCCTGGGGCTATGTCCACCAAATCTTCTTCTCTTTATTATCTTCAATCAATCAGCTACATGCACAGAACCTTGAGATCTTACTCCACAGAAGACGTGAGATCTGTGCACTTCGCTAGATCCTCCTTCCTTGAGTTACAGCACAAATCCTTCCACAATCTGTGCACAAAGCACTATAGACGACTTGCACTTAGCTTTGCAAGTCCAGACCTAGTATGCATGAAGCATTTACAATTCACACTTAGAATTTTATCACTTAGCATAACATCACATAGATTCCTTCTTCCCATACACACGCCACTTCTTACATCACCTATACATCTATTTATACATTACAAAATAGGCCTAAGCATGGGTAAACCCATGGGCCGACATCCCCAAACCCGTTACATAAGCCCAAAACCCAAAAATCCCTAAAAAGTGGTCGAGATCCTGTGATCTCCACTTCTTATTGCACTCTGCCTGCAACAACCTATCGAAGTCCCAAAATGGTCAAAAATGACCAAGGATCCTCAAAACTTGGTCAAGGGCCAACAACATCGCACAAGGGGTTTGGCCCATATCTTCGACAATCGAATAGTTATGGGAGGCTCTAGCATTA
Source organism: Picea engelmannii (assembly GCA_009831015.1). Taxonomy (NCBI): domain Eukaryota; kingdom Viridiplantae; phylum Streptophyta; class Pinopsida; order Pinales; family Pinaceae; genus Picea; species Picea engelmannii. The sequence continues at coordinate 25,993 of ML795167.1, forward strand.
GGAATGTGAGTAGATCACTATAGTACCTCTCTCTGAATACGAGGTAGAGGTTCTGGTTTTTCGATCTGCAAGGGTGTTTATGGAGAAGGAGGAGACTTTAGAGCTAAAATGGTCTATGAAGAACCATAATCACAAGATCGAGTGGCTACATCAATCTGATACTTGACCATATTGACACATAGATGGCCACCTTCATGTGTTGAGGGGTTTTGACTCTTGTTCGATCCATTTCTGGTGTTGGGGGTCCCCGAGGCCATGTGTTGATTATGCAGAAATGGATTTGTCAGCACAGCGGGTTGCTGCGATAAGAGCCTCAAGGCTTCCTTGTTTTGGGGGAATAGGTGGGTAAGGTGATCATCTTTACAAAGTTAATAAGGAAAATTCACCTTCCATTTTTTTTTCTTTCCCTCACTAGCATTATTATTCGATCTATCATTGTTAGTGTTGTCCTTGGATTTATTATTATTTTTCCCACACTTACAATTATTACCTCTTCCTTTCCTTTTATTCCCTCCTATTTGTTGGCTACCATTTGGGTTAGCCAATGACTATACAGAATGCACATCTGTCGAATAAGTGGGAGTGGAAGATGAAGACAAAGGTTATCCTTCTATAGGATGGCTTAGAGACAATTCTTTAAATAGGTTTGTCACCAAGTCTGTAGAATTATCATTTGCAGAGCCTATGATGTCATCGGCAGGAGGCCCAATATTTTTTCTAGGGTCATAGTTCGACCGCAACACATCAGAAAGAATTTCACACATTATCCCAGATTGAGCATATATGAGGTCCAATTGTTGGACATTGAAAATAGCTTCTTCCTTAAATGTTACTCCAGATGTAGAGACATCCTTCAAAATCTAAGGAAATAAGAACTTAAGGAACCACTCCAAAAAAAATTCTGGAGGAATGTAGGATTTGATAAACCTCTTCCATCTATGCCACTCTTGGATAGGGTCTAAGATATGCATGGCTTTATCTTAGTGGAGGGCTGACAAAATTTCTATGTCAGCATCGTAATGAACTGGCAACTAGAAGTGGTTGAGAAAGACCAAAACCATCTTATTAAAGTTTATGTATGTTCACCCTAGTAACTCAATGTACCATGTCACGGCGACCCCTATGAGGGTGCGTTGAAATATCCTCAAATGAATAGAATCGCCATTCAGGGAGTTAGATGAGAATCAAAGATGAAAAGTAGTGACATGATCAACCAAATCCTCGCCAGTATTGCCTTAGAATTTTGGAATGTCTGATGGAATATTGGTGGGGATGGGGGGCCATAACTTATCGTGATGCACAGGGTCATTCATTAATTTTGACAAATCCGACAGATTAAGTGTGGCTAGAAAATGAAGTCAGAATTTTGGCGTTTAAGTCCATGTTCCCGGGAAATATTAGGGCTGAGGGATTGCAAGCCATCTAGGATTCTGGTATATTCCATGTCCCTGTCTGGTAGGATAATATCCTCCTCCAAACTGATTCATAAATGGTTATATGGGCACCATACCCATGGAAGTGGCATGATGAGGGTTATATACATTTCCCTCGACCGAAGGAGCTCCAAGATGGGGGTTTCCCATAGTGTGAAACTAACTCCATCTAGATGGAAATATGGAGGACAGAGGGGGATTTTACATAATAAATGTGTTTTTCAGAATCGGCATGGAGGAAGAGGGGATAAAGGATGGAATATAGGAAGTGAATTGTCCACCCGGTTGAGCACTCTGTCTAGGAGCATTGAGACTAGGATTAGGACCAAAGGAAAGAGGAGGCCAACCTCAAAATGTAGGATTCATTTGGGGAATATGGCCTCCACCAAATGAGAGAGGAGCATACAAAGGAGTCATTCCCCCAGGTCCAAAACTAGGATTTTCATTAGCTACTAGAATGGAGGATGAGAGTTGTGACGTCATGTTGGGAATACAAAAATAAAATTGATTAGAGATCGAATATATTGACTGAGAATTGGGACCTGGTGAACCAAAAAGATATCTGAAAGGGTTCGTTCCTATGGGTCGAGTAGAACCCACAGGTTGGGTAGCACTAGAGGTGGGAATCTTTGGCACCCCCACCATCGACGATGAAGGAGTCGAAGGGATCCCACTAATCATAGAATATATAGGAGTCGAGGGTCTCCCTATGATATTCGAGTTTGACTCAGTACTCATAACTGGATGATCACAAGTTTGGGAGGTGCAGATATATGTACCATGTTTATTAACTTTATGCCTTTTAGAAGGAAACTTCGGTAAAGAATCAAGATGCATTGGTAACTTCAACAAATGGAGAGACTTGCGAGGAGGTTGGTCTTTCTCCATGATGAATTAAGACTCTAGATATAAAACCAAATCCTAGGTCCAACTAATAATCAGAGAGCACACCAAAATAAAGTAAAAAGGACCAATGCATACAAACATGATATAGTGGATGAAAAGGGGCCTCCCTCACTAGAGTAGTTATGCCTCTCCCAAGAGGGGCCTGAGACTCCCTTCAAAATATTGGAGGTATCAGAATCATTTCTAAGGGCCCTCATGGGATTAATAGTGTAGTCAGTTATCCCAAAGGGGTTGGATCCAATGGTGGAAAGCGAGGAGTTTTTCACTATTGGGAAAGGTTCAATTCTCATGAGGGCTTTACCTGGAGCCATGGGGACACCTTGAGGTAGTGGTCGAACGTGTGGTTGCACCCAGAGATACCATATTAAATGGTATTGTGACCTGTGCACACATAAGTGGATCAAAGCCCACCCCCATGTCCTTCAAATTTGGTCCCCGAGGTGTAGGACAGTCGGTGACGGAGTGTGTTGTTAAGCCACTCCATGTTGAAAAGTAACCAGTTCGAAACCTGCGGGGACAAAAAATCCAACCATGTTAAGGGTTGGTGTGGCTCAGGCCGGGTGCGATCCCCGGGTGATTTTGATGGATTAGATGCCCCTGAGTCACGGTTTCTCAAGCCACAGGTTAATCTCAATGCCAACAGGTTCAGCCACATTAACAAACAAAAAAAGAATAATGTAGTTGGTTAGATCCCCCCGGAGAGGTAATCCTCCATAAAGGTTATGTGTTGTCTGACCCTTATCTGAATCAGGGTACCTATAGAATAACCCTTGCAAGTAACCTATGTGGCTACCCATGTCAAGAAACTATAATCACCACAATATAACCAATGTGTAGGTGAAAAGTCGTAAGTTGAGTCCACTGTATGGGCAGGGTAACAAAGCCAGAAATATTGAAAGAAACGCTTCTCATGGAGGTAAAGATACTAGAAAGACCCCCAAATATGAATAGAACCCCATAAATATCTCTGACGCTAAGAAGGTAATAGAGGGATATCTCTGCAACCAAATTCTTGTGACCTCATGCTTAACTCTGATGTGAGAAGAGCCTCCTAATGTCACTAATTACATAATGGGTTTCACCACTCCTTGTTTAGACACATAAGTTTAGTTTAATATCCTTGGATAATTTTACTCATAAAATCATATTCCAAGACCCTATGTCCTATACTTGTTTGTGTACTCTGAAAAATAAAATTGTTTCTACTCAATTTTAATTAATCATCGTTAATTTTAATGGATTTTGTTTACTCAAGAGGTTTGGTCATGAAACTGATGGTATTATGACTCAACATATAAAAAGAAGCATATATAAAAACACTATTAAGAACTAGTCTTGAATTTCAAAGAGATAGTATGCTTCTAAATGCAATTTTTACAATGCAATCTCTACAATTTCAATTAAATGAAATCTCTCCACATGTGTCAAAATCAATGCAATGTAATCAAAATTGCAAATTGGATGCAAAATAAGAAAATATTTTTGTATTTTTGATATAAAGAAAAGAAAATGCAAGCACTGAATAAGAAATTTCTAGGAAGACCTTACTACAAGAAAAAAGAGACAAGACAAGCATGACACCAAGAAGCAGACACTTATACCAATGTGCAAGTAAAACCAATGAAAAATATGATAAGAAAGAATACCTCCTGAATATTCAACAATAAGAAGGATTCCTATCACTCTGTAAGCACTTAACAGCCAGTATAGAGACCCAAGAAGACTTAGAAACCAACCAAACTCACCCAGCAAACATCAAACTCACCCAACAATACTAAAGAGTTTATGTATGCAATTGTTTGAGAAAAAATCACGTATATACACACCCTAAAGGAAGACAGCTTGCGTATATACGTGTCTATCAAGGGAAAAATTGTGCATACCCAGTAAAACATTGTCAGGGCAAGGGTTAAGCCAAGAAACTCAAATACAAAGTAAAAATAGGTTGTCAAGCAATAGGAAACAAGGAAAATTAGGCTAACAGAGAGAAAGTCAAGGAGAAAATCACTCCAAACCCCAAAAAAGAAGATCAATCCCTAGTATGGTCGCCAATTCTATTACGAGGAAAATCTCTCTATGTAAAGGGGTAAACCACAACAGATGGAATGACATGAATAAATCAACTCTAATCCCAAGTATGATATATAAAATAAATGCTAACACTACAAGGCTATGATCCTATGTCATTCAGGCGTTCGATGAAGACCACAGTTGATCACGCAACCCAAAGTTGTATACCTGCAACTTGTCCTCAACAAACAAGATGTGCAAGCATATACTGATAATGTATAGTGCTAGCATATATATTATCAAAATCCATTAACATACATGACAAATACACCCATGGATGAATAATTCAAATATTTCAGGATATCAATTGGATGAGAAAAGAGTATTTATATTAAAATAATCAGTAGAAGTATATAGGTGACAAACTGTTGTAATGGCACATAACGGAACCGAGAAACTAAGTCCCTTTAGTTCGGCCTCCACCACTTCAATCCTCCACCAAAGGCAAGATCATATAATGGAGATGATGAGGTTCTCCATCAAAAAGAAGGAAAATCTTGGGGGATGAATAAGGAGTTCAAACTTTCAAGGACAAAGGGATGCAGACTCAATATTAAGTGAAATTTCTCTAGAGTGTCTTTGTTGTCAAAGTTAAATTGTTCTTTTTTTCGAGGCTTGGATATGGCTCAATTTATAGCCTTCAAATGGAACTGAACGACCGAATCGGAGCATTTCCAGTATATGGAAGGTCAAGGATCATGGATCTCGTGACATGACATGGAAACCTGGCATTATTTTTAATTTGGAGCACCAAACCTGATGTACATGGGTTGTCATGGAGAAACATGTGTATACGCTTGTTGTATAACTTATAGGGCACGTATATGTGGAAAAATATGCTTTTTTGGCTCTGGAAGGTGCAAAAGGGGACTTCAAGTCTGCATAGGGAAATGGAAAGGCCATCCAAGAAATTTGCATGGAGTGAGAAAACATTTGTTGTAACACCCATGCTTAGAAGCAACATTACAATCATTAGTTCATTCACTCTTTGATATTAAGAATCCCTTAACAAGATTCTTCCATTTCATTCATTCACAAATGCAAGAAGTTCTACTTTCCCAAACAAATAGACAACATTGCACTTAAATAAAACAATTCATCCCATCCATTCCTGGACTCATATGGTCTTACAATGGAACTCTATCATTTTTGCCCATTTTATTGAAATATTACCATCATTTCCCGTCAGTATATTCCCACTCATGTGGGAGTATTTATCATTCCATCAAGGAAAAAATTATAATTCTTCTATTATAAATGAGCATGCAACTTTTCTATTGTATGAAATTCTAAAGAAAAATTTCAACCCACAGTCCTTCTTCTCAAGAAGTTAGTGCAGATAATAAATAAGCCTTTAACACAAGGAAACTCTTTCTAACATGTTCATCTTGGCCTGGTTATACCAGTATTGTGACTGATCTCTAGCCCAT
>ML795167.1:66656-77965 GCA_009831015.1 Picea engelmannii
CCCCCCCCCCCCCCCCCCCCCAATCAAATTTGAAATCGTGAACCTTCAAGAAGGAGGACATGATTCCTCATGATTTTTTGGATAAATGATGGATTTGTTGTGATATTGTTGTTTTATTGAGCGATCTTAGTGATATTGTGGAGATAGATCGGATCTGGAATGATCTAATCCTCTTATTGTTCATTCTTTAAAATGTAACCCTACAGGCATTGTGAGGAGAGAGGTCAAAAAAATGTAAATCAATCTGAGAGGGAGGCTTGACCCATAGAGGCCATATTTGTGTATAATCAAGCTCGATGAAATAGAATTTTGTGTAATTTTATGTATTTTTTAGTGTTTTGTTTTTGTGTTGATATGTGTGTAAAACATGTGTGAAAAAACCCCGATGAGTCCATGAGTTGAATATATATGAGTGAAGAGAGAGAGACAAAGAGTGCAGGTTTTTTGCAAGTCAGAATGGCGAAGAGAAGTTGCATCCCAATGAGGAGGAAGATTGACTATTGATCACTAGAAGAATAAACGATGATCCAAATCAAGCGATATTGCAAAGGCAATCAAACCCTGATGACCTATATCAATGGTTTGAGAAGCGGATGTGTGGTGGTGTCTTGATTGGAATGAAGTCATCAGAGTGGTTCATGTTCTATCAGATCTAACCTATCAAAGTGGCATGGAGCCCGACCTATCGGAGTGGCATGGGGAAAGTTGTCAAAGTGGCCACAGCTTGTTGGAGTCAAACTGTCGGAGTCTTGCAGCTCTCCAAAGTCTAAGATTCTTGAATCCAAATTACTTGGAGTGAAGCACATTATTGGAGTTTGACAACAACACTCCAACAAAAGAAAGTTCGATGGTTGATGGGGAGTTAAGAACCGATGTGGTAAGCGCTTAGTAAAAAATTTTGGTCTTGTGGAATAAAGGGTTTGAGGATGACAAGATTCAGAGATACGAAATGGGGATCTGGATAGTATGGTATCAATGGAGAAAGGAGATGAAGTTCCTATGAACTTCACAAAGGGAAACGAGATCTGAAAAGCACCAATTTAATTTAGGGTGCCACTGCAACCTCAAGGTACATGACGAGCAAATGAATAGAGGAATTATTGTTGCATGGACAATGTTTAGTCCATTTCATGGTCCCATAACCCATAGATCCGAGGATCCATATCTCAAAAAAATAATCGAAGGACCCCCAGGTTTGGTTTTCATCAATTAGTCATAATAATTAATACTAGTACCATGGGTGGCATTAAAACGGAGTATTTTTACTTAGACAAACTCAATGCCAAGAAGTTTTATGTTTCTAAGGCATTATGAAGGTTATTCATAGTATTTTCATCGGTGTCCAGTTCTGTAAGAGATTCATATAAGATTTGAGTGTTTGACATAGACATGGTGGTCCTTTCTGTAGATATATGATCACCATTATTCTTATGAATGTGTGTCTCTCAACCTGGGTGCTTCTTCTACTTGTATATCTATCTCCTACCTCATCTTTGAATATGTTTCTACTCTCTCTCATCATTTCAATATCTATCTCATTTGCTTAACATATACACATGGGAAACCTAACCCTAATATTTTTTTGTTAGTATCGTTGATGTTATTTCTCTGCATCCAAATTAGGGAAACATGTTCTCTCTTCTCATTTTGCAGCAAATAGGAAATACATTCCATTATGTGCATCCTGAAATCCCAGCTAGAATTCATTCCTCTTGCACTGTGACACTAACTATTTGACCAAACTACCTACATTGGATCACTATGTGGGGGGATTCCATCCAATTTCAAGCTGATTTTTTTTGTTTTACATTCAATATGTGGAACATATAACTGAGGAAATGGCATCAAGTATTCATAGTTCGCATTAGAAACAAGGATTCCAAAACTTGGAAGGTAAATTGTAAGTATCCATGTGAACAATCCACCATCATATAAGAATGAGCAGCATCAAACCTCAACAGTTAACAAAATTGGAGCTCCATTCAAATTGTACAGAAAGAAATACTATGAAGACTACATTGAAGGATGTAAGAAGGGATACAATCTAACAAGGAATGTTTGCAATTCTACCTTATGCTTTTTGCAAGTTGTGAGCTCAAATACATGTAAACTCTCGACCATTTCCACCTTCTATTTAGAGGGTTTTTCCTAGGTTTAAGGAAATTTTCGTCAAGTTCAGAAAGCTTATTTTTCTTGCATCTGTATGTGGATCTACACTAGCATGTACCTTACAAGAGTTGGAGAATCTAGGAATTTCTTTTTCCATGAATTTCTTTATCATCTCCTTGATGCCTCCACCCAATGAGTCTTGTATAAATACTTTTACATTGTTTGTTAACACAAAAAAACTACAATATCACTCCATTTGAATCCTGGTTGAGTTGAATCGAACTATCTTTGAGTGTTGTGGAGTTTGATAAGGGATTACAAGCATGAATATAAAGGTTTCTAGTAGTAAATTGTGCAATCCTAGATATTTGTTGGTCAATATCGTTTCATTGGATGGGAGACCACCTATATGTGTTTTGAGGATATAGAGATAAAATATCGTGATATGCATATGATTCACTAGTGCAAGAAATTGTCTACCTGAAAATGGTTAGAAATGGGGGTAAAATTATTCTAAAAGACTTATATTTGGGGCTTCCAGGAAATGGCGCCATCTGCAGTAAGAGGCACACTCTGAACAAAATTTCTAATGAACAGTTGTTGAATCCCATTCTAAGAGTATTTTTATGTTTGCTAATTTTTTGCTTGGGAGAGAAGCATAGATAAAGAGCCCAAATGACATGAAAGCTCAATATCGATGGCCACTTCTATCAATTTCTAGTTCTACAACATATTGTTGTAGAAGTTTTCAAGGAGAACCAATAGTCCTTTCTCTGTCTTCATGTTTTAACTTGACGAATCTAGTAAACTACTTAAGAAATTTGTATTTTGTATGCACTTGGTGACTCATTCAAGAGGTTGTTTTTTCTAATAATTTATGTTATCAAAATTGGTAATCACCTTGGCTATTTTACAGTATTTTGAATTGTAGAGTATGATTTTTAAAGGGTGGAGTTGCAAGAAACCCTATGAGGTCTAATTTTTTCTTTAAATGGCTCGAGTTGAGGAATTATTAGAGTTACTAAACATTCTAATACTCTCTACTATCAGAAATATGGTCACAATTGACAAAGAAACTCTTCAATATGATCTAACTTGTTTGCAAGCTTCAACATTTTTAACTTGTCTTTATTCAAAACAATCCTTTGTTCAATTTTGATGATGATGATGATGATGATGATGATGATGATGGATTACTGAGAGGGGGGGTGAATTAGTAATAGAAAAATTTAATCTCTTTTAATCAATGTAGCATTATCATCCAATATTTGAATTGTAAATAAACAATGAACAAATGAAAAATCATACACATACACACTACACCGGTGTTTTTACATGGAAACCCAAAGTGGGAGAAAACCACAGAATGTTTTTCTTATATTTCTTGAAGAATTACATTTATTGGAAGCACCAACTTCCTTTGTTTTCCAGATGCAACTGGAAGGAGGCTCCAACCCCCTAGTTTCTCAGGATACAACCTGAGGGAAGCTTCAACTCCCCAATTCTCTGGCTACAACCCCCCAAGTTCTTCGGATACAACTGGAAGGTGGCTACAACCACCTGTCCTTGCCCCATCCAACCAACCTAAAATATAAATTCCAAATGTAGACAACATGTCACTGTCACTGAATCAACCACTGCCAATGTCAACCTATCACTATCAACCTGTACCAATAACCTGTAACAACCTATACCAATCAACCTGCACCAAACAACCTGTACCAATAACCTGAACCAACATGTACCATGCATCAACCTTGACTCATCAATATGTACCAACATCATCAACTATACACCTCATGTATGTGCCAACTCATAAACTATACACCTCATGTATGTGCCAACTCATCAACTACTTGTCTCAACCATGTACCCAACATGTACCTCAACCATATACCAAAGACATACACCAATATAACCATCAAAAGTTATCTAACAATTCATCACTCTATCCATAACCCAAATACCATAAACCCTTACATCAAACCATGTGCCACAACCTCACTGTTATGTAGCCTCAAGATAAACCAACAACTTCAGCAATACATCACAACCAAAAGACCAATACCCATATGCCAAATACCAATTGTATCCCTTAACAAATCTGATATATGCAGCAATACTGAACATCCAATACCATCTCAAGAGCTAAACCCTAGCTCACAAAACATACCTCAAACAAGATGTGACATATCTCTCATCAATAGACCTCAACCATGTTGTTGTCGTGATTTTTCCACAACAATTTTTGCACTTTTTCTACCGCACTTTTTTTGTTGCACTTTTCCTACCACACTTTTTCTGCCGCACTTTTCTCTATCAATAATACTTGCCCAAATAACCTTTCACAAAATAGATATTCAATGATATTCAATAGGTTCAAGTGTGATTAAATGAGAGATCCTTGCCTCTTATTTATACTTCCGTGTAGCATCCCACTTTCCTTATTTTAGGGATTTCTCCATTAACTTTATTATTTAATTAATTTCTTTTGCAAACACTTTGACTACTTTGACCTTTTGGGGCTTCTAGATGACTCGTGAGGGTTCTCCAACTTCACATGGACATAACTCTGTAACCGTGAGGAGTTATGTGACGTTCTACATACCACCAGAAAAGGCATGACAAGAACTATCCATCTAGGATAGTTTTACTAAAAAATTCACTGACCTTCATCTAATTATTCCACAATTAAGCATGGTTTCTCTAACCATACTTCTAGGATAACTCAATCTGCAAAGCATCTTCCTGTGAGGTATTTCACCATAAGGGGACCACTTTGGAGTTCATCCATTTGTACTTCTTATCAACCATGACAAGACAATAATGAGTCATCTTTACATCAAAAAAACTTGGGTCCATTACCCAAACCTTTGTGCTATCAGAATTTGTTCAAGGGTTGACATCAATGACAACCAACCTTAATTAGAAAATATTACACTTTGGCATTGATGGCAATACTCTGATGCAATACTGAAATCATATCACTCATGCTCCCCCTGAAACCATGCCTTTGTCCTTTGCATCTCTGTGGCCATTTCTCCCCCTGGAATCATGTCTTTGTCCTCTGCATCTGAAAAATCTCTCCCCCTTTTTCATCAATGGCAAAGGTATCTTTCCATCGAGTTGCTCCCCCTAACTGAATTGTCTTATCTCCCAACCTGAATTGTCCTCTTTATGGTGCTTCCTCGTGTACATCTCAGACATATAAGATAAGCATTCAAAAGCATTCATTTTGGAGTAGAAATAACTCTAACTCTCTCGCAAAGATACTCAAAGGATTCCCATGGAAGCGGTTTTGTAAAGATGTCTGCCAGTTATTCTTTTTTTCCCACATACTCAACTCTAATGTTCTTTTCTGCAACCTGTTCCCGTAGAAAATGATACTTGATTGGAATGTGCTTCGTCTTGGAGTGGATCATCGGGTTCTTTGAGATACTGATGGTGCTTGTATTATCACAATACATTGGAATGGGCTCATCATACTCAACCTATATATATGTCAGAGTTTGTTTCATCCATAGAACCCATGTACAACATGTTGTTATTGCAATATACTCTACCTCGGTTGTAGATAAAGATATTGATGATTGTTTCTTGCTTAGCCATGATACTAAACACTCACCCAAGTAGAATGTTGCTCCACTAGTGCTTCTTCGGTCATCAATACAACCTACCCAATCTGCATCTATGTAGGCAATAAGTGATAGATCCTTTAATTTTGGATACCATAATCCAAACTCTTATGTTCCTTTGAGATATCTAAAAATCGTCTTAACTGCTAATACATGTGATTCCTTTGGTGTTACTTGAAATCGTGCCACCTGTCCAACTGCCTGCATTACATCTGGTCTGGATGTTGTCACATATAGTAGGCTACCAATCATTGACTTGTATTGCCTCTGATTTGTAGACTTTGAATCATCATTTGCAGTTGGTTTGCATGGGAGTGATAACTGGTTTGCAATCTTCCATTCCAAACCTCTTTAGCATTTCTCTGATATGCTTGGTTTGAGAAATACAAATTTCTTGGTTTCTTTGACTTATCTGAAGTCTCAAAAACAAGGATAGTTCTCCAAGTAATAACATTTCAAATTCATTCTGCATATCCTTTGCAAATTTCTGGCTTAACCTGTCATCATCACTACCAAAAATAATATCATCAACATACAATTCAATTAATAAAATACTATCTTGACTTACCTTGATGTAGAGGTTGTTGTCTACACTTCCTTTTCTGAACCCTGTCTGTTGTAGATATTAATCTAGTCTAGAGTACCATTCTCTAGGAGCCTGCTTTAGACCATACAAGGCCTTTTTTAATTTACACACATAATCTGCATTCTTTGACAATTGAAATCCTTTTGGTTGTTCAATGTAGACTTCTTATTCAAGTTCCCCATTCAGAAAATATGATTTTACATCCATCTGATACACTTTATTATTTTTGGAGCATGCATAAGCTAAAAGAAATCGGATTGCTTCCATTCTGGAAACTAGGGAAAATGTCTCTTCAAATTCGATTCCTTCAACCTGTGCATATCCTTTACATACAATCTAGCTTTGTTCCTTGTAACCTGTCCATCTTCATTCAATTTATTTCTAAAAATCCACTTTGTGTCGATCACATTCTTATTCTTTGGTCTTGGAACCAATTCCCAAGTGTCATTTTTCTCTATTTGATCCAATTCTTCATCCATGGCCTTATTCCAAAATTCATCCTTGCAGACCTCTTCAAAAAAGGTTGGTTCAATTGTAGATGAGAGTGTTAGGTGTGTTTGTTCTGGTGAACAGATTATTCTTTTAGTCTCAACTCCTGCATCTTTGTTTCCGATAATCTGATCTAAAGGATGATTCTTTTGTACTCGTCTTCTAGGTGTATTTGGAGGCACTTGTTGAACTTGCTCTTCTTCTTCTATCGGATCCTCTTCATCTTACCCTTCTACTTTTTCATCTTATGTTTCTTCTTTGTAAAGTTGTTTCATTGACTCATTCTCTTCTTCCTTTAATTCTTGTCTATCTGTTTCATCAATTGTTACATTGATGCTTTCCACGACTTTGTTCAATATCAAGTTGTAACACTTGTATTCTTTCCTTGTACTTGAGTAACCAACAAGTACTCCTTCGTCCACATGAGAGTCAAACTTTCCCATTCTGCCATATTCTCTTTTGATGTAGCATTTGCTTCCAAAAACTATGAAGTGTTTCACATTTGTTGGTCTTCCTTTCCATAGCTCGTAGGGAGTTTTGTTAGTTTTATTTCTGAGCATTGCCTGTTTTGAATGTGAACTGTTGTATGCATTACTTGTGTCCAAAATATGTCTTTCAATTTTGAATCCATTAGCATTGTTCAAGCCATTTCTTGTAGTGTCCCTTTCTTTCTTTCAACAACTTCATTCTATTGAGGTGTCCTAGCAATGTAGAATTGCCTTTTTATTCCATGACTGTTGCAGTAGTCCATAAATTCTTTTGAAGTGAACTCTCCTCCATTATCAAATCTCAAGCATTTGATTTTTGAATCCATTTCATTTTCAACCATTTCCTTGTAGACCTTGAAGTTTTCAAAAGCTTCTGACTTATTCTTGAGAAAGAAAACTGTAGTCATTCTTGTATAATCATCAACTAATAACATAAAGTATTTCTCACCTTTTAAGCCCATTGTTGTAGTTGGTCCAACTAGATCAGTATGCACAATTTCCAGTAGTCTTGTTGTTGAATATTCCTTTGATTTGAACCTGGTCTCTGTTTGCTTTCCTTGTTGATAATGCTTGCATAAAGTGTTGGTTGGTTTCGTGATCTAGGGCATTTCTCTAACTGCTTCCTTTTTGTTGACTTTGACAAGGTTATCAAAATGTTTTGACCCATTCTTTTGTGCCATAGACAACTTTCATCTTCATTTCCTAGGAAACACTTTTCATTTCCAATTTCACTAAATACAGATATGTTGCTTGAAGTTCTCGCAGTTGTTGCAATCAATTTTCCTTAAACTTCTTTTCGTATCTCTCACTTTTGTGAATCGAAAGTAACTTTATGACCTTGGTCACACATTTGACTCACACTTAGAAGATTATGTTTCATATCTTCTACTAGTAGAACATTTTCTTCCTTGGTATTATTGTTCCCAATTCTGACTGTGCCTTTTCCAATGATTTTAGTTGAATCATCATTTCCGAAGGAGACTGGTCCATCTCTTTCCTTTCTTAATGTAAGAAACATGTCTCTATCACCTGTCATGTGTTTTGAACAACCAGTGTCAACATACCAATCACGTTTCTTTTTCTTAGATTGTAGAGAGAATGTGCATTCTTCATTACTATATTTATTTTTCTTTCTTATCCATGTCCTTTTCTGAGGTTCATGTCTGTGACTGTTGTTATTCTATTGCAGTTCTCTATGAGGGACTGTCATTCTGCAATCTTTGGCCATGTGTCCAAAGTTGTTACATTTGTAACATTCCACTTCAGTGCTCAAAGATTCAAACCTGGTGTAACTTCTTCTTTGTGTTTCACTAGGCCTTCTTGGATAAACCTTTTGTGTATGACTTTCAAAGTTGTTTATGTTTTTGTTGTTAGCTCTGCAATTCACAGCTTTATGTCCAAAATTATTACATGCATAACATAAAACAAAAAAGATAGTTTGATACATGGGAGTTGAAGATTTTCTGAAATGAGGTACTCTTATGAATTATTCTTATTCCTAAGGCCTATCTGTCGGTTGTTGATTATGAAATATGAATCTTCTCGGTGGAGGAGTGTGTTGGCATGTTTTACAGGTAGTGTATGCTTGTCATTGATGGCAAGTACAACAGCGATGATGGCTTGAGTGCAAGTACAATGTGTCAGGCAGGCACTAGAAGTATTTTGGGGGAGACGCAGTAGAGCAAGCTTGTGAAGACCAGAAGAGATAGTGTAGAGGTGCACGCAGAGTGCAAGAGTGTGCTAGTTCATTTGATGGAAAACAGGTAGGAAAATATCAAGACTAGCAGCACAACGATGATCGAATGGAAAGATCAAAAGTGTTGGTCTGACTCCCTTTCAGAATTTCAGATACCGGGAGTTGGAGATGTCAAGGACTCTCGCGACAGGAGTCCCGAAGTCGCAAAGTGCGAAAAGCCGAAAAGTTGATCTGACTCCATTTCAGAGTCTCGCAGACCGGGAATTGGAGATGTCAAGGACTCTCACGACAGGAGTCCCAAAGTTGCGAAGTGCAAAAAGCTGAAAAGTTGATCTGACTCCATTTCGGAGTTTCGTAGACCGGGAGGTGGAGGTGTCGAAATCACGAAGATATCTGGACCGTCGAATCATCAAGAGTGTGGACCGTTGATCCGACTCCATTTCGAAGCTTCGGATACCAGGAGTTGGAGGAGTCAAGCGCCGAGAATCTTCACCACAGGAGTCCCGAAATGGAAAAATGCCAAATGCCAAAATACCATTGATCCGACTCCATTTAGGAGTTTCGGATAACAGGACTTGGAGTTGTCAAGAACACTCACATCAAGGATGTTGAAATTCTGAAATGTGAATTCGCGAAAGTGCTTTATGGATAAGCACATGGTCACCTCTGGTGGTCACATCGTCGAAGAACTGTAGAGGAGAGATCGAAGCAGTAAGCTCCATTTTGAAGTTTCAGGGACCGCGACATGGAGCGTAAAGAAATATTCACCACAGGAATGCCGAAGTGCCAAAATGAGAAATCGTGAAAGCGCTTTATGGATAAGCGCTCGGTCACCACTGGTGGTCACATCGTCGAAGAGTTGTAGAGAAGAGCTCGAAGAGAAAAGCTCCATTTCATAGTTTCAGGGATCACGACATGAATCGTAGAGAAAACTTCACCTCAGGAATGTCGAAATGCCAAAGTGCGAAATGGCGAAATAAACGCAAGACCTACGGAGTCAATCTAATGGTGCAGGTGAATTTGAGTATGATCGAAGGGCTACTGTTGCACTTCAGAGTGTAACTGCTAGAAACGACTGATGGATTCTGCTAGAGGAATCAAACAGGCCTCAGTGTGATTGCCAGAGAAGATGAAGAGGCTCAAGGCATCTTCCAGTGGAATGAAGACTATTCTTAGAGGTGATTGACAGATGGAAGAGCGTTGAAGCTTGTAACTACAACATAGAGGATTAGCTCGACTATGATAGAGAAGATGAAGAGTCTCGACTGCGAGACAGGCTAAGGAATCTCGGCATAACACCCAGTGACGATGGGCGCGTGGTTTTAACTTCCAAAGAAGCTGAAGAGTTGCATTGATGATGAGGCAGAGCACTCGACATGAGGAGAATATGCAGAACAGAGAGAGGGTGTTGATGCTCCAGAGAGTGAAGTTGGTGGATTGGGGGTGTGGCAGTGAACACCCTAATGTGGAGAACATTGGCATGGTGTGAGCATGCAGATGGATTGTGCATATTGCATGCACAAGGTGCACAGAGACTATAAGTATGCAAAATAAAGAAGAGATGGTGGTTGTTGTTGTTGAGTGTGATTGACGTGTGAAGAAGGAGGTAGAGCGTAGCAGTAGAAATGCACAGAAGAGGAATGGTGCATGGAAGGGACATAGCACATAGAACATAAAAGGCAGAAGAACAGGAAAGCGCAAGACTATGTGCAGGAAGACACTGAGGCAGACAGAGCAAGGCAGTGTAGCAGAACAGTGATGAGACTGGTAAGCCATTGATGAACATTATATCACTGTAATTAGTTTCAGTAGCAAAGATTTATATTTCAGGGTGGTAGGGATGTGGTAGGGAGGTTCTAGGGAGGACTATTTTCCTCAGAGGTTCAAGTGGGTTCTTGAACACAGGGAGTTGTAGCTTTCATCCGGTTGCAGCCAGAGAAACCAGGGTGGCAGGGTGGTGCAAGGGAGAACATTGGTTCTCTGATATACAGGTCAATGTCTGTGTAAATGGAAGTTGGTGCTTCCATCCAGTTGGTGCTGGAACTCTTAGGGAGTTGGTGCTTCCTTCTAGTGGGTGCTAGAGAAACCAAGGAGTTGGTGCTAGAGAAGCTAGGGAGTTGGTGCTTCCTTCTAGTTGGTGCCAGAGAAACCAGGGAGTTGGTGCTTCATTCTAGTGGGTGCTAGAGAATCCAAAGAGTTGGTGCTCTCAGCAAGTAGTAGCTTGCAGAACAAAGGTTGTAGCCTCATTATGAGTTGGAGCTCATATGTATGATAATGTAAAGAATGTAAAGATTACTTATCATATA
>ML795167.1:80245-94689 GCA_009831015.1 Picea engelmannii
CAAAGGTAAGTTTCTATCTCTAAGTGAAATCAAATCAGGAAACGTAACCTTTGGAAATGATGTTCCAGGTAAAATAAAGGGTAAAGGGATGGTGGGTTTAAGTAATGGAAAAGGAAAAGCCCAAGATGTTCTACTTGTAGATGTGCTGAAACATAATCTGCTCAGTGTAAGTCAAATGTGTGACAGAGGATGTGAAGTGGTGTTCACGTCCAAGGACTACAAGATAAATTATGTAAACTCAGGACAAGTGGTGGCCAAAGGCATAAGGACAGAAAATAATGTATATGTGCTGAAAGAAGATAGAGAAGAGTTTCATCTAAGAAAACATGATGAAAGTTGGTTATGGAATAGGAGACTTGGACATCTAAATTTTGACCACTTAATCAAGCTCAAAAATCTTGAGGCAGTAAAAGATCTTCCGAGAATATCAAAGCCCCAAGATTCTATGTGTAAACCCTGCCAAGTAGGAAAGCTAACCAGGACACAGTTTAAGTCCAAGAGCTCTACTTCAACAGAGAAACCACTCCAACTAGTTCATATGGATTTATGTGGACCATCAAGACAGGAAGGCACAGGGAAAGAAAACTACTTCATGCTAATTATTGATGATTACTCTAGAATTACTTGGGTTTCCTTTCTCAAGGAAAAAGCTGAAGCATTTGAGAAGTTTAAAATATTTAAGGCTTTAACTGAGAATCAAATAGGAAAGAGGTTAAAGGAAGTAAGATCAAACAGAGGAGGAGAATTTATGTCAAGTGATTTCAAGGAATTCTATGATAAGCATGGGATCAAGAGAGAATTCACAATCCCAAGAACTCCACAACAAAATGGAGTAGTTGAGAGGCAAAATAGAACAGTGCAGCAAATGGCCAGGTCAATGATGAATGAGAAGAACATTGGTCAAACCTACTGGGTAGAAGCAATACACACAGCAATCCATGTTCTTAACAAATCCCACCTCAGACCACAAAGTGACAAGACACCTTATGAACTGTGGTATGGGAGACATGCTTCAATCAAACACTTCAAAGTCTTTGGGATTAAATGTTACATAAAGAACAATGATGAGAACCTTGGAAAATATGATGACAGGTTTGATGAAGGTATCTTCTTAGGGTATGCTACAAACAGTAAAGGATATAGATGCTATAATAAGAGGCTACATAAAATGGTTGATTGTATTGACATAAAAGTTGATGAAGGAATCCCAGCAAGAGAGGTGTACAATAATGAGTCTTCTACAGAGGAAACAACTAAAGCTGAAGATGAACAGGTCCAAGAATCAGAAAACAAAGACTCTGAATCAGATAAAGACACAAATACTTAGACAGACTCAAATCAGCAGACAATTTCAAATTCCTCCTCCAGAGTCACTCAAAAGAATCATCTTGCAAGTCAGATAATTGGTGAAAAAGACAAAGGTGTACAAACCAGGAGAAAGATAATCAAAAACACCGAACAATCACATATAGATTTCATATCCATGCTAGAACCCAAAAATTTTAATGAAACTAGCAAATATGACCATTGGGTTAAAGCAATGAATGATGAACTTGATCAGATTGAGAAAAACAATACATGGGAGATGGTTCATAGACCTGAAGGTAAAAATATCATTGGTTCCAAATGGATCTTTAAGAATAAGTTGAATGAGCATGGACAAGTTGTCGGGAACAAAGCAAGATTGGTCTGTAAAGGCTATGCTCAAATAGAAGGACTGGATTTTGATGAAACATTTGCGCCCGTAGCAAGATTAGAAGCTATCAGAATATTTCTTGCCTATGTTTGTCATAAAAGGTTTAAAGTCTATCAAATGGATGTCAAGTCAGCTTTTCTAAATGGAGTTAAATGAAGAAGTCTATATGGAACAACCAGAGGGTTTCGAACTGTCTGATAACCCTAACTTAGTATGCAAGTTGAAGAAATATTTATATGGGTTAAAACAAGCCCCTCGTGCCTGGTATCACACACTGGATACGTATCTCAAAGACAAAGGGTTCAAGAGAGGAACAGTTGACAACAATCTATATATCAAAATAGAGGATAATGATTTTCTCATCGTGTTGGTCTATGTAGATGGCATCATCTTCGGATGTAATAAGGATTCATTGTTACAATGGTTTGCTTCTGCCATGGAGTCTGAGTTTGAAATGTCTATGATAGGTGAACTGTCATTTTTTCTTAGTCTGCAAATTACTCAGAGGTCTGAAGGGATGTTCATTTCTCAAGAAAAATATCTAAGAGAAATGTTGAAAAGGTTTCAAATGGAAGATTATAAACCTATGGGCACAACTATGGTTACTGGATGCAAATTAAGAAAGGATGATGACTCACCTGATGTTGATCAAATTTCATATAGGTCAATGATAGGCAGCCTGTTGTACATCACAGCATCTCGCCCAGACATAATGCATGCGGTTGGAATGGTAGGAAGATATCAGTCTGCACCTAAACAGAGTCATTTGCTAGCTGTCAAAAGGATATTCAAATATTTGAAAGAAACAATGAACTATGGCCTATGGTATCCTAAGAATCAGAATTTTCAATTATCAGTCTACTTAGATGTTGATTGGGCTAACTACATGGATGAAAGGAAAAGCATGAGTGGAGGTGCGTTCTTCTTAGGAGATTCTCTAGTAGCATGGTTGAGTAAAAATAAAGGTTCCATTTCTTTATCAACTACAAGGGCAGAGTACATTACTGTTGCTACCTGTTGCACTCAGGTATTATGGATGATTCAGACACTTGTAGACTTGGAGGTAAAATACGTTGCACCGATCCCAATTCATTGTGATAACACTAGTGACATCATTGTGTCCAAGAATCCTGTATTCCACTCCAAGACCAAGAATATTCCCATAAAATACCATTTTCTGAGAGAGTAGGTCACCAATCAAATTGTTCAGGTCCATTACATTCCAACCACAGAACAAATTACAGAAATCTTTACTAAACCCCTAGCAAAGACACCATTTGAATATCTCTGACAGAAGCTAGGTGTCATCTTGTCTCACACCTAAGAGAGTCCATCATGTTAGGGGGAGTTTGTATTGATTGAATATCTGATACCTCCAAAAAATACTGCAACAGCTCAAGGGGAGCGTGTTTTATTTGACATTGATGTCAAAGGGGGAGAAAAGAACAGGTCCAGGTGCCTTTGTTGCCATCAATGCCAAAGTGGGATATTGTTGGCATGTTTTACATGCAGCGTATGCTTGTCATTGATGGAAAGTACAGCAGCGATGATGGATTGAGTACAAGTACAATGTTCCAGGCGGGCACCAGAAGTATTTTGGGGGAGACACAGCAGGGCAAGCTCGTGAAGACCAGAAGAGATAATGCAGAGGTGCATGCAGAGTGCAAGAGTGTGCTAGTTCATTTGATGGAAAACAAGCAGGCAAAGATCAAGACCAGCAGCGCAACGATGATTGAATGGAAAGATCATAAGTGTTGGTACAACTCCCTTTCGATATTTTAGATACTGTGAGTTGGAGATTTCAAGGACTCTCATGACAGGAGTCCCGAAGTCGCGAAGTGCAAAAAGCTGAAAAGTTGATCTGACTCCATTTCCGAGTCTCGCAGACCAGGAGTTGGAGATGTCAAGGACTCTCACGACAGGAGTCCTAAAGTTGCAAAGTGAGAAAAGCTGAAAAGTTGATCTGACTCCATTTCAAAGTTTCGCAGACCATGAGGTGGAGGTGTCAAGAACACTCACATCAAGAATGTCAAAATCGTGATATGTGAAATCACGAAGAGATCTGGACCATCGAATCATCAAGAGTGTGGACTGTTGATCCGACTCCATTTCAGGGCTTCAGATACCGGGAGTTGGAAGAGTCAAGCACCGAGACTCTTCACCATAGGAGTCTCGAAACGGCGAAATGCAAAATGCCGAAATACTATTGATCTGACTCCATTTCGGAGTTTCGGATGTCGGGACTTGGAGTTGTCAAGAACGCTCACATCAAGTATGTCGAAATGCCGAAATGTGAATTCGCGAAAGTGCTTTATGGATAAGCACATGGTCACCACCGGTGGTCACATCATCAAAGAACTGTAGAGGAGAGCTCGAAGCAGCAAGCTCCATTTCGGAGTTTCGGGGACCGCGACATGGAGCGTAAAGAAATATTCACCACAGGAATGCCGAAGTGCCAAAATGAGAAATCGTGAAAGTGCTTTATGGATAAGCGCTCGGTCACCGCTGGTGGTCACATCGTCGAAGAGCTGTAGAGAAGAGCTCGAAGAGAAAATCTCCATTTCGTAGTTTCGGGGATCGTGACTTGAAACGTAAAGAAAACTTCACCTCAGGAATGTCGAAATGTTGAAGTGCGAAATGGTGAAATAAATGCAAGACCCTACGGAGTCAATCCAAGGGTGCAAGTGAATTTGAGTATGATCGGAGGGCTACTGTTGCACTTCAGAGTGTAACTGCTAGAAAGGACTGATGGCTTCTGCCAGAGGAATCAAACAGGCCTCAGTGTGATCGCCAGAGAAGATGAAGAGGCTCGAGGCATCTTCCAGTGGAATGAAGACTATTCTTAGAGGTGATTGACAGATGGAAGAGCATTGAAGCCTGTAATTGCAACAGAGAGGATTAGCTTGACTATGATAGAGAATACAAAGAGTCTCAACTGCGAGACAGGCTAAGGAATCTCGACATAACACCCAGTGAAAATGGATGCGTGGGTTTAACCGCCAGAGAAGCTACAGAGTTGCATTGATGATGAGGCAGAGCACTCGACATGAGGAGAAGATGCTAAACAGAGAGAGGGTGTTGATGCTCTAGAGAGTGAAGCTGGTGGATTGGGGGAGTGGCAGTGAACACCCCGATGTGGAGAACATTGGCATGGTGTGAGTATGCAGATGGATTGCGCATATTGCATGCACAAGGTGCACAGAGACTATAAGTATGAAAAATAAAGAAGAGATGGTGGTTGTCGTTGTTGAGTGTGATTGACGTGTGAAGAAGGAGGCAGAGCGCAGCAGCAGAAACGCACATAAGAGGAATGGTGCATGGAAGGGACATGGCACACAGAACATAAAAGGCAGAAGAACAGGAAAGCGCAGGACTGTGTGCAGGAAGACACTCAGGCAGATAGAGCAAGGCAGTGTAGCAAAACAGTGATGAGATTGGTAAGCCATTGATGAACATTATATCACTGTAATTAGTTTCAGTAGCAAAGATTTATATTTCAGGGTGGTAGGGAGGTGCTAGGGAGGACTATTGTCCTCAGAGGTTCAAGTGGGTGCTTGAACACAGGGAGTTGTAGCTTCCATCTGGTTGCAACCAGAGAAACCAGGGTGACAGGGTGGTGCAAGGGAGAACATTCGTTCTCTGATATATAGGTCGATGCCTATGTAACTGGAAGTTGGTGCTTCCATCCAGTTGGTGTTGGAACTCTTAGGGAGTTGGTGTTTCCTTCTAGTGGGTGCTAGAGAAACCAGGGAGTTGGTGCTTCCTTCTAGTTGGTGCTAGAGAAACCAAGGAGTTGGTGCTTCCTTCTAGTGGGTGCTAGAGAATCCAGAGAGTTGGTGCTCTCAGTAAGTAGCATCTTGCAGAATAGAGGTTGTAGCCTCATTATGAGTTGGAGCTCATATGTATGATAATGTAAAGAATGTAAAGATTACTTATCATATAAAGAAGAAGAGGTTTTTACCCTTTATGGGTTTCCTCAGGAAATATCTGTCTCTGTGTATCTCATATGTGTGAATGATGTTGAATGTTATATTCCTTACTTCCCTACATTATTGTGATTTTCATTGAGTGATCTGTAGAGAGTTTTAAAATATGCATAATTGTTTAAGCTCGGTAACAATTGATTCACCCCCCCCCCCTTCTCAGTTGTCCAACAGAGAGTCCCTGTAATCTTCCTTGTAGATCTTCTTATCCCCTTTGATTGTTTCTGCATAGCTTTTTGGATATGTTTCTTTCTCTGTTGTTTTGGAGCTTGATCCCTTTTCTGTCTGATTGTATCCAAGTCTGGACTTGTCATGATTAGGCCTTTGACTTCTGATAATGTGATTCAAAACTTTTGATTTGTTCTGCATATTTTTCTTTTGAAGATACTATCTTAATGTGACAGTCTCTGCTTCCAAATTTTCAATGATCCTGTCTCTTCCTTCTAGTTGTTCTTTGAGTACTTCTTCAATTCTTTTATCTTCTTCAATTTGAACCTTCAAATTGGTGATCATTTTTTCTAATTCCTGAGTGTCTTCTTTCTTGTCTAGTTCCTCTTATAGCTTCTTGTTTTTCCTCTTTTCTCTTCTAATAACTTCTATGGCACTCAACAATTCCTCTCAGTAGTCAAATTATGCCTCTTCAATTTCTTCTTCGACTTCTTCATATTCTTCTTCGTCTTATTCATATTCTTCTTCAGAGTCTTCTATTGCCATGAATAGAACTCTTTATGTCTCATTTTCACTGACTTCATCTTCATCTGATGATGAGATGTCTTCTTTGGTGCATAAGCTTTTCTTGAAAAATTTCTTCAAGGTTCTTTTGCCTTTATATGTTTGTTTTCTTTTTGAGTAACATTCATCATTTCTCTTTTTCTTATGAGGACATTTGTTAGAAAAATGACCAATACCATCACAATTAAAACAAATTAAAGGAATCTTACCTCTATACCTACCGTTGGTTCCCTTGTTCAGTCTTCTAACAAAGTTGGCCACTTATTCATCATCTTCTGAGACATCACTATTGTCGCCATGTTCTTTTTCTTTTGCTTTCCCTTTTGCTTTAATATTTTGGATGCTTTGAAGGCTACTTCTTTTACATCTGGATTTTCCTATTCAATTTTCATTTCATATGCTGTGAAGATTCCATGTAGTTCATCCATGCTTATTGAGTTTAGATCTTCTCTTTCTTCTAGTGATGATATCTTAGGGTCAAATCTCATAGGAAGAGATCTTAGTACCTTTTGAAAAATTGCATATTCTTTGATTTCTTCTCCCAATCCCATGATTGTATTTACTGTTTCATCGACTCGTAAAAAGTAAGCTACAATATTCTCATCTTCCTTCATCTTAAGTTGTTCAAACTAACCTTTGTAAGTTTGAAGCTTTGCTGCTTTGACTTTTGAATCTCCTTCATAAATATTTTGAAGTTTGTCCCAAATCTCTTTAGCGGATTTACAATGTGCAACTTTGGTGAATACCGATTCTCCAAGACCATTCAGAAGTGCATTTGTGGCTTTGGAATTATTCTGACCGAGTTTTATTGCTTTGTCATTTGTCGGTGGAATTGTTGGTGATGTGTACCCATCTACAATTGATTTCCAAATTTCAAATCCCTATGCATGTATATATGTCTTCATCCTTATGTTCCAAAATGCATACTTGTGTCCATAAAACTGTGGTATTCCATTTTTATACATGTTGTTGCTCTCTGTGATCTACCTTTCAGTGGTTAAACTAATTTCTTGAAGGAACCTGCTTTGAAACCAATTGTTGGATTACTGAGAGGGGGGATGAATCATTAATAGAGAAATTTAATCCATTTTAATCAATTTAACGTTATCATCCAACATTTGTGGTATGGTTAGTGAACCCATGCTTCTAGGATAACTCAATCAGCAAAGCATATTCCCATGAGGGATTTCACCATAAGGGGACCACTTTGGAGTTCATCCATTTTTACTTCTTATCAACCATGACAAGACAATAATGAGTCATATTTACATCAAACAAACTTGGGTCCATTACCCAAACCTTTGTGCTACCAGACTTTCTTCAAGGGTTGACATCAACGACAACCAACCTTAATCAACAGATGATCTGTATCAATATTTAGTGCAGGATCAACTCAATGAGCCAAATTCAGATACAAGTGTAGATTAAGATGACATTGTGCATGAACAATTTCATCTTTCTCTTTCCAAATGTAGATGAATATGATGTTCCGAAGTGTTGGATTTCTTCGAGAAATTTCATATTCACCTTCACCAATTCAAGATAATATTATGAAATTTCAACATTATCATAGAGTTGGCCACATGGAATATCAATGTTTTGATCTTCTTCCTTGTGATCATTGTATAAAGTATAATCATCATTCAAAAGGATGTTCCAAATGCAAGAAATATGCAATACTAAAGAACCACTATGGGTGGATTGGCTCTTGGAAATGGTCATCAATAGTTAAGAAGATATATTAGTCATACCAAAGAATTCATTTTCAAGTATTGACACATATTAAGACTTACAGTGGAAATATCTGCATCCTCTCACCATGTACCTAACAGGGGGGGATAATATCAATGATTGACAATCGGGCTACAAGTTTTGAATTCCTATCAATCTAGCAGTAACAATTGAGTGTGATCTGGTTTGTGGTCATCCCAAAACCACAAGATCGGTTTGTGGTTTTCATTAAACCTCCATTTTTCATTAAACCTCCATTTAGTAAAAGACTTACGGATTTTGATAGAACTTTGTGGTCATATTTAGATATCTATTCAAGAGAACTTTCAATTAGCAGAATACATCATATTACATCATCTTCTAGCTAAATTAGGAAATTTTCCATGAACCATTGATCCTTAAAGCCAAGTTCCACGGTTCGTGGTCTTCCTTAAACCACCACCACTATTTAGTAGAAGACATCATCTTTTGTTATCCATTTGATTTGTGGTCATCCCAAAACCACCAGATTCAGAGAGGACATTCAACCATTGGAAACTGTCCACTTCCATATTTCATTTGTCCACTTCTATATTTCATCTCTCTTCTTGGATTCACATACACCCCTTCATATTAAGGGGGGGATGTTGGAAATAGAATATGCTACGGTTACTCACTTGAAGGAATATGAAAATTCAAGTGATAGGAACCATCATCAAAGTTCAAAGAGACATCTTAGAAGAATAATCCAAATAGCATAACCAATGTATTTATATGTGTATCATATTAATGAAATGTAATCCATGTTTAACTCCATTTTGTGCATTCTAACAATTTCAATTTTTTTTACAATCGAGTAGAAACCACAGCAATTGCAGAGTCAAGATGCACCATTAAGAAAGGCATGGCATTGATTTGGGATTGATATTGAAAGAATATCACACCAGTATGGAAAACCAACCAAGTAAATAGGTGGATATAACCTTACAAGTGAAAACAACTCCAAGCCTTCAATGCACTCAATAATCTACAAATTATTTCCATAGAGTTTGTGAAATTACAAATTATTATCGCCCTCAAACTAATACTACAAACAACTCCAGTGCAAGGAAATCTAAGTTGATGTACCAACAAAGCCACCTCTAGCATGATATAGTAACCAGATTGCTTGATTTTTGCACATTGTTGGGTTTTTAAATAAGGTGAATTCAAGCAAGGCTTCACTACATGAGTCGGGTTAGGATGGGTTTTATGACCAAGATTCTTCGAGAAGATTCACATGGTTGGATGGAAGGTTTAAGTTCGGATAGTGTTTTCACATAGTGAAATAACAAATAATGGAGATATCAAACTAGTGGTGAGGAGTTATGATACCCTACAGGGAATGTACAACATGCTCAACAAACAATGGTTACCCTCCCACTAGTGTACCATGCTACCCACCCCACCTCCTTGAATCACATAACTTCCAAAGCCACCATGATGCCTATAGCACCAATTAGAGAGAAAATAAACCAATTTCCAAATAAATCAAACTAAATAAGTACATCGCCAAGCAATTTGAACCATAGCTAGACCCAAAAATCAAAACATCATATAGACAAGTCGATATCATAACACTATCTTTGTATGTCCTACATGCACATTCCCATCATGGGGAGGTCTGAAATAGAGGGTTTGTATAAGAAATTCATTATATGTTCTACATGGACATTCCCACTAAGGGAAGGCTTGAAATAGAAGGTTTGAATAAGAAAATGCTTTAATGAGTCGGTTTTAAATAATAGTAGAGACCTAGTAATAATAACAACATCACCTTTTCATAAATATTAAGTGGACACTTAAATAATAATATAACCCATACTTTTATCTTGGAATGTGATGTTTAAGGAAAACATATTTGGATGCAGGTGTTATTGCAAGAGAGACATCCATTAACATTTATCCATAAAAAATTGTGTGATATAAACTTGAACAAGTTTACATTTGTGAAAGAAATAATGCTCATCCTTCATATAATGGATACATAGTGCCATTACTTCATTTTTATTCACTATATAATATATAATTTATGATCCAATCATATCGTATATGAACAACCATAAAACAATATATGAAGCATAGTAGTGTGTTTATATTTAGAAAAAAAATCATAAGATAAGATCGTTCTTCCATCTAATATTGAAGTTGGTAGTTTTCTAGACTCAGCCTAGCTTGGAAAAAATACATGAGACAAATATATAGAAGAATATATAAATACCTCCCCAAAAATTCTTGTAGATATTGGGGCTACTATACATCTATATATATTTTCACATCGACCCCAAAAGCTATCCCCGACAAACTATAAGATTGTATGCTTAGAGCTTAATTTCACATGTAGAGGATTAAAAAATTGTATTTGATAATTTTGTGTAATTAATGACAATGGTGTTAGGCAGCGGAAGCATAAATGTAACAATATTTTAATGGAAAAGGAAATAAAACCAAGAACAAACCATACATAGCAACAATCACACAACTGACACGGTGATTTATGTGGAAACCCAATATGGGAAAAACCACGGGGCAATGATAATCACTATTCTTATTATTCAAGGGAGAATTACAATGGACAATCAAAGGAATACAACCATCATCTCCTTTCTTCCCACACACACTGTGCTACACTACATTGCTACTTTTCACCTCTATGGTTATTCTCGTATATATAACATCTATCAAACAATTAAACGAACTGATTACAATCTAATCCACCAGTTACACAACCTATTCATTGAAGAGTACATTCATGCACATTCTAAATTTAGTTTATGTGCATGCTACCGCATGGGAAATTAGTTCGCACGTTTTCAACAATCTCCACCTTGACAACAATTTACCTGATATATCATGCCCAAATTTATTCATCACCTTTCCTGCAAGCCAAGAGAAGCCAAACACTATCACAGCTCTGCAACTTCTCTAATAGTACTGTTAGGTGAAAATGTCGACACGATTCACTCCTGTATGGACCATTCTTCCTCCATCAATAACATGTCTTATAAACTGATGCACTTGTCCCATTTTGATATGCTAAACTGTTAGTCAAATGAACAACACTTTGACCACCACAGAACACCTCATCATGTACCTGTCCAAATTTACCCAATAGATCCTTGGAGTCTTGGAAGACATAACCTAAGGTAGGTATCCTCTTGTCCAAATCTCTTGAATCATAACCACAAACTAAATCATCGCAACCACTGTAGGTGATACTTATGTTGTTGTGCTTCTAAGATATTGAAGCACCCATTTCCATGCTCTTTACCTAGTTTTTCCATGTGTCTAATGACAACACCAAATGCATGTGAAATACTGACCATTTCCCATCACAATCATCAAACTTCCTACTAGCATATGATACTCAAGACATATAACCCTTTTCTTCTTCATTAGTTAGGACATAAACCTGAAGAAAAACTTACAATGAAAAGCCAAAGGGATTTTACCGGTTTCACATTATTCATACTGAATTTCATGAGTATATTCACCACATACTTAACTTGTGATAACCAAGCTTACCATCCTTCTTGTCTTTGTGCATTTCCATGCCCAAGATTTGCTTTGCTACTCCTAGATCCTTCATCTCAAAATTCCTAACCAATTGAGCCACCCTGTTGATCTCAAACATGCTTGTTCTTGCAACAAGCATAACATTTAACACCAAGATAATAAATATACCATAAACACAATGGTTATACTCACTTCTTGTAAAATTTGGCTCACCATGAAGGAATCAAACATCTTGTACCATTTTCCTAGCATGCTTCAGGCCATACAATGATTCCTAAGTTTGCAAACAAATCTTCTGTTGCATTTCTGAACTAACATTTTTGGTTGTTCCATATACATCCCCTTTTTCCAAAAATATCCATGTAAAACAGTTTTAACATCTAGATGTACTAACTCGAGATCAAATAACACAACTAGTGCTAACACAACATGAATAGAAATAATCTTTTAACCACTGGTGAGAAACTTTCATGGAAATCAATACCTTCCAAATACCCTTATGCTACCAGTCATGCTTTGAACCTTTCATCTTTTACTATGTTTGATTTTATAAAAGGAGATTTATCAAATACTGCATCTTTGTCCATGATGATTCTGTGGGAAGTAGGATCCCACATTTTGCATCCCTTAACATCATCACCATATCAAAGATCTGCCTGTTTGATCTAGGTATTACTTAGAACGTTGATAAAAACATAAGCATCACAACCAAATAATTTCACATTTAAGTGATCACCAGATGGTCGGTTCATACCTCTTTCGAAATCTTCTAGTGTTTTGCAATCAATGGTGACCAAGTTACTAGATATCACAAATGATTATTCCCATAAATATTGTTGCAACTTGGAATTACTGTACATGCCCTTTCAATCCCAGCTTCCTTGCAATAATTTCCAAGCTCCATGGATACGAACCTACCTTAATCATATATTCTCAAACACTTGATTGACCTGCCAATGTTCATTTCACTACAAATCTCTAAACACATCAGCCTTTCTACAAACCCACTTTTCTAACCCGGACACATTGCTCCACCTCGAACTTTGCATTCGAACAAATTTGACCAAATCCGGCCAGGCCAACCCAAGTGAACTTTTTTTGCTCACCTCCAGGGACTTCACATTGGATTCTCAGTGCTCCACCTTAACATGAGCATTCCCTTGACCAAATCCATCTAAGTAACCCTTCACTGCTTACCTCCAGGCCCATTTACAATGGATTTCACCAAGCCTTTTATAGGATTTATTACAGGAAATCCATGGACATAATACCACGAGCTACCCAAAAAACATGGACCCGAAAAAACCATGTGCTTTGACTTAAAAAATAAATTTAACTCATTAACTCTTTCACTGAGTCAAGGTTAACCCAACATACAAAGCCCCCCCATATATTCAATCTACCTAAATCTATGTCTAGACTTTTTTATAGGGGACCCAATAAACCAATGGTACGCATGCCTATCCAGGTCTCACAGACGTATGCCCATTTACATGCAATCAATTATTTTTACAACTCCAAAATAAATACATTTTTTTTCTTCACGGTGACTCAACCATCACCACTCCATAACCTCTATACTACAAACAGATAAAACTGCATCAACCATACCTATAGCTGAATTTGCTTCTTTTGTGGAGTCCTCTTTGGATGCTTGTTGTCTTTTCTAACAATTCTTCTTGAGATGCTCAGATTTGCCACAAAACTGACATTTTCCCTTACCCTTACTATCTTTTGACTTAGACCTAAATGTACCTTTCTGATCTTTCCCTCCTTTTGTAGATTGACCTCTGACCACCATTGATTTTGTGGTTGAGGTTTCTTTATTGGATGTTCTCCTCATATCCTCGGACAACAAAGCTCCCACAACAGTATCATAGTCAATGGTGTCTGTTGTGCTAAACCATATAGATGTGACCAGATGACCCCAAGATTCAGGTAATGAACACAGTAGTGTAATTGCCTTGTCCTCGTCTTCATATTTTACTTCCATATTAGATAACTGACAAATCAGTGTATTGAAAACATTCAAATGATCAGCGATTTTTGTACCTTCTTTCTTCCATAAGTTGTACAACTGCCTCTTTAAGAAGATTTTGTTTTTCAATGACTTTGTCATATATATAGACTCTTAAGTTTGTTCCATAAACTCAGTGTTGTCTCCTCTCTAGCAATGTTAAACAACATTTCATCTACTAGACACAAACGTATTTTGCATCCGGATCTTCCGAGTCCTCATCTGTCATGTTCATCGGTTTCTTTGTTTTTCCTGCTAATGCCTTTTGCAATCCTTGTTACACAATAAGATCTCGCATCTTGAGCTTCCATAGCTCTAAGTTATTCTTGCCACTAAATTTCTCCACCTCAAACTTAGAACTCTCCACTTTCGCCATTAACACAAACCGCCCCGAAACCACATCTTATATTTAAATCACAAAATATTTAATTAAAAAAATTAAACATAAATCACAAATATAATATGATGATGATTAATGTCCACTAAGACCTAATTGGTCTATCGGACCTTAAGACGGTAAGTGATTACTTGTGATTCTTTAGAATTTTGTTTCTGTGCTCGAAAAGCATTAAGAGAAGCTTTCCAAGATCACCATACTTTTGTTGATTTAAGAAGTTAGGAAGGTTGGTAGTGTGATCAATATTTTTAAAATGAGATCTAATATGGGTATAGGCTGGACAATCTAAGAGAAAGTGTTTTTCATCTTCAACCTTCTTAGTATCACAAAGGTGACACACTCTTTCATCCCATG
>ML795167.1:95586-120066 GCA_009831015.1 Picea engelmannii
CTTCTAACTTATCAATGTATATGCCAAAAAGGGTAGGGGACAAGGGACAACCTTGTTTGACTCCAATATTGCAGTTAATCTCTTTTGACCAGCCCTCAGTGTTTTTAAACTTAGCAATAATGTTCTCATACATCCTTATTGCAACAACCCTCAACTCGAGAGGCACTTTTATCTCTTCCAACCTATTCCAAACGTTTTTCCTAGGAACCATGTCAAAAGATTTTCTAAAGTCCACAAAACAACAAAAAAGATTGGTTTTAGTATTGCGGAACTCCTCTGCAATGATCCTAAAGGTAACAAGATGGTCCACAGTTGAATGATATCTCATAAACTCGGCTTGGCCTTTAGCTCTTTTGCCGTGACTTTCTAGCCAAATGCTAATCTTCTTTTCCAAAATAATTCCATAAAGCTTGGCTAAAATCGGGCTAATCATAATGGTCCTATAATTAGAGGGAATGTTTTTATCCCCATTTTTAAAAATAGGAACAATGAGGCTTTGCGTCCAGGGTTTAGGGAAGCCCTGCTTGACTGTTAAGTTGAAGAGCTTGTGTATGTGAGGGATAAGGATTGGCCCTCCGATTTTAAAAATTGCAGCTTGGTAGCCTTCAATGTCCTTATCTTTCCTATTTGCGAGCCGCTAAACCCCGAACTCTATGTCATCTAAAGAAAAAACTTCTTCCTTTGTAGGGACAATAGGAATGGTGTCCATGGCATTAGGGAACTCGTAAAGATTTTTAAGGTAGGAATTCCAATCTGTTAAGGGAATCCTATTATTTTCTTTAGTATTGCGTTTTAGAATTTGGCTCCAGAACTTCTTAGGATCCAACTTGTATAATTGTGAAAGTTGTTCTTGCCTTTTATTGATATAGTATCTTTTTTTCCTTTTAATTAGGGCATTGTATGTATTGATCTTATCGAGTTTTAAGGGCTCATTAGAAGCATCCCTAATGGTTTTCCTAGCAATTTTACATTTTTATCATACCAAGGGTTGGTTGTTCTATAATTCTTTTTATGGGACACCTCCAAAGAGAACTTGTTAATAGAAATGGAAAGGGTAGTTGTAAAATTATGATAGAGTTCTTCAATGTTGTCCTTATAAGTTAAGAGGTTTAATTTACTATTTAAATCCTTTAATAAAATGTCAACTTTACTTTTGTCAAAGCTCAAATTCCTTTGACTATCTTAATTATCTTCAATGTTGCTCCTATGCATGGAGAATTTTAGAGTTAGGGTTAAATATTTATGATCAGAGTTAAGTTCATGGTCATTTAAAAGGTCAAAAATTGTTATTTGGTTGGAAAAAGCGATATCAAATATTACATAATCTACAACACTACTACCTAACCCATGAATACAAGTATATATATATAAACTTTTATTAAACCAAAAAAAATCCACAAATAATATTTTAATAGAGCATCCTCCACCCACTTTAATCATAAAGTCATCCTCCATATGCATAATGAAAAAGTCAGCCACTCCTTTATTTAACTATGCCGAAAGGCGTACACCTATTGACAATGGGCACATTTAATAGGTTTTTAGTTCTTAATATGTTTTCTATGGACGAGATTAAATATGCCTGGAATATTCTTAGTCGTCACAATAAATGAATGTCTCTGATTTCATCCATTAACTTCCGAGCTGTTATAAAGACATCCATTTATATGTTTACTTTTTTACATTTACCTAATCATGTTTAAAAATCACTGTGTTCACTAACTTATTGCCACGTCTACTTGATTAAAAAATATTAAGATATTCGTACAGAGTGGTGACCGCGTTTCTGTGCTGACCGCGTTTCGTTTCATTTCTGTGCTGATGACGATTCATTTCATTTATGTGCTAACCGCGTTTCTTTTTAATATACTTTCGGCATTAATCAGCCACGTAATTGTGGCTGTGCTAGTTATATGTCGTGCTTAATAAAACAAAAGGTCGTTCCACTTCATACCTTGACTTTCGAAAAACCTTTATTTTGTAGATTCAACAACGAGTGTCAGCCTTATAAAAGGATATCTTACAACACTTTTCCAAAATTGTTGCACCTTATAAAAGTATGACTCGGTACACTTTGCTCAAAAATTTATTTTCTTAACTGTGCTTGCAATGTTTAAGAGCTACAGTGCAATAAATCCGTCTTTTCATTCACGCAGATAAAAAAAAAATCTAAAGTTTATTTCGCTCAGCTAATTTCGGTGCTCCCAGATCCTTCAACTCTGCTTTCTAATACCACTTGTTACGCAGTAGTGGAAGCATAAACGTAACAATATTTTAATAGTAGAGAAAATAAAATCAAGATTAAACCAGACACAATAGCAATTATATAATTGATTGACACGGTATTTAAGTAGAAATTCAATAAAGAAAAAATTATTGAATAATGATAATCCATATTCTTATTATTCAAGAAAAAAATACAATAACTAATCACATACATACAACTATTCTCTCATTTCTTCTCATACATATTGTGCTACACTACACTGCTACTCTTCATCTTTATAAGTATACTGGCATATATATTATTTATCAAACAACTAAAAAATTGAATACAATGTGATCCTGATGCATCAGTGAGACAACCTGTTAATCGAAAAGTGCATGCATGCAAGTTCTAAATTTAGCTCATGTGCATGCTAAGACATCAGAAATGAGAAATTTGTTGACACGTTTTCAAAAAATGGTAACATAAATAAAACACGTTCTAAGTTGTTAATATATTCTGTATTCGGTGCGATCACATGTTAATTTACAGTTTCAATTCGAATTCTCGCCGTGATAAATGAAATTCTTGCAAGGGTACATGAAGATACTCGATCTATAAAATATAAATGTGCATTTTCCTTTCCATGCACGTCAAACCATTAATCATGCAAACTGTCCCCGAAGCCAGAAACGGTTTAAACAAACCCCAACAGTACAACATTTTGTTATAGGAAGATCAAACCAGTCCGAGAGTCCACAACCGTAGTAAAATCCTTAGAAAATTTTTCTATTACTGGATATCACCTTGAACCACTGGCCCTCTGGATTTTCATCCGTGGAGCAACCAGAATCCTCGACACAGATGCAATCCTTTGTCAAAACTGCCGGACTGGAGCTCCCATCTAAGCACAATAATTTCCCGCTACCGTCTCCAGACAGAGGGGGGCCGCAATTTGCAGGTTTGAACTGGAGACGACACTCCACAAGGTGTTGTTTGGTGGAGAGCAACAACGGCTTAAAGTTGCAGCAAGGCCGTTGCCTTTAAATCCTATACAGAGAGAAGATCCAAGAAGACCAATAGGACCTTTAGCCCCGTTGTAGCTCCATCTACTGCCAATACCTCTGCAAAAACCCAGGGCAATATTGTTATCTGTGGTAGATTCAAGGCAGAGCCCAGTTGCAGGATGGTAGATTATTTGATACAAGGGGTCCGATGAGAAGTAAGGATCTGGAATATACAATATAAATCACAACAGTGAGAAAGTTATGGTGCAAAGAGGCAATACAATAAAAAAGAATCATGGAATCATGAAAGAAAACCAGGAAAACCAATCCATGTCCTTATATTACTTGAATTGGTTGCTGTATCGTCTTAAGCCGTGCGATAAAGCCCGGGATCCTGAACTCGTTCCAGTTTTCGTTCAACACACTGTAAGTCTCAACTTTTCCAGGCATCCCCTCGCGCAAGTAATAGTTCCCTTGGAGAGTCCAGAGAGCCCAGTCGAAGTCTCCCTCAGCAGCAAAGACGAGGAAACAATTAATATATCTGTTATCATTTTCATTTATTCCTCTTTGATCGATCCCGAACTCACTGATAAACAGAGGCGCCGCCGAGGTCCCATTAACTGAATCCACTAAGAAGCCAGCGCGATGTTTCACCGAAGACGTTATGCTGCCGCAGAGCCGATTGGGCAGGCCCCCCTTCCACTTGACTCCGAAAGCATACCAGTGGAGTTCGTAGACTATCTTGTTCTTGAAGGGCAACGAGACTGGATTGGACCTCAAGAAGCTCAGATTGGTTTCGTAGCTCAAACCAGAGAGGATGACGAGGACATTGGGATTGGCCGCATGGACAGCCGAGGCTCCTTGCTGCACGTATTTGAACCAGTCAGTGGGGTTGGCCCTCGGACCTCGGAGCTCGTTGCGCAGCGACATGGCTACGACATTGGGGTAGTCCTTAAAATGGGAGGCCATGGTTTTAAGCCCTTGAATCCATGCCCCCGGATCGAAGTACTGGTCTCCGAAGAAACCGTTGCCGTCGGTGAGAGCGCGGCACCACTGCGGTTTGCTTACGTGATTATCCAGTCTGACCATGACGCCGGCATTCCGGAGAGCGGTGACAACATGCTGGTAGGCTTCGATATGAGAGAGCCTCAGGAGGCCTGGGTTGTGCGTGGCTACCCCGGCTGCTGCGGAGCTCAGGTTAAGGGAGGCGAAGGTCTGGGCAACGGTGAGACTAGAAAGGGTCGGATCGGTGACCATGAAAATAGCCCATGTGAGGCGCACGCAGTTGAAGCCCAGAGAGCTGATGGTGTTGGCGATATATGGCAGCGGTTGGGTGCTGAGGCCCTCCGGCAGCACGGGGTCCAGGTGACCCGCCCAGTTTCACACATCTCAGGATGTAATCATTTCACCGCCTCTGCGTGGCTTGACCCTTCAAGACTCGAGGATTAACCATCGATTACAATTTTGTCTTACATAGCTTAAACAGTGAGCGTATATGTTCTGTGTGTCTCGTATTCTGGGCTTTCAAACTACTCATTCGTCGTACAGTAAGCTAATCTCGATTGAAGATTCGGGTATCCAAGGGGCATGAAGCATTGTTGACTTTGCTCCCTCCCTCAAACCGAATTTGTAAGGGAGAGAAGGATGTCCTTCATCGGGAAGGAGGAAGGGTGTTTACTAAACGTTGTATCGTTGTATTTTTTGGGGTTTTTTTTGGTAGGTATTGATCTGAATTAGGTGATGTAAATTTGGATAAAAATTTTATTTTCTGTTGTTTAAATTGTATTTTTGAATGTATAAATGGATTCGGCGTGCTGAAAAATTATGGAGCACTTGGATTATACAAACTTAGCCACTCAAATCTGCAAATCCAACTATTCATCACCGAATTTCGGAGAAAAAGTGACCAAATAACATTCAAAAGGTAGAACGATTAGACTACTACAATTGGAGTAGATTTATGTTAATAGATTTACAAAAATAAATAAGAATATGAATTTATATTAATAAAACAAAATTATGGTTTACTAAGTTATATTGTAATGATATATAGGGTAAATCTTACCATCTTTAAGGTATAAGTTCAATTAACAATAGAACTTGAAACCATTATATTAATCAACAATAAAACTTGAAGTTATTATAATAATATACAATATACTATTTAAAGTCATTATAATAATATACAATACACTAATTTCATGGGATAGCATAATTGGTGAGAAGTGTTTGAGCTTTGTGTTCTTTATTATCCACTTAAAATTATGTAAGGAGGATAAGAATCATTCCTCCTAATAATTCAAACTAAATTTAATTGACAATTAGATTATAGTTTATAAGATTTTATTTTTACATATTCTAATTACCAATTTTATTGAAAAATTCATGAGTTTTATTTATTTTTTTAATTATTTTATTTTTAAATTTCTATATATTATAAATTGGAATTGTAATTTAAAAAAAAAAACACATATTTTTCATTATTAAATTTATGGTATACAATCATTTTGTTAAAAATTAGAAAAATTTAAAAACAAATATTTTTAATTTAAAAAAAAAAATGAACATCATTATCAAGATCATTTATTGATATTAAAACAGCTGATATTAATAAGTAAAATAAATACAATATATATTATGAGATTAATGTATATGAAGCATTTTTTTAATATCATTTGTTGTTTTAATGTCATTTGTTGTTAGTAACTAAGTTGACTAAAAAGTAAAATAAATACAATATTATGAGATTTATGTATATAAAGAGTTTATTTTTTTAATGTGTTTGTATATAAATATGTTTTATATTTTATGTTTAATTTGAAATTTGTTCTTATTTTAAACATTTTTTACATAACAATTGCATATATTAAAATTGTGGCTTTTTTTTATTTTACAAATTATACATCTTATTCATAGTTTTTCCTTCTATAATATATGATTTTAAATATTCAATGTTTTTTAAATGCCCTCCTTTATATATATATATATATATATATATATATATATATATATATTCAATTTTAATTTTGGATTCATTTCTAAAATATTTTATCTATGAGATGGATGATAAGTTAAAACATAAACATTTAATGTTGTATTTTAACTTTGTTCTATATTTAGTGATCGGATTCTCTTTTCTTTATGATTATTTTCTCTTTTTTCGTGAGATTTTTTAACTTTCTCTCATATCATTGTTAGGCAGTTGAAGCATAAATCTAATAAGATTAATGGCAAAAAAAATAAAATTAAGAACAAAGCATTAATCACACAATTGACACAGTGATTTAAGTGGAAACCCAATTATTATTATTCAAAGGAGAATTACAATACTCAATCATAGTCATACAACCATCCTCTCCTCTCTTCCCACATACATTGTGCTACACTACATTGCTACTTTTCACCTCTATGAGTATGTTGGTATATATAGCATCTATCAAATAGCTAAACGAACTGACTCCAATCCGATCCACTAGTTACACAACATGTTCATTGAATAGTGCTTCCATACACATTCTATTATTAATCACCTTTCCTGCAAGCCAAGAGAAATCAAACACTTTCACATCTCAGCAACTTCTCTAACTCCCAATAAGGACCCTTCTTCCTCCATCATGTGCTTGTCCAAACCATCCTATCCTCTCTTCCCACACACACTTTGTTACATTACATTGTTACTCTTCACCTATATAAGTATGCTCATATCAAACAACTAAACTAATTGATTACAATATGATACACCAATTACACAACATTTACACAACATGTTAACTGAAAAATACATACATACACATTCTAAATTTAACTAATTTAGATTATAAATTTAATTATACATTCTAAATTTAGATGATGTGAATGCTGCCCATAACAAATTACCCCATAGGAAATTAGTTAACACGTTTTCAACCAATGGTAACATAAATAAAACACGTTGTTAATATATTCCGTGTATTCGGTGCCATCACATGTTAATTTACAGTTTCAATTCGAATTCTCGCCATGATAAATGAAATCCTTGCAAGGGTAGATGAAGATACTCGATCTATAAAATATAAATGTGCATTTTCCATTCCATGCACGTCAAACCATTAATCATGCTAACTGTCCCCGAAGCCAGAAACGATTTAAAATCCCAACAGTACAACATTTTTTTTTAGGAAGATCCAGCCAGTCCGAGAGTCCAAAACCCTCATTGCTGCATCCTAGTAAAATCCTTAGAAAATTTTTCTATTAGTGGATATCACCTTGAACCACTGACCCTCTGGATTTTCATCCGTGGAGCAACCAGAATCCTCGACACAGATGCAATCCTTTGTCAAAACTGCCGGACTGGAGCTTCCATCTAAGCACAGCAGTTTCCCGCTACTATCCCCAGACGGAGTGGCCGCAATTTGCAGGTTTGAACTAGAGACGACATTCCACAGGGTGTTGTTCAGCGCCGAGCAATTGTTGGTCAAAGTTGGAGCGAGGCCGCTGCCTTGTACTCCTATGCAGGCAGAAGATCCAAGAAGGCCGATGGGACCTTCAACCCCGTTGTAGCTCCATCTACTGCCAATACAGCTGCAGGAACCCAGAGCAATTTTGTTATCTGTGGTAGATTCAAGACACAGCCCAGTTGCAGGATGGTAGATTATTTGATACAAGGGGTCCGATGAGAAGTAAGGATCTGGAATATACAATATAAATCACAATAGTGAGAAAGTTATGGTGCAAAGAGGCAATACAATAAAAAAGAATAAAAAAAATAACTGTTGGAGGCACCCTGCGGAATCATGAAAGAAAACCAGGAAAACCAATCCATGTCCTTATATTACCTTGAATCGGTTGCTGTATCGCCTTAAGCCGTGCGATAAAGCCCGGGTTCCTGAGCCCGTTCCAGTTTTCGTTCAACACACTGTAAGTCTCAACTTTTCCAGGCATCCCCTCGCGCAAGTAATAGTTCCCTTGGAGAGTCCAGAGAGCCCAGTCGAAGTCTCCCTCGGCAGCAAAGGCGAGGAAACAATTAATATATCTGTTATCATTTTCATTTATTCCTCTTTGATCGATCCCGAACTCGCTGATAAACAGAGGCGCCGCCGAGGTCCCATTAACTGAATCCACTAAGAAGCCAGCGCGATGTTTCACCGAAGACGTGATACTGCCGCAGAGCCGATTGGGCAGGCCCCCCTTCCACTTGACTCCGAAAGCATACCAGTGGAGTTCGTAGACTATCTTGTTCTTGAAGGGCAACGAGACCGGATTGGACCTCAAGAAGCTCAGATCGGTGTCGTAGCTCAAACCAGAGAGGATGACGAGCACGTTGGGATTGGCCGCATGGACAGCCGAGGCTCCTTGCTGCACGTATTTAAACCAGTCGGTGGGGTTGGCCCTCGGACCTCGGAGTTCGTTGCGCAGCGACATGGCTACGACATTGGGGTAGTCCTTAAAATTGGAGGCCATGGTTTTAAGCCCTTGAATCCATGCCTCCGGATCGAAGTACTGGTCTCCGAAGAAACCGTTGCCGTCAGTGAGAGCGCAGCACCACTGCGGTTTGCTTACGTGGTTATCCAGTATGACCATGACGCCGGCATTCCGGAGAGCTGTGACGACATGCTGGTAGGCTTCGATATGAGAGAGCCTCAGGAGGCCTGGGTTGTGCGTGGCTATCCCGGCTGCTGCGGAGCTCAGGTTAAGGGAGGCGAAGGTCTGGGCAACGGTGAGATTAGAGAGGGTCGGATCGGTGACCATGAAAATAGCCCATGTGAGGCGCACGCAGTTGAAGCCCAGAGAGCTGATGGTGTTGGCGATATATGGCAGAGGTTGGGTGCTGAGGCCCTCCGGCAGCACGGCGTCCAGGTGACCCGCCCAGTTCACACACGCCAGCTTCACTCGCCTACCGGTTGTTTCGTCCACGATCCATCGTGAACGAACTTGCAGGGGAAGCGAGTACGTAAACCCACACAGCAGAAACGCCACCAACAGAATGACGAATCTACTCATCGCAAAGGCACCACCCATTGCAATGCTTTGTTTTCTATCGTCTGAGTATCCAATGTGTTTCTCTGTATTTATAGCTTACAGATAACCTTACACAAGACTTCTATTCAATCACAAAACTTTGGAAACCGCCCTTTCTGGTTACCATTCCGGTTTAGGTTTAAGTTACGCAAAAAAATCTACGGGAATTGAAGTTTCACTCATGTGATACTTTGGAAGTTCCGCAAAAAAATCTACGGGAATTGAAGTTTCACTCGTGTGAGACTTTGGAACTCTGCCTCTCGGTTCTTGAAAACGCCAGAAATGAGTATAACGATGGTGAATTTATCTCTACTGTTATTACGCTGCATTTTAACATAGATGTTCTGAGTGTCTGGTATTCCGGGCTCCCAAACCACCCCTTCGTTGTAAAGTGAGCTTATTTCGATTGCGGATTTGGATCATTGAGCATTGTTGACTTTGCTTCCTACCTAAAATTGAATCTGTAATTGAAATAAGGAGGAACCCACAAACAAACTAACAAATCTTTGGTTAGAGCCATTTTAGATTTTTTTTTTTTTTTTTTTTTTAATTTAGGCTACAATGTAATGGTATACAAGAGCTTGAATCTTAAGGTACAAAGTCCATCAACAATAGAATCAACAATAGAAGAAGTCAATATCTCTGTTAACAATAAAATTTGAAGTAAAATTTGAAGTTGTTATAATAATAATAATAATAATCTATTTTTAAGGTCATGGCCAAGTCACCACACTAAATTGGTGTGTGAGACTCCCTTGTTTGTGGGACAAGGGACCCCCCTAATTTAAAGCTTAACATGTCACATGTAGAAATTCAAACTCAACATGTCACATGTAGGAATTCAAATTATGTAAGAGAATAACAATCATTCTTCTCAACCACCCAAACTAAACTCAATTGACAACTAGATTATTTTAACTAAAACTCATGAGTAATATTTTTTATTTTAAAACTTTTTTTTAAAGACATCTATATATTATAAATTGGAATTGTGATTTTCAAAAAAAAAATACATATTTTCATCATATATTATAAATTGGAATTGTGATTTTCAAAGAAAAAATACATATTTTCATCATATATTATAAATTGGAATGGTGATTTTCCAAGAAAAACACATGTTTTCATTAAATGTAACTTGGGTGGTTGTGAGGAATTTTTGTTATCCTTATACTCTTTATTGGATATATAAGATACTAGATACTCTTATTATTGAGTCCCAATACCTTGAAAATGTTAACCCACCCCATTTAAAAAATAAATATATATTTTTTATTTAAAAAAAATAAAATAAACATCATTATAATATCATTATGTTATTTTTAACAAGTTGACCAGTAAATTTTAAAAAGTACAAT
Source organism: Picea engelmannii (assembly GCA_009831015.1). NCBI lineage: Eukaryota > Viridiplantae > Streptophyta > Pinopsida > Pinales > Pinaceae > Picea > Picea engelmannii. The sequence continues at coordinate 106,155 of ML795167.1, forward strand.
ATATATTATGAGATCGAATTTTTCTAATATGAGTGTATATAGAAATGTTTTATATGTAAGGCAAATTAGAACTATAAAAGTTTATTACTTAAATTTATGTTTAATTTGAAATTTCTGTTCATTTGAAATACTTTTTACATATAGTTTTGGAAAAAACGGTGAATAATCATATTTATTGGAAAAAAAGGTGAATAATCATATGTATTAAAATTGTTAGTTAATTATTGGTTTTATAAAAAAAATTATATGTGATTTTGAAAAAAAAGTTGAATAATTATATATATTAAAATGGTTAGTTAATTATTTATTTTATAAATTTTTTATATTAAAATTGTTAGTTAATTATTTGTTTTATATATTTTATTGATTATATAATTATTTATTTATTTTTATAAAATATTATATATATATATATATATATATATATATATATATATATATATATATATATATATAATTTTTATTTTTATTTTTATTTTTATAAATTAATTTTTATTTAATATTACAATCATATATATTATTTTAAAATATTTAATATTAAATTTTGATTCATTTCGAAAATATTATCCAAAGGATGGGATGAATGAAAAATTAAAAGGAATTCAAATTGATTACTTAAGGGCTTATCTTAATATTTCAAAATATGTGGTTGGAAAGCTTAGATAACAATCAACTTGTTGAAGGATCAAATAGAAACAAAAAAAACTCGTAATTTGTTAATTTGTTTATGAAATTATTTTTTTATCAATGAATTCTTTAAGTTTTGGAAAAGCAAAACTTTTTTAAATTTATTTTGTTTAACAAAATTTTTAATTCTAAATTTTTTAACTAACAAATTTTTATCTCATTATTTTTCTATTTCTCTCATTATTTTTGTACTTTTTAGATAGAGTTTTAAGATAGATCTATGCACTTTTTAATATAGTATGTTTGGTTATTATTGATTTATTGGAGAGTCCTATTTTTTCCTAAGAAAAAATCACCATTTTCATTCAAAGGTTGAATAAAAAATACACTTTTCCAGTGCATATTCCACTTACAATATTAAAATTACATAAATAGCATACATTCATTTTTGTCCTTTAAAAAAAAATCATTAATTAGGTTCTATTTTTACCTTTTTCTTTTTGAACCTCATTTCAACCAATTCATAGAATGAAATAAATTTTTATCAGAATCATAGGTGTCAATTTCATGAAGTCTCCTCATTCCCCATGGGGGGATTCATGTGTAGCTACCACCCTCGAGGAGGAAAGCCCAATATTCATGTATTTTTCTCTATCATATAAGGGAGGACATAATTCATCATTTGGAACTTCTGGACAAACAATATTATCCTTCTCTAAATCAATTATTTGCTAATTAGCAGTAGTGTGTGCATCATCATCCTATGGATACAGTATAAGAATCTCGAAGATGTCTTATTTATTGGTAACACTAACACCTAAAAGAACAATTCTCATAATCCAAAACTCAAATCTATGGGTGAGTGCAAGAACTTGGTGGCCGAAAAGGTGGCAATGGCATGATTAAGAACGTGCACTTGCAGGAACGTAGGTTCAGATATGGCCGAACCTCCACGTATGTTTAGTGGCAAAATTGTGTGCATGATCTTACTGATAAAAATATATTAAGGGTATGAGCGCGATTTGTGCCCAAATCGTGCTTGTGCTTCTCTCATTGAGAAAATATAGTTGAGATAGAGAAGAGGAAGAAAGGGGGGAGGGGGGCATTGTGTCCAGGTATGTTACATTTTTCTTAATTTTAATCCTATTTAGTCATTCCAATTTAGTAATTTTCTCTCAATAATCTAATTTTTTTTTTAAACTAATTTTGTATTTTAAATAAAATAAGGAACCTAATTTACATGTCATGGCTTTTAAATTCAGCATATATAATACAATGGAACCCCGAGACAATTTAAACCCCTCACATGAAAACCAAGAAGATCAAAACCCCAACCCACCACCACCACACAATGTAAACACTGAAATCGATGAGGGTTTGGTTATATTACGAACCCTTGAGGAACAATTAAGGGAGACTAGAGAGCCTAGTTGAGTCTTTTTGGCCACTTCTTTGGGCATCATTATGCAGTCCATTGCAAGTTCCCAAGGGAAATTGACCTCTATTTATGATTATAGGGCACGAATGTATGAGTACTATAGCATTGGTTTGGACAGAAACCAAGTCAACGAACTGGGCATTTCAAAACAACAAATATTGTCTATTTTTAGGGATCCTAGAAATCGAAAAGAACTACCATTGACTAGGAAACACATCTTAATTGACTAGTGCATCCATCCCTAGATCAGACAAAACTGGATGGATAGGTGGTACATGGTTTTTGATGAACCTCCCTGCAATAACAGGGAGATGCCCTTATATTTTATGATAAAGTTATGGATTGAGTTTATTATGGGTAAGCATGTCAACTACTTTGACATTGGTGACTTCCATGGGGTGGGTCGAGGGTCCGCACATGACCGAGAGCATGCCAAGCGCGACTCCGAGTTATGTCCCCGTACCCCCAGGCGAAGGCTTGACCCCCCTACCCAACATCCTTCTATTGCAGATAACATGCAACAAGTACAGCTAGCCATCTTCTCTTTGACTCGTAGCCTAGTGCAACGCAGTAGCTTTGTTGCACTATCTCGGCAGGAGGTGTTTGCTAGTGACATTGATAGAGGAGTTGGAGCATCATCATGCAGTGAGGAGAGGACACATGGACATAGTAGTCGTCCATGTGAACCTCACAGATGCTTGAGCTACGGGTAGACATGTTATGGGCCTATAGAGCCCAGTGGATAGCATAGCTTCATGGAGGAGGTCAATATATTAACCCTCTCTATGTTCTTCATCGTTATATATTTATTTTGTATTTTGTGTATTTATATAGATATTTGATTGTATGTTGTTTTGTATTTATTGTGTCCCAACAACAGACCCTCTACGCTTATGAATGCATCAGTGCCTAGCCCCACCACTAATGCAGCAGTAGAGGCAGCATGTTCATTGGGTGCACCATACACACAGGTATGTATCACATTTGATAGCTTCAACATAGTCATTTCTTTATTTTATGACATCCTCAAATTTTTTATATGTTCTCTTGTTTCTACAGGATTTGGCACCAAGCGATGTCGGGGATTGTCCATTTGGGATGGACAAGTCACTAGCATCACGGGTATCTTATGTAAAGTTAAATATCGTATAATTCTCAAATTGTTTGTGTTTATGTTTTTGAATTTCACTATTTGGTAATAATAGTTCAATTTTATCATATGTATGGAGGTTGTCGATATATTTGTTAGGTATAGTAGTATTGCACCCCCTGGGCACTTGGGCATTGCTTCTGGGTTACCTTTCTCCATGCCTAGGGTGTTGGAATCACTTGTACAACCTGTGAGGGTCCATCACAACCCACCTGTCTACCACCCACCCCCACCCCCACTTTCGGACCTGTTATCGCACAATTTGTACTTATTCCAAAGGAAAAGGTTAAGAGAAGGGAAATTGGTGTAACGAGAGGTTATCTTATTGCGGTCACCTCAACAGGATAACTCTTTCTATTCAGGGTTGATTTCCCAGGGGAGACGTCCCTGGTGACCTCAGGGTTTGAGAAGACAAAGGTTAAAGTGTCTATGAAAAAATCACCTCTCACAAGTCACAATGATCAGAAATTCCCAAGGTTTTAACCAATAAAGTAGTGAAGTATTAAGATGTACCTGTCGAGAACAAAGAAACAATAAAATATATATTTTGCAAGTGCAACTTGTTGTTAGTACTTCATAAAACCATGGACTTTATCAATAAAAGAAATAGTTGATATATGATGAAGCAAACAAAATTTTATAGTAGCAATGTTTATAAGACAATAGCTTCACAATAAATGCCTTAAAATGACTTCAAAATAACCAAGAATAAGTATTAGCATTTGTTAGAAGAAAATAAGGCAGTGTATGAATCAACTTTACAATTGCTTTTAGGTGCCTTTAGTGCTGCAATAGATGGTTGTAGCTTACTTTAGTAACAGCAGCAAATAGGTTAGTAGATTAGACTATTCTAAGGTTAGGAGTAGTTAGTAGAGAGCTTAAGGTAAAGGTTTTGATAGTGGTTTTTGTCAATCACTCAATTGTAAGGCTTAGATCAGTGATTTTTAGGGAAAATGGAGTCCTTTTAGGCAACGGAAAATCTTGAAGGAAGAAATGATAATAAGAGAACTAGAGACAAGAGGGGTCAATAATTGAAGTGTTGGTAGCCCAAGGCTTCAATTACCAAACCCTAGGGGGGAATGGCTACTAAGAAGTAGGTAACCCTAGGCCCTAGGCCCTAGGGAAATGGCTAATAGCTCAAGATTAGTTGCACTTCTAACATTAAATTCCATTACTCAAGGTGTTCTAAGAGAAAGTGTTGTTCATCTTCAACCCTCTTAGTGTCACAAAGAAGTGTTTTTCATCCCACGGTGTTTTGGGAACAGTCCACTACCATGCACCTGAGTTTGTTCTTATTTTAGCAATGTTGAATTTATTCTTTTCACTAGAAGACTCAAAGGTACTTTTGATCTTATAGATTAGGGTTGACCACCTCCTTTTAGTATCTTCATTTTCTTTTATCTTCTAATTCTTTATCACGCCCCATATTCTCCCTAAATTTAGATGTACAAACTTGTGATCTTATAGATTAGGGTTGACCACCTCCTTGTAGTATCCTAGTTTTCTTTTATACTCTAATTTTTTATCACACCACTTATTCTCCTAAAATTTAGATGTAATAATATTTTTAATATTATTATATTTTGCATGATGACTTCTTCTTGTATTGTCATTGGTGGTTTTGGATGAAGTTTAAAGTAATTTTGGGAAGCCACTTGTACTCCATATTGTTTATCTTGTTCTTGTACATGGAAAAGACAAGCTTCTTTAAGAATAGTATAGGGTGTGTTACCTTTAATTTTGAATTTATAAATTATAAAATTCTTTTGAATTTATTTTATAATTTATATTGTTGTAAGAAAATACATCATTAATAAATATCATTAAGATGCATATATATATTTTTTATTAACAAAACACAACAGTTTATAATTTAGAGCATGTATAAGCATTTTTCATTTAAAGAATTATTTTAATAAAATTTAATAATAATACTTCATAAATATTAAAAAACTTTTTCATAAATTTAATAAAAAAAATACAATTATCATAATATAGTTTTTATATATGATCTATATTGTTTGATAGGACATAGTACAATGGAAAGCGCTCTGCAGTGATCCCTAACCTTTTGCTGCATGCACTGACCTGTTGTTGGACGAGCTCGTTGCTGGAACCACTCAGGTACGGGCAATCACTGCAGATTGAGAAGACGTGATGAGCCCGGAAGGGGGGGGAAACCCCCCTCTTACAGCGATGTAACTGCCAATGACAGAGCCGGTATGAGAGCCAAACGACCTGCCTTCGAGCTGTTGTCGCACCTGCGAGAACAGATATTATCTCAAGAACAGGGACTCGGAAAGGAAATGGATGTGGAGGCCAGTTCGTCCCAGCCAAAAGCACCACGCGGCTGGGAACTGGGGAAATGCATCCCACAATCAGACAAACCACCTCGATATCTCATCAGATCGAATAGGGTGAGTGAACATACCCAGTTCATGCGAGATCATGCCCTAATCAGCAAGTTCCTTGGACTCTCGCCCTTTAAACGGGACCTTACTCGATGGATCAAACACTGGTGGAACCCCAAAGGTGATTATGAGGTTCAACTCAGCTCCAAAGGTTTCTTCACAATCATCCTGTACAACCTCGAGGACAAGGATAGAATCTTTGACAATGGGCTATATTTCTACAACTCCGTCGGGTTATTCTTGAGGTTCTGGATAGACCGCTTCAGCCCAGAAAAGGAAGACTTCAAAATAGCGCCAGTCTGGATCAAACTTTACTCTCTGCCCCAGGAATTCTGGTTGGAAGAAATACTCATGGGAATAGGAAATACAGTGGGAAGCTATGTCAAATCATCAGAAGCAACAAAGCAGAGAAGGTACACATCATATGTATGAATATGTGTCTACATGGACATCTCAAGAGCTCTACCTGGATCTATCACTCTGAGTATCAAGATGAGGATTAGGGCCAAACGATAGACTATGAACACATACCCTTTCGCTATAGAAAATGCCATGAGCATGGTCATCTCTTCAGAGAATGCCCTCTAAACGTCCTGAATAACAACGCAGAGGAAGCCAAACAAAAGGATGGATTCACAACAGTCACAGGCAAAAAGAAGAAGCCGCCACGGAAACAAAATACTAGCACAGCTCCAAAGATCCCCACCAAAAAACATTATGACATCTTGAGAAAATTACTGGAAGACGAGGAGATTCAAGATCCGCACAAAACAAAGGCCCAAGAGAAAGGAAAGCGACAAACTGACCCTCCTTCTAAGCAGAGTCCAGGAACCGCCCCAGCAGAAACACTTGGGACTGATGGCGATATCCAAATGCAATTGAATGATCAGGATCTAGAGGAAATAGATCTAGAACAACTTGAAGAGGCTCTTAATCGTAAGGATCTGCAAACTATTCCCATAGAACAACTATGCAAAGTCCACAAAGTATTCGTTGACTCTATCATTGGATCCACAACCAGGCTTGGCCTAGCCACAGATCCAGATATAGAAGCAAAGCGTGCACCAAAGGAAAACAAAAGAAGAGGGTGCAAATCAGCACAACAGTTAATCAAAGAAGCAGGTAACCTCCTTCTAAACTCAGGACAGATCCAATGGCTCTCGGAGGGATACCTCCACCCACCACCACACTCCCAATGATGAAGATAATCTCATGGAACGTCAAAGGACTCAATGAACGATCCAAACAGCCGATCCTCCAAGACTGCATTCAAGCAAAAAATCCAGATATAATCCTGCTCCAGGAAACCAAATGTGCGGGAACAGAAGCAGAAACCATTTTTCACCAAAGCTGGCGCGGATGTGATTTCATCTACTCAGATTCAATGGGTGCCTCCGGGGGACTAGCTATCCTCTGGAACCCCAATACTGTTACTTTAAGTCAACCTTTCTCCACCTTAGGCACACTCACATCACACTTCATGGTCACCGGATCAAGCAAAGGAGGAGCCATCACCAATGTTTATGGACCGCAAAGCCCAAATGATAAAGAAAGCTTCCTGAAGAAAATAGATCACATCCAAACGCTTATGAGCACGCCCCACTAGGTCCTCAGGGGATATTTCAACATAATCTTAACGCTGGAAGAAAAAACTGGAGGAACCAGACGCCTGGAGCAAGACAGTGGTAAGTTCAAATCACTCACTGGTCAGCTGCACTTAGTAGATATTGAAACTAGAAATGGCATGTTCACTTGGTCCAATCGTCAATCGGGTCACCAACAGGTGGCTTGTTGTCTAGATCGTTTCCTTATTTCAGAAGCCCTACTAGAGGAGGATCCTTCCATGGAAGCTAATATCCTGTCAAAAATGGGATCAGATCATTGGCCCATTTCATTATGCATGGATACTGGGGACACCCCTAAGCTCAAGACCTTTCGCTTTGAGAAATTCTAGCTCTCCCATCCTGACTTCCCTCAGCTTGAAAATTCATGGTGGGATGAGGCAGCAATCGACCATGGGACTTGCATGTACAGATTCTAGCAACGCCTCAAAAATTTCAAGCAACACCTGAAGAATTGGAACAAAACTACCTTTGGAAACATACTACAAATCATTCAGACAATTGAGCACAGATTGGAAGAATTGCAGCAAACCTTCATCTTAGGACTTAGAGCCCTCGACCTCATGAAGGAAGAAGCGAAACTTCGAGCAGAGTTGGATGAGCGGAAAAAGAAAGAAGAAATTATGCAGTGCCAGAAATCCAGAGTTCAATGGATCAAAGAGGGAGAGAGGAACACCAAGTTCTTCCATCGTGCGGTGGTACATCGCATATACATAAACAGGATAACCAAGCTAGAAGATGCCCAAGGGAATCCCATACGAGAACACAAACCAATTGTCGAGGAACTCAACTCCTATTACAAGGAGCTTCTCATGGAAACTAATGAAAATAGGGAGGACGCCATCCATAAAATAACCAGACACATACCCAAGTTGGTTACGCCAAAACAGAATGAGGCCTTGATGAGACCTATCACTCAAGAAGAGGTGGACAAGTCAGTCAAGGACATGCCCTCAGGAAAATTGCCAGGCCCTGCTGGCTTCACTACGAACTTTTTCCATCATTGTTGGGATTTAATAAAGGAAGAAGCTTGGCAGGTGGTGGAGGAATCTAGAACCTCAGGACAGGTACTGTCAGCCCTAAATGCTACCTTTCTCAACCTCATCCTGAAAGAGGAAAGAGTCACCCACCTGAAGCAGTACATGCAGATTGCCCTTTGCAATGTCATCTACAAAATCATCACCAAGGTTATAGCCATGCACCTAAAGCCTATTCTTCCTTTTGTCATATCTAAAGAACAAACTGGCTACGTGGAAGGATGACAAATCATGGATAGTGTCATCCTCACACATGAGGTGATCCACTCTTTAAAGATACCAAAACCCCAGGTATGCTCATAAAGCTCAACCTTTCAAAAGCCTTTGATAGATTGAGTCGGTAGTACCTTCACTCTATACTTGAATCCTTTGGTTTTGCCAATTTTTGGGTGAACTGGATCCTCAAGCTAACCTATTCAGCCTTCTTTTCTATTTTGTTCAATGGCATCCCTTCTCAGCCTTTCTCCCCAACAAGAGGCATCTGACAAGGAGATCCTCTCTCTCCCTTCCTCTTTGTCCTCATGGAGGAAGGACTGGGTCATTACATCAAAGTGGTGATCAGGGAAGGCTCCCTACTTGGCCTACCCCTCCACAATCTTCAGCATGTTCCCTCTCATAGCCAATTTGCAGATGACACACTGCTTATGCATACCCCTACGGCGAGCGAGGCCAACAAGATCCACTCTATTCTCTCTAATTTCGAAGAAGCCTCAGGCATGGCTCTCAACCTAGACAAATCTAAGCTTTACTTCTTTATCACACCGCTAGTTGTCCAAAATCATATCTCCCGCCTCCTTGGCATTCCCAAGAGTTCCCTTCCGTCCAATTACCTGGGCATACCCGTTACGGGAGAACCAACGCACTCTATCTCATGGAATAGCCTAATCCTCTCAATCTCCTACATGTTAAGAAATTGGACCTTCAGACCTCTAAATACCATAGCCCGCCTAGTCCTCCTTAAATATGTCCTACAAGCCCTACCCACCTATCTCTTCATTGCCCTGGCAGCGCCTAAATCGGTCATCAGAGTGATTAGGGGGCTTCAGCGCAATTTTTTATGGCATGGACACCAACCTAATAAAAAATAGGCCCTGGTAAGTTGGGAAAAGATCTACAAGCCCAAACATTCAGGAGGCCTTGGCCTTCGGGATCCTGGAAAGATAAACCAAGTCATGGGAGCCAAAATGTGGTGGTGATGGCTCCAGCACCCCACGGCACTTTGGGCGCAACTCTGGAAACATAAATATGCCCTGACCACCCGACATGATCAGCTAATTCGACTCAACGACCCGACACAAGGCTCCAGCATATGGAACACGGCCTAGCATAATCGAATTCTAATCCAAAAGCATGCCTTTTGGGAAATTAGAAATGGAGAAAGAGCCTTATTTTGGCAGGACTCTTGGCAACAACAAACACCTCTAATCAATCTGGAAGAACTAAGTCCTCTCAGGTTAACTCTCCAACAGGAAGCCTTTCACAAGGTCAAAGATATTTGGATAACAATGGAACGGGGTGCGACTTGGAGGTAATGGAGAATAGAACATCAGACTCTTCAGCTCTCAAATGAGGTGGATTTACAGGCCTAGCAAGCTTGTGCAAGGCACAGGAAAATTCCAATCAGGGAGGGTTTGGACGTTCTTAGATGGGGTCACTCTACCACAGGCAACTTCTCAGTCAAAGAATCTTATCATCTGCAGGGAAGCAATCAGCATTAGGATATGGAGCACAATCTGGAACTCTAACCTATGGCCCAAAATCTCCTTCTTTCTCTGGCTGACAGCACAAAATCGCATCCTCACTTGGGACAATCTCAGAAAAAAGGGCTTCATAGGCCCCTCGATGTGCACCCTCTATCAACAGCAAGAGGAGACCATGGAACACCTCCTTAACAGATGCCCATACAGTCAAGGAATATGGGACGAAGGATCCCAAATGATGCGCCGCTCAAATCATAACAGGGACAATATTCAGGATACTTTAGAGCATTGGGACTCAATCTCTTTCTCTAACCCAATCCTCAAGTGAATTTGGCAACTTTTCTCGGGCTTCTCGCTCTGACAAATCTAGAAAGAAAGAAATAGAAGGATCTTCCACTCAAAAGCTTCCCCTCCTAGCCTAGTCTGAGAGCAGGTAGTGAAATGCATCTCTGAAACAATCAAGAGTAAGTCTTGGACCCCAAGCAACCTGATCTACAATAAAAAGGAGGAATGCATCCTTCAAGCCTGGAACCTAGACTTCCATATCCAGGCAACCACAACTGCGGTCAGACATCTCCAATGCAGCCCAAGACTCTAGTCCCCACCCCCTACGGGCTTTATGAAGATCAACTTCGACAAGGCCTCCAAAGGTAACCCAATCCCTGCAGGCTTTGGGGTTGTTCTCAGGAACTCAGAGGGCGAAATCCTTTACTTGACAGCAAGCTATCTGGGGGAAAACACAAACAATGCAGCAGAACTTTTCATCCTTCTCAAAGGCCTCAAGATAGCACTGGACAATCACTATCAGAGGATCATTGCAGAGGGGGACTCTTAGATCATCATTCACCTCATCACTCGAATTCTCCATGGTGAACATCCTACCGATATCTCACCTAGTTGGCGCCTGTTCGGGCTATTGGAGGACTTTGGAGCCTTCCTCTGCCCCAACCTCACGATCATCCCCTCTCATGTTAAAAGGGATGCCAACAAGGTCGCGGACTACCTTGCAAATGAGGGAGTCAACACTGAAACAGAGCAAATCCATTGGCAGGCACAAATCTTTGACTTCAGCGATCTTTCGAAACAGTTCCAAGAACTCGCCCACAGAGATCTTCATCCCCCAGATGGAGTGCCACGTAGACCTCCTGAGCCACATGGCGTGGAGCCAGACCAGGCCTTAAATGAGGCCGACCGACTCCCATTTGCTCAACATTAAGGATGGGAGTGGGCTCCAGCTACCGCCCTCCTACAACAAGACTTGCCCCTCGCGCGAGCAGTCTTGCTATGACGATCACTCATGCAGAGGATTTAATGAAGCCAGTCGTCCCGATGGCTCTCCTGCTTTTAGCGTGCCTGCACTATGCCATTCTCCATTTCATTTTTGCTCTGCACTAGAGTTGTAGCAGGAAGCCTTGGAGCAGCCATCTTCTTGCTCTCTACAGACTTCTCAGAAGCCTCTCCAGCTTGATGCCACAAGAACGAGGAAAGCCTCATCGAGGCTTCGCCTAGCATTCCTATGCCGCCCGGGGAAAACGAATGCAAGAACTGGAGCGGGTACTCTCCATTTCCCTGACCCAACTCCAACGCAACAAAATTGAAGGTAATGCCCCTCCGGTTGCAGAAGTTAGCATGGAGCCTCCGGCTACAGCAATCATCGTGGAGCCTCCGGCTGCAGCAATCATCGTGGAGCCTCCGGCTGCAACAATTATCGTGGAGCCTCTGGCTGTAGTAGTCATCGAGGAGCCTTCCATGGCATACATCGTAGAGGAAATACCGGAGGAGCCCTTCCAGGAGACTTCGAAGTTGTTCACAGTGCCGGAACACTGGGATCCTCCAAGTGATTTCAGAATGGGCGCCTCCTTGCCTGGTCCTGAGAACTATCATGGCAGGGAAACTACGGTGCTACCGGAAGAAGGCTTCACCTGCTATGTGGAAGAGGAGACCCCAATTGACATGGCATATCAAGAACCAGGCCCAAAGCGAACCGGGAAAGAAAACTCAAGCGAACCAGTGGATGCAGAGCCAAACGAGCACAGTGGATAGGCCACGGAGGCTAGCTCAATCCTTGCGCCACCTCCTATCTCCTGCATGCAAACCCCCTGGCATGACCTGCCATCTCTACTCCATCCAGACCTGCTCAATTTGGTTTTTGATGAGCCAGATGGCGGATCACGCCTATCATGGCACCCTCATGGCCCAGTGTGTGGACATGCTCTTCCATGCTTATTCCAATGCGCCACCGGGACAAAGATGCCCAGCCTGCCTACAACACTTTTTCATTCCAGCCACCTCAGATGCCACCAGGTAACAGCTATGGTTCTACTCAAAGCTTACAGTCTCTTTTTCACAGTTTTTTATGTCGTTCTAGTTATTTTCTGTCAGACTCTAAGTACAGTTAGGACCATGACTCACCATCAATCCTGGTATCCTTCGGGCAGGGTTGATTGCAATCCAGTTTTATCTGAACAAGGGTTAACTCGAGACGGAATGGTGGGTAATTACTACTTAATATAGAAGGAACCTCCATCTTTTTACTTAAAATATATATAGAGAGTTTTTATTTATAAAGTTAACTACCAGTTTTTCCAATATACAAAACGTTCATATATCTACTGTGTAGAATTTCTCCAAAAAAAATTATAAACATTAGACAATACATATACAAACCGTTTATTTACTAATATCATTTAATTTTGACAATATACATTAATTGTTACACTGGATATATACACAGTGGAATGGGTTGATAAATGTGGTGTCGTAGGTTTGAATGGAGTAACATCTATGCTGGATTGAGTGGTAACATCTGAAGTTCTGGAGGAAAGAAGCATGGCTTTTTAAGACCCCATGATCGAGAGCCATCCAGATTCTGAATAGTCCGTGACCAAACTCATGGGACTTAATAGTCATCTGCATTTCTATGCCAGAGTCGTCTGAACGTTCAGATACTATCGTATGTTAAAAGACCCAAAACATGGAAAACTTATTTCATGCACTCATATCATGTGTTTATTATTATACTGAACGTAATGAAATTTGTGTAAAAGGAAAGAATGATATTACAAAATGTTATTTAAATGATTTCAATTTTTTATAAATAAATTTTAAAAATTGTTGATCATTTTTTATTTATTTAAGTTGTTTTCTTTTTGGATTGGATTTGGGAGTAAGAAAATATGTTAAAACCAGAGTTATTTTGTAAAAGTGAAAATCTATATATAGAAACATTTGGTAGGAGTGAAAGTTTGTATCCAAAAACATTCGGCAAGAATGAAAATTTGTACCCAGAAGTATCTGTTGATACAGAAATTCTGTCCTCCAAGATCCAAAAGCCTTTAGTAGGAGTGAAATCTGCTCCTTTATGGACCACCAAACCAATCCATTATTCCAAATAATATGAATTTCGAATAAGAATGAGAAGTAAGCCTGCAATATGTTTACGGGAATAAGCCAATGGTTACGGGAACAATTTCCACATTTCTGTGTGACTCGGTCATTGACATTATGCATTAAACCCTGGGCCAGAAAATAGCCTACCTGTCTTCTAAAAAACCTGATCGAAAAAAGCAGCTTTTGTATCCTTTGTTGTTTTATCTGCCACTGATCTGGTCAATGAATGAAATATTCTTGCAAAACATCAAAACAAATTTGACAAAAACTAATATTACAGCTTCTCCTTCAACGAAAATAAAAATCTAAAAAACAATTTGGTTAGATTTCTCTGCCTCCTCAATGGAAAAGCCACATGAAATTTTCACAGGCCAAGGTGTGGGGAAATCAATCTATGGTTAAAATTGCTCCATGTTCAAGTTCAAGGCGAGACTTTCGCTCGCATGCATATACCTGGCAGTTAACAATAACTACAGGCAGCCCATCTATGTTATCCATCACAGCGCACCGCCGGCCGGTATTCATATTTTTTATTTT
>ML795167.1:151123-170354 GCA_009831015.1 Picea engelmannii
TCTATCCTATGTCTTTCCCCCTACACCTTTTGAATATTTTCAAGACCTTGTGATCATTTCTACGTAAAGTGCAAGTTTGTGGTTGATTAGTAGTTCAAGGCTCCCTTCTATAGAGGTTGTGAACAGTGCAAGTGTGATCTCTCAAGGTAATCAAAGTTTGTATTCAATGTTATCTAGTTTCTTAAGTGTTGTAGTAAGAGCCACATCGGTAATACAATAGCAAAGATCTAAGGGATTTGTGCTAGTACAAATTCATTAGAGAGTGGTAATAAATTAGCCAAATGATTCATCTTTGTAGCTATGTTTGTTCCATGGCATAGGTGACAAGGATGTAGACTAACATTAGTTCCTTTGTGACTCCATTTGGAATGCATGAAAGACCTTGGATGCAATGCACTTTATGGAATTCCAAACAACGTTGCTAGGGGAGTGTTAGAGTGGTAGATGAAGTGTAAGTAGAACGCTCATGTACTACATGGTGTGACTTGATTCAACTAATATCATACTTTGTGAAGGAGTTCTAGAAGCCAAAGTCATAATAGTAGAGCATTGAAAAATCAAAGGAGATTAAATAGAAGGTGGGAAGATAATTTGGGAGTATAACCATTGGTTTCGAGATTTTATGAGTTGATTGAGATATAACATTCAGAAAATGCAACATCAAGAATGGTTTATTGGTGAGCTATTATTGCATCTAGTCATGTCTTTGTTGCAATAGTGGATGTTTACTTGGTAGGAAGACTCAGAATCCACTATGTGACTAGAGTTTATAAGTGGATTGGTGAAATCCTCAGCCACGAGATTGGCTCAATGGTTCATGAAATTCTAGTATTAGTTTACTACTCTTTATGCACATATTTAGGAGTTGGTAAAGGCTAATATGAACATAAAGGATTCAGTGTGGTGCATGTTACACAAGACAAAATTTCAATCACAGAATGATTTCCCCATGACCTAAAGATATGTTGTGGAAATGGCTAATCCATTTGTGGGAACTATGTCAAAGAAATCAATTGTTGAACTCTACAAGATATGCATTAATCTAGGACATGACCCACATCATTACCCACTATGGAAAAAGTAGAGCAGCATTGAGATGGTAATGCATTGTGATTTTTGTAGAGTAAACACTCATTCTACATAGGAATGTCACACATTATTTGCACTTGCCAAGAGATTTGAGAAAAATATATTCATTATGGACTCACTACGAGGTGGAAAACAAAGGTATGATTAGAATCAATATAATCAAGAATTAAGAAATGATGTGAATTTTCCTCCTCCTAGATGTTACAATTGCAATGAGGTGGGGCACATTGCACATAATGTATAGCCATTACTAGAAGACTAGGCATAACATTGAGGATTACCTATAGATTATAGAAAATTGGGAGGCATGAGATAGAAGGAAATGTTGTGAAAACATGGTTAATTTTGAACCATAGATTATATATGGAATTGAGTTAAGACAAACATACATAAACATAAATATTGTCACCCAAGGAGGAGAAAAGATAGTTGCAAATGTTGGAGTGGTAAATTAAGGACCTATCTACAAAGTGTTGCAAAAAGTGTTTTTTTTTTAATCCAATGCAGCATAAAGGGTTTTTGCGTGATGTGATGCAATTAATGAGGGAATTTGTCTATGCATGGGATGCTAACCTAGAGGGTATGGAGAGATTGAAGTCCATAATTTTTCTACTAAGAAAAATTCAAAATCCTACCAATGTCGATGACTGAGGAAGAGGTCCAAGGGTGGTTGAAGAGATTCTCGTGGATATTAGAAAATGATTAAGATATTTCTAGTCTCAAGGATGTACTTCTATGTTCATGGGACAATACGCCATGACTATTGATTATTCATTACACCAAGTACAAAGGAGATGGTCAAGGAAAGAATTTCAGTTGAATTTTCTAATTGCGGGGTATGAGGTGTGGGAGATCATACTTAATATGGGATAGGACATGAATAACCTATTGAAGAAATATTGGGAATTCATAGAAAGGCCCAAACTATTTTAGTTGAATGCTCTAATTGGGAAATATGAAGTGTGGAATATCATACTTAATATGGGATAGAACATGAATATCCTCTTGAAGAAATCATGGGAATTCATGGGAAGGCCCAATTTAGAGTACTTGTCAATATAACTACGATTGGAAATCCAATTAATGATTATTATAAATAGTAGGCTAGAACAAATGGAGGTCAATCTCAATGGCATGAAAACCTATGTCAATTTTGAAGTCATCAATATATTAGATGAAAATATTTTGTACCTTGCATTCTTGACGATCAATTAGGCCTTTGATAATGATACTATCCTAAACTTGAAGTAGAAAGAATCCCACGGAGGTGAATACTGCTTGAGAAAGAATGATATAGAGTCGATCAACCATTGGACCCGACATTAGGCAAGTGCTTTGTGAAATTGGTGGAGAAATATTTAGATGAGGGCATCCTATATCGATCGTATAACCTCATCACAAGGAATGAAGAAGATTACGCCAATCCTATCACAAATGGAGAGATAATTTGTTGTAGTGTATGTTTGTTTAGAACATATTCAAAAGTTGTCATTAATCAATGGTAGAATGGAGACTATGAATAGTCCATTTGATGGTGCACATTACTCTAGGTATGTAGGTGGATTGGCACTAAGTTGAAGGACCCATGGAAGTTCGATGGCATGACTAATTCAATTGACTTTGTGGCCTAAGTAGAAGAACAGATCATGCCCATGTAGAGGTGATCTGTAAACTATCATGGATATCCCACTGGATAGGTCATCACAACATATATAATAAAATGTTGAAATATTTACTGTAAAGGTTAATTTTCTTTAGATCTCAGATTATTTAATTACTGGTTTTCTACCTAAAATGTATGAAATAGCTTAAATGTAAAAAAAAAAAAAAAAAAATTACTCACACACCATCCACAAATAAACAAAAGATATAACTTGGGAAACTAAATACGGGGAAAAACCCAACTAGAAGGTGACACCACTCTTCTTCAAATGAAAGTACAAATAAAGAGGCACTCTCTGTGGAGTTTCGTTTGACATTGTGGCATGTATGGAAGCTACAAAAACTCTCCTCCTATGTTATGCTCTCAAAATACCACTCTAAGGTGCTCTACTCAACTATTATTACAGCTATAACTATCACCCTGAAACTTAGAGGAAGACATGCCAAAGAGACACAACCATTTTGCCTAAGAATTAAGCCCTTCTTTAAGGGCGTCGCACTTTTCATAACTATTAATTCGCGACACATCGCGATAAACCAGTGTTCAACCCATGACATTCCAATCCAACGGAATTTCGATACGCTCGAGGAAAATCTCCAGTGATTCCAATCGAGGATCTTTATACATTCAAGGAAATCAAGGATAGATGAGATGTCAACTCGTCCCACTCAAGAAATCCAAG
The DNA here is from genome assembly GCA_009831015.1 of Picea engelmannii. Taxonomy (NCBI): domain Eukaryota; kingdom Viridiplantae; phylum Streptophyta; class Pinopsida; order Pinales; family Pinaceae; genus Picea; species Picea engelmannii. The sequence continues at coordinate 154,558 of ML795167.1, forward strand.
TCACTTAGAGTTATGGATAAGTTATGGAGGCCTAGTCATCTCCTTCCATCACTCTATAAAAATAAAGGCACTCTATGGTAGAATGGACAGAACTGAGAGTAAAGTTATGTTGTTGAAACACAGAGGAGCTTCATCAGCCATCTTTTTTCTTGAAATTCGGCCTTAACTTGAGAGAGGGCCAAGGAGGAGTTGGAGCCAAGGGTTCCAGGGAGGATTGCATCGAGATTCAAGGTTTATGGTGAACTTGATGCAATGTTCTCTACTTTTGATTAATATATATAAATATTGTTTCCCACTTTCAATGTTTTTTTAATCCATGATTATATCTTGCTTATGAAAGTTTAGACTCTCCTTGAGTAGATTAAAATAGATCTAGTTCAAATTTTCTATCTTTATCTTGGATAGATTGGATAAATGTGTTTCTTTTCTTTTGTGTGCAGGTAAAAGGGTGATAAAGAGCTAGAGCGGGATCCCGAGAGCTATGCCATCCAAGGGCATGTGAGGACAACCTTCATAAATAAGGTGCACTTTCTTTTCATTCTCATAGAATAATAGGATAAATTTGATTGATCTAGGGTGTAAACTTATTTTTTTCTATCCCTATGTATGTCTTGGATCAAGGGTAGATCCAAGGGATCTCTGGTTAGTTTGTTGACCAAGATCCTCCGTAACAAAATTGGTGACTCTGTTGGGGAATGATCTCATGGTATTTCCTTAGTTTAGACCACCCTTGCTTGAATTTATCCTCTAAATGTGTTTTTGAGTCAGTCATTGTCTTCCCAATCACCCTCTAAGAGAGCAGATCTTCTATATATGATTTCTTTGATTCTAATCCAAGTGTTTTTCAAAAACTTTGTAGTGCATCGCTTGTCTATTGTTAGAGACAAAGCAACTCGTCGCTCATTGCAGCACTATCGACCCGCAACAACCAACCGTCATTACTAGAATCGTAGGTCACTAGAGTGACAACAAGTGATTATCATCACCCTTCTAGTGAAGGATGTCCCGCGACTACCCGTGTAAGGGCCATGAAAAAAGGCCTATAGAGTGCAAAAAAAGTATGTTTTTTCACGAAAAAAAATTTGGGTTTTTTACTGTGAAGCCTAGGGTCCCTATTTATTCCCGAAAAATTGCATCTTGCAATCATCCATTTCAAATCTTTTAGGACCTTTTTTCAGACATACACTAGAGTGTTGCTTGTGATTTTTGGAGTATGAAATTGCCTTCTAGAGTGATTGACAATCCCATTTGGATTTAGATTATTTGCTTGGTTTTCCTCTTGGTTTTCCTCTTGGTTTTTCAAATTTTGGTTTTTGTTGTTAGTGTTGACATTGGAGTGTGCATACCTGCATTAATACCAATATCACACTGCCCTAGCCTTCTTTTGGCTATTTTGGATTGCATGTGTGTGTTTTATTTTTTCTTTCATTAAAAGAAAAAAAGAAAAAACACATTTCATTCTTGTATTTTTAGGGTGTTAGCTTTTGAGTGTCTTTTGCATTTGAAAAAAAATTGCTTTGGAAATCTTGTTTGGTTGATTGGAATGTTTGAGTGACAAAATAAAGTGTTGTGAGGATTGTTTGTTGATTTTTTATTCTACAAAATTAAGGTGGAAAAAGACCTCTTCTTTCATGTACCTAGATTTCATTGAAAAGAAAGTTGCATTGCATATTTTCCTCTTTCTTTTTGATGAAGAGTCCAAAACATCACTACAGTTGTATCCATCTACCCTTGGAGTAATCAAAAACCTTAATAAAGAAGAGCTTAATTTAAAATTAATCAGACTTTCTCTTTATAGCAAACCCACTTTAAATAGGACTTAGAGCCTTGGAATAGGTTGGAGAGTAAATTATCCAAGGCTAAAAACTGAAACTGGAGTCAACAGGGAGTAAATCCAGTGTTTCAATAAGTGTGTCAGGAACCTCCTCTAACACAGGAGTTAAGAAGTAGATCACATTGAAGCGAGTAGAGTGATATCCTTGTTCTACTCATCGAGGTGTTTTTCAAATGACTTGGACTACTACGTGTACGGGGGTCCCAAGAGAGATCGGTGTGCGAGGTAGTGCTTTTGGTATTTTGGGGTTAGCTACCCTACCCATGTGTGTGGTTCAATCTACGACTGTTCGCCTAGTCATTTGTTGTGCAATGGTAATCTTAGTGGATTGTGATAGGAGGCTACATAGGTGACTGTGGGCAGGAAGTCCCTGTAGTACCTAAGGTAGACGTTGATCACTTGTTTCATTACCCTTGGAGGGTGTACACTTTCATAGGGATTCTTACATCAGGAAAGGATATTTCGATTGGGTTTTTGTAATTGTCCCTCATCCTTCACTAGTCAAGTTTCTGTGGATTTCATCACCTCAAAACTCTGATTTTTGGAAGGCTTGTCCTATCCAGCCATTTTTTATTTTTGATTGCCTAGATTGGTAGGGGTGTGCTCTTTGGTCTGATTCTCATTGAACACAAGTTGTTTGTGTACCTTTTGAAAACATATTTGGTCACCATGGTTGACCAACCTCTTTTTCGATCGTGATGACAATATGGTCTTTCCCCTGAAAAGGAAGACCAGACTACTGCAAAGAGACAAGAGATGTCTCTTTTTGGGAATGATATCAAACCATTAGAGTCTAAAAGAGAATTTTTGGATTTAAGGGGCACTGAGCGTGTCGAAGTAGAAGCGGTTGACAAAAGTCCTCCATCGAATCTTAACCCTCCTTTGACCAACCCTTTTGGCTCCATTCTCCTTGAGATAGGTAGTAACCTTAGATATTCTTTTTCCATTTTCAACTCTCACAACATGGAAAGAGTAAATGGATCATCAAGTATTCTATATCCAGTGAACTCCACACATAGTAACCTGGGAAGCACATCAGTAATGTCCTCCTTACCATCCCTTAGTGTGATTGGGCCTACCCCATCCATTCCTTCCTCGTCAAATTTCTCTATATGGGGACCATCATTGGTTACTTCGTTTCCTTCCTTGGGTCCATCCAGTAGTACTAATTTCATTGTATCATCATCGACACCCATGTCGGGATTTGATTTTGGCAGGGGGGAAAAGTCATAACATTAGCATCGAAGGTGGGCCTCCTTTTGTTTCTAATATTCCTATAGGCTGCCCGGTTTTTCCCAATGTTGATTTTCCTTTTCGATGGATCATAAATATCAGGTCAAGTACTACTCTTATTCAACCTAATGGAAACAATGTTTCTAGGGGCACCAACACCCCTTGGGTCAGCCAACCTTTCAACAGTGCGCCATAACTTATGCATGTGTCTCTTTTTAGCCAACCTTATGTCTATGGGAGTATTCTTCTACAAGCATGTATTGTCCTGGAACTATCCATGTTTCAGGAAGCACTTTTTCCCTGGTCCTCATCAACTTGGGGGAAATAATCCTTTCGAAAATATTCACTCCACCAAAAACTATCACTTGGGGGGGCTTCCAAGTCCTTTTGGTTCCAATAATGTTACACCATCTCCCAAAAATATGTTTTTCAACATGTTGTTGCCTTTCTTGGTGACATTAGACTTACCTGATCTATCACGGTTGACAAACAACCCCATCCTTCACCAACCAAGATGGCCAACCATTCCTACCAAGTTACCCTCTAACATTCCTGAATTCGATGGTAAGACTAGAGAATACCCATCAATCGACGTCATGACCTATCATTTGTGGTGATTTTCAAACTCTTTGATGGACGATAGCATTAGATTGAGACTTTTCCAAAGAACCTTGACCAAAGGTGCCACCAAATGGTACATAGAACTAAAAGTTTCCTCCTATGGAATCTTTACTAAACTAGAAATGGAATTTCTAACACACTTCTAGCTCCAAGTGAGGTATGAGACAGGGACTGAAATCTTGACATATCTGCGAAAAACCACTTCCACCCATATCTCAAACCATATCCATGAGTGGTGATGTCATTGTGGGATTATTAGAGCATACATCCCAGACCAACTCATTGCGAATTGGTTTACCAAATCTCTGCTTCCTCCCATTTCCCGAGATGTAGCGATGTCAGGGGCAATCACCGAAGAACAATCTATCATGCGCGGCCAACATCTTGACTTGATATATTCATAGTCGGGCACCTTATATGATATCATTTTGCATGTTGCTCGGTCGTTAACAGACCCTTCCAAACTGAACCTAGGACCCCATGTCGATGGTGTGGTTGGTTATGTTTCCAATGCATATGTGGGCTAGTTAGCTTGACACTTGAGAAATTTGAGCATCGCATAAAACCTTTCCACCACTATGTCCATCACTCAAACTGCTACATCTCTTGTCCAAACCTCTGAAGTTAACTCAATGTAATCCACACACTTAATGAATCCTCAGCAACTTGGAGGAAAAAAGAATAAAGAGAAAAATTATAACTCTGAACAAGGATCTTCCCAAACCCAAAATGTCACTGGCGGAGAAATTAAGGGAAAGAAGAATTTGTTCCCCTGCAATATTTGTATAGAGAATCATCCTACCCACCAATGTCCAAAAATGGATGAAATCCATCTATATTTTTCCTAGCAAAGTACCTCCCAGCAGCCTGTTGTGCTGACAAATCCATTTCCTCCCCAACACCAACAAATGGTTGCCACAAATCCTACTCCTCTTCAAGTGGGCACAATAGGTCCCTCTCAGCCCATAGGGACACCATCAAGTGACCAAGTCTTCATGCTAAAGATAATATTGCTTCAAAATCAATCTCGTAAGTCTTCATGACATGGGTCCATCCTCTACAAACCCATCATCTTCTACCCAACTGAGTGTTCCTCTCCAAATAGAGAAGTTGCAACTCGATATTGTGCTTTTACCCCTAGAGGTTTTTCTTCATAGAGCTACGCATGATCCCAATGCACGGGTTACTCACAATTACAATATTGTGGAAGACTTAGCCCAGGCACCATGTGCCATGTCTACTCTCAAAGTTCTCCAAAGCTACTTGATGAAGTGGAAAGCATTGTTAACTGACATGGGTGGGATAGATCCATCAGAGTCGAATGTGATTACGTTTAATTTAAAATCTGGGTGAGATAGGCTCTCTCACCATATCGGTTTTCAAATATAAGTGATCATGAGTGGAAAAATGATTTATCGCACAGTTATCGACGAGGGAGCCTCAACCTGCATCATGTCCATTTCATGTTAGAGAGCCATTAGTTCTCCAAATCTTAGTCAATCCAACACGATGTTGAAGGCATTCAATGGGAATCATTTTCGCTCTCATGGGATTCTTGCCGCATTTCCCATAGAGTTAGGTGGAAAAAATATTTTCGTTGACATGGAACTAGTGGATGCCCCTTTAAAATATAATCTTCTTCTCAGGCATAGTAGGTTTTATGTGATAATGGTTGTAGCCTCGTTGATCTTTAGGGTCCTTTTTTTCCCCCATCAAGGGTGTATCGTAACCATCGACCAGTTTTCATTCTGCATGGCCAACCTTAGTACTATGGGTACCAATACACCCTTTATGGATGACTCCCAGAGTGCATACATGAGTATTGGTGCATGGATGTTCAAATATGCATCTCTTATGGGTACTTTTACCCTTCCCCCACCATATCCTAAATATGATATCTTATGCTACTAGTGGATCCCTTGGATCTGTTGATCCTTGGGTGGTTCCTCATCCAGAGAATTTTGAATCTTGCGTTGCTAGTATGCGAGTCACCATGGCCAAGATTGTTGATCCGACAATCTTGTCGGCATCTGCTGACACTGATTAGAAACTCCATCCCAATATGGAATATGATCAACCTATTGTTGACTCTCCCCATTCACATGAATCCCTCTATTTTCAATCTCCTTCAGATGATGCCATATTGGAGGTCAGGGCTTCAATCGATAAGCCAAAGGAAGATGTGACACATTGATCATCTATTCTTCCTTACTCAAAACAAATTAGGGTTAACATGATGATGCATGATTCAAGACAAGAGGCGTTTTCTGGGGCATGCAGTGAAACGCTACCTCTTGACCATTTTGAGCCTCAGATATCTTTTTCAGAACTTGCCACTAAATCATTTGATCTCAATCATAACAAAGATCAATGTTTCATACCTCGTTTGAGTCTTGATGGGAATCATCATGGAGCTGCAATATCTCATGAAACTACTCGCAACGAGTGTCTTTGTACGCCGAAATTCGATCCTCTTTGGGGTGGCCCCGACATAATGTACCACATGGTACAAACAATGGCACATGACTTCACCAGTAACACTAAATATCCTTGGCATGAGCCTAGCAATGGGCTCTACTTTGCATAAAGCATCAGGTGTGTATTTACTTGTAGATAGGTGTGCGGTGTGAGTGTTTTTTGTTTTGCATATACCATATCCAAAAAATCTAAAAAACATTTATTTTATTTTGAGCTCTCACTATGTCATTTAACCCCGAGTCTATTATTATTGGATGTGTTTTACATGACTTGGTGACACTCTATGTATCATAGCGACATCCACTGAACTTGAGGTAAGTGTTTCATATCGGTATATAGGACAGTTTTTTCCCTGTAACTCCATTTGCATTATTGACCATCCATACTGTGATCACAAAGCCTTAGTTTTGACCCCGTCAGTTTGCAACATTAACCAATCCTTTATTGCACGTCATAAATTAGGCGGTAGTTCCCACCCTTCATGGGTGCCCTAGTTAGCACCTTGATTGACATCTAGTGCCCATAATGCAATCAATATTCAGCACGGGAACCCTCATTTAGACCCTCCAGGTCTCGAAGTCGAACCTCATTTTATCTTCTTCACCTCTATTCTAGCGATGTCCCAAGAGGGTTCCCATCATTATGAACTCACTTTATGGTTTCCTATGCACTTGTTGCTCATGTCTCGGTGTCTATTGCTTCATTGTTATTTTTTTCATCCAACTTATCACTATTGTAGCCACACTTGACCTCTTTCCTTTTTCTTTATCCTGCTACCATTTTTTAACCTTTACCTCTAGAGAAAACATATGTTGTGAGTGGACCTCACTTGCCAAGTTGTTTAAGGGATTTTTACCATGTGACCTTGGGTCAAGTCATAGCAAAGAAAGACTAAATTCAGAAGATAGAACCAATCCCTATCTATATGAATGCATACAAGAAATAAATAATTTTATAAGGAGAGAGAAAGAGAGAGAAAGAAAGAAGGGAAGGCCTCACACCTTAAATCCTTCATTTGATGTTGATCCTCGCTCTCACTTCTTGAAGCACTACTGATCTATGTCGAAACTAATATGCAATAGGAAACCAAGAATAGGTTGCTACAAGGTATTTATACATTCAAATAGCATATATCATGTGTATGGATTCAAATACATAGGAAATACATTAGCATATGACATCACAATGAACCAGTAAACACACAATAGGAAGGAAAGAGAACTCTTATATTACCAACAATGTGAGAAAGGTAGTTACAACCTGATTCATCCTTCAGTATTGGTTCAAAGCCAACTACCCTGGTTTCCTCCAAAGACCATCAAGAATCGACTCAAGTGGTAAGTCTCTTTATTGGATAAATCAATAGGCATAGGAACACACCCTGAAGTTATAAAGAGAAGGAAGGAACATTGGAAAAGGAGTTTACATGTATGGGATGCTACTCAGAGAATGAAGGGGTTTAGGGAAGCTTGCTAAAAAAAATCCAACATGATCTTGCACCTCAATTATTCTCCCTCATTTATGTCATTAATGATTCATATATACCATCCTTGATAGGTTAAGTAGGTTGAATTATGTTTGGTACAGGCTTAGGGAGGTTGGGAAACCAACCCAACCAAAAACCCCACCCGAAAATGTGGAATCATTTTATTTTTCACATTTTTTTAGGGCATCCGCAGGCTATAATCTAGCAAGGAACGGATGTCCACATGTTGCACAAATAAAACCCATGGATATAAACAAAAATCATGTTTTTAAAGTGACTCTGATAAGGTAAGTTGGGATTTTGATTAGCAAGTTAGGGAAAAGGGTTGGTCCATGTCATAAATGCATAGATGTGGCAATTTGTGCTATAACACAAGTACTCTTTTGCATTCACTTTTCCTAGGTTAGTTCCATCAGTTGGGAACATAGATGCATACTATTCAACCACTCATTCTCTCAAGATGATCATAATTTTACCTCTTTTTCGGGCTCATAAAACCTATACGAAAAAGACACTTTCGAGCAACCTTTTACCTATTTTTAGGGCCCGTAAAAACTGAACGAAAAAGACACTATTGAGTAAACTTTTATCTCTCTTTCGCATTCATTAAACTGTGAAAGAGACAAACAAAAAAAATTAAAAAAGAGAAAGGGGGGAACAATATTCTCTCTTTTTCAAAAAGTGGTAGTTGCCAGTCGTGTTGCCCTTGAACATGGCACATATTTACGTCAGTGTCCTATAGTTGTGTTATAGCTTGCCTAGGATTCATACCATCAGTTTGAGTCTTGATACTACTCCAACTGGTTACTCTTCCAATTATTATGGAGAGTGCTTCAATTCCTCCTGCATCATCGCACTATACCAAGTGGTGCTCTTTGATTCATGTTGCCAAGTTCATCATGATTCATGCATATATGTTTAAGGGAAGTAATCTTGAGTCGGCCATATGTTGTCTTGTTAATCATCCACATTGACCATCCTTGTGTCAATGTTACTTAGTAATACTCTCTCTTCAACACATCCTTCGGTGTTTTCATGTCGATTGATAGGGGATACATTAAGGCCCTCCTTCAACAAATCTCTTCCTGTTGACTTCATCATGTTATCTGGGATAGGGGTATAGAAACCAACTGGTACCTTAGAGCTTGTAGTCATATTTGGAAAGTTTCCTTACAATCAATAGTGGGTTTACATCATTGACTCTTAATCGATTGATTCTAAGAGTGTTTGACATCGTATCATCTATTCACACTCGTTAGATTGTACTAGGTACCTTGGGGCCCATTTTCATTATTGGTGGGTCCCCTCGCATCTATTAATGGTATACCTCAATGACCAATAATCAGATGATTTCTACCATGCTTGACATCATCTCATTTATTCACATGATGTAGATTTGTACCATCAAGGTTTGGGATGAAGACCTTGGATTTGAGGGTCTTGAACTGATATAAGATACCCCTCCCAAGTTGCATTGGAGTATATCACTTATGACTTTGATGTATACTGTGACATAGATCCACATTATATATGCTCATGGCTATGATATTTTTCGACATGGATCCACTGTGTATTTTTCGTGGCCATGCTCTTACATTTCATGCCATGGATCTGCAGTGTATTTTTGGCGGTCGTGCTTTGTCTATCTTGTACCGAGCATAGGTATGCCTGAATCAGGGAATATCTATACATACATATGGTTGATTATTGATTGTAGGTACTCACAGGATCCATGTTCTTCATCTTACTCCTTGACCTCTCTCACATATATAGTATTACAGTATTTATAATGTGTTTTCCTCTTCTAACCTCACACATTGGAGGGAATATGTTACAACTATATTTGTCACCCTAAAACTCAGAGGAAGACATACCAAAGAGACACAACCATTTTTCCTAAGAATTAATACCTTTTTTAGGGGCATCGCACTTCTCATAACGATCAACCCGTGACACGTCACGATACACCAGTGTTCAACCTGCGACATTCCAATTTGAAGGAATTTCGATACACTTGAGGAAAATATCCAGTGATTCTAGTTGGGGATCTTCGATACATTCTAGGAAATCAAAGATAGATGAGATGTCAACGCGTCCCACTCAAGAACTCCAAGTCACTTAGAGTTATGGATTAGTTATGGAGGCCTAGTCATCTCCTTCCATCACTCTATAAAAAGAAAGGCACTCTATGGTAGAATGGATAGAATTGAGAGTAAAGTTATGTTGTTGAAACACAGAGGAGATTCATCATCCATCCTCTTTCTTGAAAGTCAGTATTAACTTGAGAGAGGTCCAAGGAGGAGTTGGAACCAAGGGTTCCCAGGAGGCTTGCATCAAGACTCAAGGATTATGTTAAACTTGATGTAATGTTCTCTACTTTTAATTAATATAGATCAATATTGTTTCCCCCTTTCAATGTTTGTTTAATCCATGATTATATCTTGCTTATGAAATTTTAGTCTCTCCTTGAGTAGATTAAAATACATCTAGTTCAAATTTGCCTTCCTTTAGTTTGGATAGATTAGAGAAATGTGTTTCTTATCTTTTTTGTGCAGGTAAAGGGTGATAAAGAGATAGAGCGGGATCCCAAGAGATACTCCATCCAAGGATATGCGAGGAGAACCTTCATAAATAAGGTGCACTTTATTTCCATTCTCATAGCATAATAGGATAAATTTGATTGATCTAGGGTGTAAACTTATTGTTGTCTATCCCTTTGTCTATCTTGGATCAAGGGAAAATCCAAGGGAGCTTTGGTTAGTCCGCTGACTGGGATCCTCTGTAACAACTATCGAACAAATACAATGCAAAAGAATGGAACCCCTTCTCCTCCTAGCGGCCCAATATTTAACATCACCCAATGGCCATCTAGGGGTAGGGTTTTGACTTCCCCGACCCTCAATTGTGATAATATTTTGGACCTTATAGAATATTCTTGAAATTATTTATGTGGTTATCCCCATATTCCTGAGTAGGGGCTAATGTGGCATCCACTCGTACCATGGTGGTCAACACGGTAGGTCAACTTGCGGGAGGCATAACTTTTGCATGCGAGCTCCGATTGATGTGATTTTTGCACCATTGGAAAGGTCTCAATGTGTAGAATAACATTAAGTATTCTCAACAATTAAGAATTGTTTTCCCCAAAACATTCCATTTGATGCCTCAAAATGGATCTTGAAGGTTTCAAACCCCATTTTTCCAAACTGGGACCTGCCATTAAATGACCCTACAAGATAATTCCTCCAATTTTTTCCACTCTGAAAGCATCGATATAGATGAAAATTAATATAACGATCCAATCCATATCATACCTCCCCATTTAGGGAGGATTTTGGTCCCCAACAGCTTTACTAAATGAGGTGAGGAAATTTTTCCTCTAGCTTCTCCCTAGAGTACCACTTTGCTTTGCCTAGAAGTTGTCCTTTCGACCCAATATACCAAAGGTCATGCTACCCTTATATTGTAGTTATGGACTACTTCTACAAAAGTGTGTACTCTACCAACTTTTTTGAGCATCTAGTGCTAAGCCCTCCATGGAAGGTAGGAGATGCTCCTCCTCCTAATCCAACATGGAAGACTCATAGATTTTGAGATTATCCACATTCACTACTAAGAAAATATGCATATATGAGGGTAGACTAAGTCTATAGGCATTATCTCCCCACCTTCTTCAATATATTTAAAGTCCCATATTGCAGAGCCTTGATCTTCTTACCAGGACCATGGATTCTTTCCTTGTTCAGTTGTAACCAAACTCTGTCTCCCACTTTGAATGAATTATCGGTTCTGTGTTGATCATGTTTGGCCTTGTATTTTTCATGTGACTTCTTCAGCATCTCCTATACTTGCAAATGGGTTTTCCTATTCTTCTCAACAAATTTTTCTGTTCTTAATGCATCTTCTATTAGGCCCTCCCTCACTCCTCCTTAATTTCCATATACAACATCCAAGGGTGAATATGGAAAATATCCAAAGCAATTTTCCAAAGGTGGCTTACTAGTAGAAGTGTGGATTGCTCTATTATAAGAGTGTTGTATGTAGATCAAATTTTCATCCTAGGTCTTCAGATGCTTCTGATTGTAACCCCTCAAAAGTTGCACCAAATTCATGTTGACTACTTATGTCTACCCATTTGTTTGTGGATGGAATGATATAGATCTCTTCAACTTAGTGTCCATATTCTACCACAATGTAGTCCAAAATGTACTGAGAAATTTAGTATCCATGTTTGAGATGATGCTCCTCGGCATCCCAAAGTGCACCCAGACCTGTTCAAATAACATGTTTTCTTCTTCTTGTCCTTTGATGGTGTTTTTATAAGGCATGAGAATTCACATCTTGTTGAACATGTTAACTACCACAAATAGATAGTCATGCCCCTTCCTGTTTGTGGGTAAACCTCCCACAAAATCCATGGAAATTATTTCTCAAGGTCGAGTGGGTACAGGTAAGGGATGGTGTAGACCTTGTTTCCTATTACTGGGCTTACTGGTACAACAAAGTATACATCCTCTAATATACCATGCTACATCTTGTTTCATCTTGGGCCAGTACACATACCTTTGTAACTTGGCAATTGTCTTCGCAACACCAAAATGTCCTACAAACTTGGAGGTGTGAGCCTCTCTGATAAGTTGTAGTCATTCATATTTAGGGACATAGAGCTTGTCAAGCTTGTAGAGTAACCCATTCTGGAAATGAAATTCAGCCTTGTCATCACCTTCTTCTATAGGAATTTAGTCTGGAAGCTATTTAAACACCTCCTGAAGTTATCATCTTCTGTGTATGCCTCTCTATATGCATCATGGGTAAAAGGATCCATGTGCATCAAAGTTCCCAAAGTTGTAATATTGGATGTGGGTGAGCTTTAAAGCATGTCTTCCAACCTATTTGTGATTCCCTTATTATACTTGATGACTAGATGAAATTGATAGAAAAAACCCATCCACTTATAAAGTCTAGTTTGTTGTAGCTTACTCTAGGCCAGCAAATACTAAAGTGATTGGTGATCTATGTGGATGATGGTATCCTTTCCCATCAGATAATGCTTCCACTTATTTAGAAATTGAACCAGGGCATAGATTTCCTTGTCATAGGTAGGGTATTTCAGAATTTCCCTATGAAATATTTTAGAATGATAGCATACAGGCCTTCCTCCTTGGATCAAAACCACTCCCATCTATACCCACTTGCATCTATCTCGACTTCGAAATTATTTTTCAAGTTTGGTAATGTGAGAACTGGTGCTTGAGTGGTATTTATTTTCATCTCATCAAAATCCTTTAGTTGATTCTTCCCCCACTGGAAACTCTTACCACCCACTGTTATGGTGTGGAGTGGTGTAGTTACCGCTGAAAATGAAGCTATGAACTTGTGCAAGTTTTGTGCTACCCCAATAAAACTCCTAACTTCAGTGAAATTTATAGGAAATGGTCATTTCATGATGGCCTCCATCTTTGAAGGATCTATCTTGAGCTCCCCTCCACCAATCACATACCCCAAATACACCAAAGGCTGCTAAGAAAACTCACATTTCTTGAGGTTAGCCAACAACTAGTGCTTGTTCAAAGTCTCTAACACCTACATGAGATGTGATATGTACTCCTCCCGAGTAGCACTGTAAACCAATATATCTTACCCAAATAGACTATTGCAAATGAATCTATATATGGGCGTAACGCATCATTCAAAAATTTCATAAATGTAGTTGGTGCATTACATAAACCAAATGGCATGACCAACCATTCATACAAACCTTGCCTTGTATTAAAGGCAATCTTCTAGGTGTCTTCTTCCTTGATGTGTACCTAGTGGTATCTCAATTTTAGATCCAACTTGGTGAAATATTTTTCATGCTACAACTGATTTAATAGATCATCGATCCTGGGCAGAGGGTACTGATTTTTTAGTGTAATCTTGTTCAATGCTCCGTAGCCGATACACATTCGCCAAGTCCCATCCTTCTTTGGTAAAATTATGATAGGTGACCCACAAGGTGAGGTGCTTAGTTGAATAACACCTTGCTCCAACAACTACTTCAACTGCTTCTTCACTTCATTTGCTTCCAAAATAGATTGACTATACATCCCAATATTCGACAATGGGGAGTCTAGAAATAATTGTATTTAGTTCTCCACTTCCCTCTTGGGTGGTAACCTTTTAGGCTCCTGGAACAATCCTTTATATGCATGTAGAAAATCCTCCAATGGATGTTTTCTCTCTTTAGTACACCCCTCCATGGATTCCTTTACTCGTATAGACTCATCCTCAATCTGATTTTCTCTTAAGAAAAGTAAAACATATTTAGTATTAGAACTAATCAATTTCTTGGCTTGTTTGGCACTTACTAGTGAGATCTTTGACTTTCCTTTATGCACATTGATGATGTAGGACTTCCCATCCTTGATTATTTGGTATTCATTGGCTCTCTGCATGAATATTTCACCCCTCATATACGTGTAGGGGCATCCAAACACTAGTCCACATATGTCAAGGGGTACTACGTCCAATTCCACTTCATCAATAAAATCATCACTTGCAAGAAATTTAATCTTACACTAGTTTGTTACCTTGATCTATGTATCCTTGTTTAACCACCCCAATTGATATGGGATAATATGATCACAAACCTCCAATCCAATATTGTTGACCAGATCCAATAGTATGAGATTATCATGTGAACCAAAGTTGAACAAGGCGTTTATGTTGGTCTTCTTGAGTTGGACCTTGATGTGGAAGAGTTTGGCCATCTCCTTCTCATCCTATTTGTGAAGGCTACTCAAATTCACCACCTTATTCATTGATGTGCATACATCTTCTCATCCACATTGGATCTAATTTCAACCTGGTTACTCAAATCTATGGCTAGAACATTCTTTTTCTTTGCATCCTTCTTGTGGTTCTTCGAGTTCAACTCTAGATGTAATTTCCAACACTTTTGCTCAATGTGCCCATAAATATTTCAATGGTTACAATAGTTGTTAGGATCCTTGCATTGATGTGCAGTGGTTTTCATCTTCTTATCCTTTCTTCCTTTGTACTTCTTCTTCCTCTCCTTGGAAGCTTCATGGTGCTCTTTCTGCTTGGAACTGCTTGGATGCCCTTTCTTATGGCCTATGTTTTCTGGATAATGTGCATGTACACATGTCTCACCCACTGTCCTTAGCTTGAAAAGCATCACTTGCTTTCATAGATGGCTATGTAGACCCCCCAGATAATTGTGGAGTACATCTAGGTTCTTGGAAGACATACCCAGCATGATGATCATCTTTTTGAACTCGATGGTGTACTCCTATACAATCTTCCATTGGTCCTCTACATAACTAATAGCTTAGAATTGTGACTTTATGATAGTTTTAAAGTCCCTCCGCCTAGTTACTAGTGGATAACCCTCCGACCTAAGTGTTTATGTATGGATTTCCCACCAGGTCAAAGCATGGCCCTCTAACTTCAGTCTAGCAAATGATATATTTTGTTCTTCATGTATATGGTGAACGCTAAAATAAACTTCTAGTTGTTGCAACCAATGATTTAGTTCTAATGCATCGATATCACCTTGGTATGGCTTTATGTCCACTTTTTCTTCCATCTTGAATAAATATTTTGAAGGGTTTATGGTATTGGAACTCAACTACTCTTTCTCGGGTTCTTTATGCAACTCTTTTTTTGGGTCTTCACCATTCCTTGGTTTTCCATCTGATCCAATCTATGAGTTCAATCCTTAAAACTCTTTGAATAGTTGTAAGGGGATGAATAGATTTAACATCAAATAATTACATAATTGTAACAGTATTGATTTCAGAAAATTCACAAATTTCTTCTATATTGAGCAAAATAGTAAAATTTATCAAATTCCTTTAATTGAGCATATTCGCATATAGATTTAACAACGAATATTAAAATTTTCTAACATAATAAAAACAATTACAAATTTTAAATACCTGGGTCTGATGCTAATAACCCTTCGTTTGTCCGCTTGCCTTCTTGACCGTTGTTGCATTGTGTAAACACTGCCCAAAACCTAGTTCCACCCTGCCAACTAGGTAACTTCCTAGCTCCAGGATATCATATGGATATCCTGGCCCCCGTGCCCAAAACCTCCAGCAACCCCGGTGCCTGTACTGATACAATCCCACTCCAAAA
>ML795167.1:180521-194675 GCA_009831015.1 Picea engelmannii
CTTTTAATTTAAACAATATAACTTATTAATCTATTAAATTTAATACTCATGTTATTAAATGTAATAGGTAGTTAATTATCAATTAATTAATCAAATTGCAACCATTAATTAATTAATAATTATTTAATTAGTATTATTATACCTATCATGTTTAATTAATACCATATTAAGACGATTAATCCCCTAATTAATTTTTTTACTTAATAATCCTTAAATTGTTCAACAAGGGTTGTTACAATAGTCCAAGCTTGCTTGCTAGAGCTACCATGAGAAGGGACATATCGTGAGATATGTTAAGGACTTGCTCTTCTAGCATCGCAAATATCTTCTCTAATGGATCTCAAGGGTTGTTATGAACAGACTTGTTGGCCATGGCTAGAGTTATGCAACTTTCTTCTTAAATTGATTCCTGGATCCCTACAATTTTCCACAAATACCCCAAAGAAACCTGCTCTGATACCAATATGATCTATAAAATGTCGTGGATATTCCACTGGACAATTCGTCACAACTGATCTAATGAAATAACAAAATATTTACCATGAAGGTCAATTTCCTTTAGATCTCAGATTATTTCATTATTGGTTTTCTACTTAAAACGTATGAAATAGATGAAACGCAAAAAATAGAGAATGGAAAAAATACTCACAAACCATCCACAAATAAACACAAGATATAACTTGGGAAACCCAATATGGGAGAAAACCCAACTAGAAGGTGGGGCCTCTTTTCTCTCTTTTCTTCAAATGCAAGTACAAAGAAAGAGGCACTCTCTGTGGAGTTTCCTTTGACATTATGGCTTGTATGGTTGCTACATAATCTCTCCTCTTCTATTATTCTCTCAAAATACCACACTTAGGTTATTTTTTCAACTATGGAACAAATACAATGCTAAAGAATGGAACGTCTTCTCCTCCTAGCATCCTGGTATTTAACAACACCTAATATCCATCTAGGGGTAGGTTTTTGACTTCCCCAACCCTAAATTGTGATAAGGTTTTGGACCTTCTAGAATATTCTTGAAAAACTATACATGGCTATCCCCATATGCATGAGTAATGGGGGATGATGTGGCATCCTGATGCAGACCTACTAGGTCAATTTACCTCTGGAAAGATTTCTCAAACAACTCTATTGACAGCTTAGAACCCTGCTTCCCACAAACTCCTTAATCGACCTCGGATCTGTCTTCTAACAGAGTTTAGAACCACTTTGTTACGTGCACCAATGGACAAGTTAATTTCAAGCACATTCTTCTTCCTTTGGTGCGAAGTTTTAATTCCCACACAACCAAGTGCTTGACCTTAGGCTAAGGTCATCGTCAGAGGAGGATTCTTGTTGTGGAGAAATCACGATGTCCAATGGTCCCAACCTGACGATATGCAGTATTGTCATCAGCATTTTTTTTTTACCAAGGAGAAAACACACACACCTAACAGCCCCAATGATTTACCAGTCTCGACGACATATGTATCATCATCACTACTTTACCAGAGATAAACATACACAAGGCTCGGTTGGCCCAACGACATGTTAATCCCGACGATACAGGAATCTGTCTCCATCATTCTAGACCATCCATCTAGATTTAAATGATTAAATTGGCACCATCGATTCCTTTCAAACTCGCCAATATCCATTTACCGCTCCACTGTTGATCTCCTTCTTTAATTAAATCCACACCACCAATCTATTTAATGTTCCCATCTCTTCATCATCGGCCCTACTTTTCATCAGTAGGATTATCGATCTTACATCGTCAACGATCGTAGATTCGTCATTGTCGACGATCCGACCTTGCTCTGCCTTTATCATCATTGATTGTTCGTTGTCGACACAACTCTTTAATAGAGTTTTGTATCTAGATATGGAGGATCCCAATGATATAATCGTGGTTGTTTATTTGAAAGGGTCTCCCTTATAATATCTCATCCTTCCACTTGCTTACACTGTATAATGTAGTCTACAGTCATCAAAATTGACTGGATCAGCCTTGAAACACAGCTATGGGTTGATTCTTCGCATCTACAACCTCGATCTACTTCTAAATATGTAGCAAGGATCACATATGATCACCTTCAAACATAATTCCTTGTCACTCTACCCAAACAAATTATACGTAGAGTTTAAAACCGAATATGTTGGAAAACACTATTCCATGAACAATGATTTTCACTAAGGCATCTGAAGGAATACGATTACAACAGGAATGCACAATTCCTTATTGGTCTCTCATACCTTTGCACACTCACACTCTTACACACAATCACCTTGATAACCTTTGTTCAATACAAAATAACCAATAAATCTTAGAGCTCTCAGGTAGCTCACAAACCAACACTATCTCAACCAAACTCTAAATGTAGGAATTTGTTCCTAAATTTTAGTAACAGATTGACACCTATCAACTAATCAAACAAAATGTCTTCTAGAGATATCTTGTACAACTATTACAATGAAAAATAAAACATTAGGGAACAAACTCCCTTAGAAAAGTTTGTGACCCTTGGTCATTCTCGAAATTTACTGCTAGATGCTCCTGCATTAGACTCTCGGGGAAGAAAAGAATTGTTCTTGAGATATTCTGCACTAATGTCGTACTTAGAAATTTACGGTGTTGTCATCCAAGTAGCATCCTCCACTAGTTGATTCTTCCATTTCACCAAATATTGAAAGTATTCTTTACCTCCGGTTTTCTTTGTCACTTTTTGATCCAACACTATTTCAATCTATTTTTGAATTGTCCTAGACAATTGTTCCTTCCATCCAATGGTCTGATATTCATCACTTACAAGTTCATCTGTTGAAACATTTTTTGTCCCTTTGAAGGGATACAAATCTGCAACATTAAATATTGGAGAAATTCCAATATCTCTTGGAAATTCAATTTCATAAGCAATATAAGGATTTTTTCTTAAAATTTTACATGGCCCAATATTCTTAAGCTTTAGTTTTTTATATGTCCATGTAGGAAATCTCTCCTTTCTCAAGTATGCCATCACCAATTCACCAACTTTAAACTTCACTTTCGTTCTTCTCATGTATGCTTTATGTTTTTACATGCTACTTCTTTCCCGCAATTTTTGCTTGACTCTTTCTTGTAGCTCTTACATTCTCACTGCAAAGTCTTCACCATCGACACTCAATTCTTGTTTTCCTAAATTTATTAATTCAAATACACCTCGTGGATGAATTCCATACAAAATTTGAAATGGAGTCATCTCTTTGCTTATGTTAGGTGAGTCATTATATGAAAACTTAGCTTGAGCAAGCACCTGATCCCTTTGCTTGGGATTCACATTCAAAAGACTTCTCAAAATGTTTCCCAAACTTTTGTTCACCACTTTTGTTTTCCCATTAGTTTGTGGGTGATATGTTGAGATAAAACTGATATTAGTACCAATTTTTTTCCATAAAGTTCTCCAAATATGTCCCACAAATATGGTGTCTCTATAAGAAACAATGTTGTTAGGAAAACCATGCAGACTTACTACCTCTTTAAAGAACAAATTTGCAATATTTGTTGCATCACTAGTTTTTGTACAAGCAATTAAATGTGTCATTTTAGAGAATCTATCAACCACAACATAGATAGAATCATTACCTCTTTGTGTCCTTGGAAATCCCAACACAAAGTCCATACTTATCGATCCCCATGGCCTATTTGGGATAGGTAGTGGTTGATACAAACCTGCATTTTGACTTCTCCCTTTAGCATGCTAACAAGTTATGCATTTCTCCAAAAATATTTTCACATCAATCTACACACCTAGCCAAAAATAAAAAGCATTAATATGAGCAAAGGTCTTGTCCTATCCAAAATGTCTTGATAGTCCTCCACTATGTTTCTCTTTGATCACATTTTCCCTCATGGAACATCTTGGTATACACAGTTTACTATCCTTTAACAATAAGCCTTCTTATATCATGTAACTCAACCACTAGCTTCTATTGTTGGCAACTAGGTTTTCACAGGCTGCATAAGCATCGCTGAAGTCTACATCTTCTATATACATCTGCTTCAATCCATCAAATCCTAAAGTGACGACTTGAAATTATTGAAAAAATAAATTAATCCTACTCAATGCATCAACAACTTTATTTGCCTTACCATTGGTATGCTTAATCACAAATGTAAAGTTCTGCAGAAATTCAACCCACTTGGCATGTCTCTGATTTAGTTTTGGTTGACTGCTTATAAATTATAATGCATGATTATCACTATACAGAACAAATTATTTGGGCATGAGGTAGTGTTTCCATTTCTTTAGTGCTTGGAGCATTGTATAAACCTCCTTATTGTAAGAAGAATATTTTTGTTTAGACTCATTCAACTTTTCACTAAAATATGCAATTGGTCTATGTTCCTTACCCAAGACAGCTCCTATTGTAGTTCCACTAGCATCAATCTCAACTTGAAAAGACTTACCAAAGTCTAGAAAAGTTAAAACGGGTTGTTCAATAATCTTCTTCTTTAACAATTTGAAATTTCTATCAGCTACCTCTATCCATTTAAATGGTTGTTTACTTTTCTTGATTGTTTCTACAATTGGAGCACATAATTGGCTAAAACTTCTAATGAACTTTTTATAAAAACTTGCTAAACCATGGAAGCTTCTTACCTCAAACACACTTCTTGGAGTAGCCCAACTTATTATTGCTTGAACCTTTTTTGGATCCATTTTCAAACCATCTTCAGATACCACAAATCCCAAATATATCAAGCTCATTCTTCATAAAACTGCACTTTTTTAAATTGATCAACAATTTATTTCTTTGTAAGGTACTCAAAACCATTTTGAGGTGTCTCAATTGCTCTTCCTTTGTTTGACTATATATCAAGATATCATCCAAATATACTATCACAAATTTTCCAATAAATTCTTTCAAAACCTCATTCATTAATCTCATGAAAGTACTTCGAGCATTTGTGAGCCCGAAAGGCATCACCAACCATTCATACAGTCCATGATTAGTTTTGAAAATTGTTTTCCATTCATCTCCTTCTCTGATTCTTATTTGATGATACCCACTTTTCAAATCAATCTTTGAAAAATACTTAGCACCACTCAAACAGTCTAACAAGTCATCAATACGAGGTAATGGAAATGTGTACTTTATTGTGATCTTATTTATTTCCCTTGAATCAATACACATAAGCCATCCTCCATCTTTCTTTGGGCTGAGTATTGTTGGAACAACACATGGACGCTATTAAGAACCTAAATAGATCTACAAATATAATCACCACAAATATTGAATACACAATAGATCCACAAAGAAATATAGAAGAAACCACACTTTATTATTACCAAACCCTTGAGGTAGGGAAACACCATACAATGGATCCTATTATGGAAGGGATCCTCTCCTGTTCACTTGCCTCTTCGAGGGGGCATCCTCCTATTGAGCTTCAGCTCCAAACACAATATTTCTCTTCATGTCTCATTACATTGCTTGAATCCCTTTATATAGTGCTACCATCACCTAAGAAAATTCTAGAGAAGGAATCTTCTAGAAGTAGAACCTTCTAAGAAGTCCTCTTACATTTATTATATCTAATTACCCATTTATTATATCTAACTACCATAGTGGGCCTTATTTAATAATATAGTGGACCTAGTCCACCTTACATTGAATGACCTCCACTATTATCACTATGGGCCCTCTGGGCCCCCCCACTACCTCTCTAGATACCTTACAGACGCAAAATCTCCTTTATCAATCCTTTATCCAAAATCTCTTTTACCTGCTTCTTTATCTCTTCATTCTCATGGGGTGTCATCATATATGTTTCTTTGTTAGGTAAACTTGCTATTGGAATTAAGTCAATATCATGGTTCATACTCCTTATAGGGGGTAACACATTTGGCAAGTCATCAACTATAATATCATAAAATTCATCTAACATGGTCTTAAATTCTGCAAGCAAATCATCCAAATTTGTACTTGTAAGGGTTACCTTGGGCTTGCTAATCAAAGAAAAATGTACATCTTATTTCTTGACTTCTTGTAGTAGTTAATTTCCACTCATCAACAACACACTAGGACTAGCTTCTTATTTGGCTCCTTCATCCTGCAAAGGCAACAATAAATGCTTATGTCCATCTTTTTCAAGAGACTATGTGTTCCTCCTACTATTATGAATGGATTTTCTACCGTACTTCCATGGTCTTCCTAGAAAAATATGACAGACATACATGGACATTATATCACATAATACCTCATCCTTGTAGCTACCAACATGAATTTCCACATTACATTTTCCATTCGCCAAAATCCAATGTCCTTTATGCAACCAAGACACTTTGTAGGGAGTGGGATGCATTGTCCTCTTTAATCCCAACTTCTCTACCATCTCAATGGAAACCAAATTGTATGTGCTACCACTGTCAATGACAACCTTGCAACACTTTCCTCTTGACTTGCATTTAGTCCTGAATAAAATCTTCCTCTTGGTTGGTTCCTTAGCTTCCTTCTCTGACTTGATCATAACTCTCTTCATCAACAGTGATTCCCCTACCTCTGGAACTTCTTCTTTTGTGAATGCATTCACTTTATCTTATTTCACTTTTGCAACATGTGCACTTCTCTGACCTGCTGACTTATTTTATGGATAGTCCCATGACATATGGAATGTCTTTCCACATGTGTAACATCTGATTTCTCTACCTCTACCTCTGAATCTTGAGAAAAATATTCTACCTCTTGATTCTCCTCCTCTTGGTGACTAACTACTTGAGCTTCCTCCTTCATCTTTTGGAGTCTGAAATCTTCCTATGCCACTAGTTTTCCCTTTTCCTCTTGCTAGACTTCTTCCTTTGCTCTTCTGGATCTGTTTTCTGGATAGCTTCTCCTATGCCTTCAAAGCTACTTAGTAGGCATATTCAATTGTACTCAGGAACAAAACGTTAATTTCATCTTGAATCTCATACCTCAAACCATTTATGTATCTGGAAACCTTTTCAACATCTTCCTCAACATCTCCAGCTCTAGTACTCAACCTGTAAAACTCCTCTATGTACTCCTTTACTATCGCAGTCTTACATCTAAGATTCTACAATTGTCTAAATAAATTCAGTTGATAGTCCTTATGCATGAACTTGCCTTTGAATTTAGCAATCATTTTGTCCCAATTCTTAATCTTGGTTTTACCCTTTTGATTCATGTATGCTTGTAATTCGTTCCACCACAGAGTTGTGTGACCTTTTAGCCTTGTCACTGCATACTTTACCTTCTTCCCTTCATCTACATCCTCATAATCAAAATATTTATCTAGAGAATTAATCCATTCAATCAATTCTTCAACATCCAAGTTACCTTCATACATTGGCACTTCTACCTTTGGTCTGGTACTGACCTTTGTGATTATCCTTATCAGTTTCTATTTTGTTGTTTATTCTTCTTTCTCTTCCTCAGAGGTTGTTGTCACTTCACTCTCGCTGACATCTCCTGTGTCAGGATCCCTTTCTTGGTAGTCTCCATGACTTCCATCCTTGCTCGGAGTTGTCTCACCTCTTGTTGCAATTCTGCATTTGCAACTGGTATTCCTCGACCTCTTCTTTTGGGTGGCATCATCTCTTTATTTATCAAAAACTTGTTGTATGCGCTATGATACCAAAAATGATGCAAACCTACTAGGTCCAATTACCTCTAGACATAGTTCTCAAACAACTATGTTGACAACTTCGAACATGGCTTCCAACAAACTCCTTAATTGGCCTCAAATATATCTTCTAATAGAGTTTTGAACCATTCTATTACGTGCACCAATGGACAAGTTAATTTCGAGCACCTTCATCTTCCTTTGGCGCAAAGTCTTTATTCCCATGTGACCAAGTGCTTGACCTTAGGCTAAGTTCATCAGAGGAGGAGGATTGTTGTGTCGAAATATTGTAACTACGAAGTATATTCTACTTATTATTGAGTTATTATTAAATAGATCAATCCCCTTTTGTGGACTGATCATGTCGGGCTTTGTATATGACCAAATCCCCTTTTTGGATTGGTCAAACCCTAATTAGATGATTTTAATTGAGAAGTTGGCCCCTATGGATAATTAAAGTGGCTTTTACCACTAATTGAAGAAGTCGGCCCAGCTTGGTGAAGAGACACAACCCTAGCGCCTAGCAGCTAGTATAAATAAGAGAGGATGATTTCTCACTCAAGTCGCTCATCTAGTGTGCAAGTTTGAAGGAAGTTGCAGTTGTCGAAAGAAGAAGAAGAAGAGAGAGAAGCGCATTGCTCAATGTTGGATATTCTATAGTGTTTGGTTTATTATCTTGGCATTGTATTGGCAATCTATATTAAGGAATTTTTTGTTGGGTTTTCTCCCCCATGAGGGTTTCCCGGGATAAATGTTGTGTACCTTGTGATTGTGTTTCTTTCAGTGATCCTGCTTATGCTATTATTATCTAGTAAATTGAAAATAACTTAATAGCAGCTCTAAATTAAACATGGTATCATAGATTGACTGAATAGAGCACCTTTCACTGGATAACCAAAAACGGCATTGTTGTCGTACAAGAAAATTAGGGATTTTTATTGGAAGAGAATTTCAGCCTAAAAACTATCTAGGGTAGTGCTCCCTAGCTAGAAAACTCATTGGCACCTTGACCACACCTTTTCAGTGGCTAGAGCCTCTGGAAAGTGAAATCCTAGTTTTGGTTGGTACCAGAAAACTAGAAAACCAGGAAACCAGAACCTGTACCAGAAGTACCAGTCCAGAATGGCACATGTCAAGTTTTAAGGGGTAAAACTTGAAATTTTTGAAATCAAACCACTCCAGCCTACTCACCTCAGCCCAGTGCATCTAGTCCCTGGATCAGAATTCCAAAATTTGAAAGTTGAAAAATTAGGGTTTCCTCATAAAACCCTAAGTTGATGTTGCAGTTGCAATTGCAATATCAGTTGCCGTTGCAGTGCCAGTTCCTTCATGTCAGTGGCATCACCAGTTGTAGGGATAGCACTAGCTGCAGTACTAGTTGCAGTGAAAATTTTTGTGAAGTGTTGGGACTGTTGTGTTATTGTCCTAGTGCACCTTACCCTAGCAAGCAATTTTTAGAGGTATGTACTTAAATGTGTTTAAAATGCATTATTATTCCAAAGGGTACTTGCAGGAGAAGGGATCTATTTTCATAGATCTAGAAGGATCTCAGATCCAACACATTCAGAGGAATAATGCACCTCAGGTTTGATAATTTTATATGCATCTATTCGTTATGACATTATATTGACATCTAGGTTGTATGTTGAAGTTATGAACATCATACTAACCCTTGGTCAAATTAAAGACAAGGTGTTAGATTGTGATTAGAGTTTATTCTCTAACTTAGACTTTTGTCAAGATAGCATATTTTCTTAGTACATAAGACAGGTTGAATAAAGCACTTGTCATCTTTAGTGAAGGAGACTTGAAAGAAAAGCAACACACTCATTCTTGAGGACAAGACTCCAGGTTCCATGTTTGATTGATTAAGTTGATAAGATTCAAATTTGTACATGACAAGTTGATAACTATCTCATTACAAGTAAAACACCATAGTTGAGGTAGCAGTATTTGAAAAGTATTATACTTGGTAGCATGTGAGCACATTGAGATAAATTCTTATTGTAATAATTTACGAGATACAACTAACATATCCTCTAGGAGAAACCTCTTGTCTTGGTTCCAGGTTACCATGGAGGAACGTTTGATCACAACACTAGAAGAGTGTTGATCGCATTTCGTATTGTATTTCTTACTTTTGATCTTTGTTTCAGGTAGGTCAGAAGTAATATCTCTAAATGAGATACTGTGATGATTGTTCTCACTGTTGTTTTATTATTATAAAGAGTATTATTCTTGTCTCTTATTGATCTTGTTTCAGGCAAGTCACAAGTGATAACCCTGATGAAGCTATAGTGAAGGTTGCAGAAGGAAACAAATTAAATGAGACATGAAGCAGACTATGTGCCTGACCATATACATTCATGTACCAAAGAATATGAATAAGAAGCTACCTTTTTTGATCGAGAGTATCTTGTATGGAGATTGATTGTAAGGAGAAGAAAGCTTCAAATATGACCGAACACTAGAACAAGAACTCACGGTAGACTATCTCAAAGCATAATGAAGCCACCTTGTTAGGAACCTGAACTTGTTTGAATTCTGACTCAGATTTTTATATTAAGACTTGGTATTCAACACCAAGTATATCATGTAAGAGATGATGAAGTCCTTGTAGACTCAGAAGAAATCAAGATTTAAAGTAAGCCTAATCTCCGAAAGGATCAGAGGAAGAGACATCTTCCAGGACTGGGAAACAAATGCCATAAGAAGACTAGACTGTAGCTTCAAAGACTTCTAGGAGATATGAAATCTCATGGGAAGATATCCTTGTTTCAGTGACAGAGAAGGAAGCTAGTCAGAAAGACTAGGATGTGGATTTTTTTGTGAGACTAGAAGGGAAGTCAATGTTGACTTCAAAGATTGATCTAACAGATCAGGCATGTTGCAGATGTACAAAGATTGAATTGTTTCCAGAGGATCCTCCCAACAAGAGGGAAAATACTATGACGAGACACTTACTCCAGTAATTGAAGAAATAGTTCCAATATTCATGAAGACAACCAGAACAACCATGATTCATATACAGTATAAGATGCAGGGGGAGAAATCCCCATATTTAAAATTGAGTGGAAGATGGTGAAGTACATTAGTCGGGCCATGGAAACATGACTACAATAGCAGATAGAGTTACCTCCATGAAAGGAGAAGAGTTACAGATGAAGAAAATCTCATCACTGATTGTAAGAAGAAGCTCACTGTAGAATTTGAGATGAAAGACCTAGGCCTAATGCATTATTTCTTAGGTCTTGAGGTTTGGGACAGCCCAGAGAAGATATTCCTTAACCAAGGGAAGTATGCAGTTGAAATACTGAAGATTTTTTATATATTGGAGTGTAAATCCATGAACACACCCATGGAAACAAAGTTGAAACTCCTAGTTGATGCTACGTCAGAATTAGTTGATGTTACATTATACATACATATCATTGGATCGTTGATGTATCTGGCGAATACCAAGCCAAATATATGTTTTTTTGTGAACACCTTGAGTCGGTATCTGGTAGAGCCTAGACGTGTTCACCTTGTTGTTGAAAAACATGTGATGAGATACCTTAAGGGTATGTTGGAATTTGGTCTCAGTTATAACGGAGATCATGACTTCGGACTAATTGGTTATACTAATTCAGATTGGGCAGGAATTGTTTCTATCAGAAAGAGCACTTCAGGTTGTTGTTTTAGACTGGGGTCAACCATGACTTCATGGCAGAGTGGGAAGAAATCCATTATTTCTCTCAGCATGATAGAACTAGAATACATTGTTGCATGTTTCGCCAGTTGTGAATCCATATGGCTTTGAGAGTTGTTGATAGATCTATTTGATCTGGAGATGGAAGCAATAGTGATTCTATGTGATAACTAGAGTTGTATAAAGATGACGGAGAACCTTGTGTTCCATGATAAATCGAAGCACATAGAAATGTGGTATCATTACATTATTGATATGGTCCATAGGGGAGCTATAAAGCTCCAATATGTTGGCATGGATGAGCAGGTTCCAGATGTGTTGACTAAGCCTTTATCTCGTGTAAAGTTTGAATACTTTCGAGACAAGTTTGGTATAGTCTGAAAGGACCTCCCTCGAAAGGGGGAGTGATGTTGATGATACTATGGTATCCTAACCAACAATGGGTAGCTTAGTTAGGATTTTATATCCTAGGGGATTGATCATCCCTGGACATATCCCGACGGTCTGGTAAGGATTGTCTGTCAGAGTACTTGTGCATGTATATGCCAGTTGTGGTCAGTAGTGGTAGCTATGTTAGGATTTTTATAATCCTAGGGAATCCTATGAATCCTGGGAATATATCGAAGGCCTAGTAAGGATGATATATCAAAGTACCATGTGGTAGCTCCATTAGGATTTTATATCCTAGGGAATCTTATGATTCCTAGACAGATCCCTGGGGACTATCAGAGTACCACAAAAATAAATTGTTGCACCTACCTCATTTTGTTACCATATGTTGATGATGTTGTTATCTCAGCCTCATGTTGATGATGTTGATGATGTTGTTATCTTAGTATCATGTTGATGATGTTGTTATCTCAACCTCGTGTTGATGATGTTGTTGTCTCGGCCTTGTGTTGTTGATGTTTCTCCAACCTCGTGTTGTTGATGATGTTGTACCAGCCTCCTCTTGTTGATGTTGCTATACTAGCCTCATGATGTTGATGTTGTTATACCAGCCTTGTGTTGTTTATGTTGGTGTACCATCCTCATGTTGGTGATATTATTAATCTAGCTTCATGCTATTGATGTTAATACTTCAGCTTCATGCTGAAGATGTTGATGATGATGCTACTTCAGCTTCATGTTGAAGATGATGATGTTGATTAAGGTTGGTTGTCATTAATGTTAACCCTTGAAGAAAGCCCCACAACACAAAGGTTTGGGTAATGGACCCAATATTGTTTGATGTAAATATGACTCATTATTGTCTTGTCATGGTTGATAAGAAGTAAATATGGATGAACTCCAACGTGGTCCCCTTATGGTGAAAGCCCTCACAGGAAGACGCTTGCGGAGTAAGAGAACCCATAATTAATTGTGGAATAATGAGATGAAGGAGATTGAATTTGTCAAGGAATATATCCTAGATGTATATTTCTTATCATTCCATTTCCGGTGGTATGTGTAATGTCACATAACTCCTCACGGTCAGAGAGTTATGACCATGTGAAGTTGGATAACCCAGGTTTGGGTAATGGACCCAAGTTTGTTTGATGGATAAAGGTATGATTTTTTATATAATTGAAGGTAATACTATTCTATATGGATAATATATTCCATTCCATTTCTGGTGGTATGTGGAACGTCACATAACTCCTCACGGTTTGAGAGTTATGGCCTAACGAAGTTGGAGGACCCTCATATGTCATCTAGAAGCCCCAAAAGGTCAAAGTAGTCAAAGTGGTTTAAGAGATTTTAGAAGGTAAATAATAAATTCAAGTGATGAGTGTACTATAATTCAAAGTGAATACAAAATAAATTATTTAAATAATAATCTCATTGAAGAAATTAGAAGTGGGTTAACCCTAAAATAAGGAAAGTGGGAAAAGTGACCTAGAAGATGTTTTTAAGGAAGCTACTTGGAGAGTATAAATAAGAGGCAAGGCTCTCTAATTTAAGACACACTTGAGAATATTGAATACCTATAGGTTTCTAAGAAAACCAAAGTATATCTAAGACGAATTTCTGAGGGAAGGTGAAGAAGAGAAGGCCGGAATTCAAGGAAGGATAAATTCTTTTGATGATGCTTTCTAAGGTATGTTATTTACAGGTCATCTCACCATTTTCACAATAACTTTTTTTCTAGAATGATTTAGACCATGAAATTGTTATGAAATTGAGGAAACATATCCAATTATCTATGGTAAAAAATACAGCTTGTGGGTCGTTGTATTTTTTGATTTACACTCCATGGAAAATAGGGTTTGTGGCTAGTCCTGAAACTAGTCAAAAACAGGTGTTTCGGGTAAAAACGTCATAACTTATTCATAAAATATCAAAATTTAGTAAGACAAAAAAATTTGGTTAGAGTAAAGTCTGTAGTATGATGTGTAATATCTTCAGATCGATTCAAAAATCATTATGTGCGGGGCACGCTCTACAAGGTCACTCTTTAGAATAAGCCAGAATTCAGCAAGGTATGTCATTTTTGCTATAAATCCTTTTCTGAGAGGTTCCAAGTAGTGAAACCTTAAGGAATTGCACAACACACATTGAAGAACATTGTGTATTAGTTTCATATCTTTATTAATTACAGGTACAAAGTTATGATTACTTCAAGTTAGGGTTGTTGACTAATCCAAAACTAGGCATGTGAGACTAAAGAAACGTTTGATGAAAATGTTAGTCTCTTGTTTTTAAAGTTAAGGAAGGTTTGTAGGAATGTGATTATATACACCAGGTCTATTACAGATCTACAAATCAGATTTGGATGATGAAATTGATGAGGGATTTTGGTTGAGGTACATGTTGAGTACATGGTTGAGACAAGTAGTTGATGAGTTGGCACATACATGAGGTGTATAGTTGATGA
>ML795167.1:214169-238204 GCA_009831015.1 Picea engelmannii
ATTTAAAATGATCTCAAAATTTAACGTTTTGAAAAGAAAAAAAAAATCAAAAACATCTTATTTGTTTTTAGGTGTTGATTTTAAGGTTTTTCTGAGCTACTGTCTAAGTTTTGAAGCCCATGTTTGAAAAATGTTGTAATTTTGACTCCGTTTTAAAAAATGGTGCTACCGGTAGCACCACTTTTTGATTTGGGGGTTGATTTTGATGTTTTTTATGCAAAAATATGGGTTTTTTGGGCCAGAGTTCTCGTTTTGAGGTCGTAGTTCTCATTAATTTGGTAACTATGTTTATGGTACAAAAGACTACATACCTTGACTCTTATCATCCCATGAAGGCTATCAATGTGATCAGTCATGAGTAGTGGAACTCTATGCCTAGGTCCTGCGCATCCTTGCAGTCATCCAGGAACAAGTTCAATAGGTATGGTGCCCAGCTCATTGAGGTGCCTTCTGCGCACTAGGCTGCAACTGCAACAACTCCAGTTGGGACTTCCTCTCTGCGGCATTTTCTTAGCAGCTTGCATGCTAAGATTTTCACGTCCAATTGTGCGGCTGCGTCGTTGATCCTCTTGATAATTATCCCTCTTGTCCCCCTGTCAGTGCCATACTTCTTCTTCATCTCTTATGCTAGCGCTTTCTCCTTGGTTTTGTTGTCCAGAAACAATGCAGGATCCATACCCCGAATTGGTAACCTTGTTATTTGCACAATAAGCTCAACGGTTATGGGGACGAGCTTGTCCAGCCATATGTCCCCTCCATGTGTGATTGTTAACAGCTGCTTGATGCATGATGTTGTGTACTGGCCCCTGCCAAAATGTGGTAGGTCCAACAGACCTAAAATTCTTGTTTTCTCCAGCCCAGTTGCCCACTGGTATGGCTGGTTGATCGGTTCTCTAACTCGATTTGTGCTCGTAGTCTGTATAAAGACCCTCTTCGCAAGTTTCGGGAACTTGTCTTCGTCTGGTACATCGTGGTCTGAGTATTTGAGCTTCCTGATATGACCCAACAGCTCTGGTCCTACCTGTACCCCAGCTGGTATGCACGGTAGAACGATTTTTGCTGCTGGTTTCTTGCGAGGTGACCTTGGTATTTGTATCTTGTCTTGTTGTTGTTGTGGTGGCTATCTCGAAGTTCCAGCGGCTTCTGGTTGCTCATTCGTATACCATTCCGGCCAAGATGATACATCTTCACCCATCTCCCCTGTTGGGTGGTCTGAGATGGTCGTTTGAGACTCATCTGGCTCCACTGTTGTTTTCGGCTTCAGCGTCGTGCCATTAAATTTTGGAGCTACTTCTGTATTCTCTAGTTGCACCTCCTTCAGGGTTTCTGCTTCCTAGTTTTGTGGCTCCTGCATCGCTGCTAGCGTATCTACATTCATGGCCTCTGCTATTGGTTGTTGAATTTCCTGCAGTATCAGTGTGGGTTGTACTGGTATCATCTTTGGGGATGGGATTTCGTCGATATTGACAATCTATGGCGGTTGTTGTTCACCTTCTTCCACCTGTCCTCGTGGCCTGGTCTGAATTCTGCTTTTCCTGGTGGTCTAGTTCACTTCTGGTTGCTTAGGCAGTGCCATGGTGGTGAATTTCAAGTGTGTGTTGGATTCGAATGGTCTCTATGGTCTCTGTGAACTCTCTTTGTGTTCTTTAGCCTCTGTCGCTCTCTGTATGTTCTCTCTTCATGAATAGACTATTGGCTCCCTTGCCCGTGTGTTGCATGGCTTTCCCATGAAGCTTGTCGAGGACGCTTCCTTGACTACGGGTTTAATGCACCTTGATTACCGATTCAATGCATCTTTGAGGGTTTCGTACTTTCCATTACTCTTATTGTGTCGTGTTCTATTGGCGCGATTAATGTGGCATCCCATTGGTCCTTGTCGTCCTTTAATTATTCCTAGTGTTGTCATGTCGTCCTACTTTTTCCGACTCTGCTTTTCCTGCTTGTTTCCTTTTAGATGTGACTATTTTATTTCTCCTCGCAGAGTTTGTGTTTCTAACTTTGTGTGCCCTTTCTACCTCCAGTGCATTGCGCCCTCTTTGGTTCTTTCCCTTTTGGTTCTTTTTCACTATACCATTTTTTATTTTTATTTTTATTGTATGGTGGGTGGTCGAATGTCCTTGTACAGCTTCATTCGGCTCCCATTGATCATCCCTATGAGTTATGTGCATGATAAATATCGTAATTGTACATCTCCTCCATCTGTGACCAATTTTACTTTGTATGGTCCTAACCAATGCATTTTGAGCTTTCCTGGGTGTTGAAACGATTTGTTGTCATACATAAGTACTAGATCTCCTTCCTTTAATGTTTTCTTATTGACGTGTCTATCATGCCAAGCTTTGTCTCTTGCTTTCTGGACTTGTTGGTGGAATCCTGCTAAGATTCGGTCTTCCTCCATGGTAAGTAATTGATTCAGTCTCTCTTGTATTGCACCTCGTTCTTTCATTTGCGTGATGGCTACTATGCACAGGCTTGGTACTAAAAATTCTAACGGAACCACTGCTTCTTGACCATAAACCAGTTTAAATGGTGTGTTCTCTATCAAATTTTCGCACATAGTCCTGTATGCCCATAATATTGTTGGTACTTTGAGGTCCCAGTCGTCCATGTTGACGTTGAAAATCTTTGTCAGTGCGTTCTCCAAGATTTTGTTGAATGCTTCCACTGTGCCATTTGTATGTGGATGATACGGTGTGCTCTTCTGGTGATGGACTTCAAATTCTTCAGTCATCGCGTTGATGGTGTTTTTTAGGAAGTGCGTGCCTTGGTCGCTCATCAAAACTCTTGTGCACCCAAATCTAGTGATTACTTGTTCAAATAGAAAATGTGTTGTTGTTTCTACGCTGCAATCCTTCACTGGTGTGGCTTCCGCCCATCTTGTTAAGTATTTCTTCACGGTGATAATGTACCTTGCTCCTGTTCTTTTTTTTGGTGGGTTGATTGGTCCCACAAAGTCTATTTCCCATTTTTCAAATGCCTGTAATGTTACTTGTGTTCGTAATGGAATCTCGTCTCTTCTGTTGGGTTTACCAACCCTTTGACAAACATTTCATGTTTGACAGTATTCCTTTGAGTCTTTGTGAATCGTTGGCCACCATAGTCCTACTTGCAATACCTTCCGCGCAGTATCTTTACCTACATAATGCCCTCCTGCTATTCCCTCGTGGGCTTCTGCTAAGACTCTTGGTCTTTCGTGTTCTAACATATATCTTCGCAAAATGCTATATGCCCCCATTTTCTATAAGTGCCCTGCAATCAATTGATAGTCGGTAGCACGGACTACCAGGTTTTTCTTCTACGCGGTGCTATAGTCTTGTGGCACAGTACCTGTACTTAAGCACTGAATGATATCTGCAAAGTATTCATCAGCAATCTGTACTGAGAATAATTGTGCATCCGGAAAGTTGTCTTCTAAATTCGTAGGTTCTTCTCCATTTCTTACCCTTGACAGGTGGTCAGGTCCTGCATTCAATTTTCTTGGTTTAACTATTACTTCAAAGTCAAATTCTTGAAATATCAGTAACCATCGACAAATTCTCCCCCCCCCAACACTGGCTTGTTGACTAGGTATTTCAGGGCTGAGTGATATGTGAACATATTAAAGTGCTTTCCCAATAATTAATGTTTGTATTTTTGCAGTGCATAGACCATGGCTAGGCCTTCTCTCTCTTTAGTGTTATAGTTCTACTCTGATTCTGACAACTTTCTACTCGCAAATCCTATCGGGTGATCCAAGTCTCCCACTCCTGGTTGCGCCAAGATAGCTCCAAGTGTTATGGCTAATGCATCTACATGTACGTGGAATGGCTTGTCCCAGTCTAGAAATACTAATATTGGCACAGTGACCATCTTTTCCTTCAAGTTATCCAAACCATGTTGACACTCGTCGTTCCACTAAAACTTTGTATCTTTTCTTAGCATCTTTTCCATCGGTGCAGTGATCTGCGTATATCCTTTGATAAATTTCATGTAGTAACCTGTGTGTCCCAACGTCGCTCTTAGTTGATGGACTATTTTTGGTGGTGGTAAATTAACAATTACTGCGATCTTTGTCGGATCTACTAATAAACCTTGTTTGCATACTATGTGGCCCAATAGTATCCCAAACGGTGTTCCGAATATGCATTTCTTTATGTTCAGTGATATATGGCACTCTCTACATCTTTCTAACATTGGTCATAAAACTTCCACATGGTTTTTTAACAAACTATAGATTGTCCAATCATCGAGGTATACTTCAATAAACTGATGGATGAATTCCTTAAATGCTGCGATGACCACTCTGGATAAAATTGATGGTGCATTCTTCAGTCCAAATGGCACAACTATGTACTGATAAGATCCCCATTATGTCGCAAATGTGGTCTTGTATCTATCCTCTTGTACTATCTTAATCTGATGGTAACCTGAGAATCCATCAGTGAATGAGTATGCTTCATGTCCTCCTACATTCTCTAACACCTCATCTGTGAAAGGTGTAGGGAATGGGTCGTGTAGGCATGCATCGTTCAACTTCCTCAAGTCGACGCATATCCTAATCCCTCCTTGTTTCTTGTCCTGTACTACCATCGGGCTTATCCATTCTGACTCTTCGACCGGTTCTATGATGTCAGCTTCGAGCATCCTGTCAATCTTAGCTATGACTTTATGTTTGTATATAGGGTTCAATCTGTAGAGTCGTTGTCTAATAGGTCTCGCTTCATGTCTAAGTGGTATCTTCATTTCGCCTAACTCTCTAGATATACCCTTCATCTCTGTAAATTTTGCAGGAAACAAGTCGTTGTATTCGTGCAACAACTTTGTGATGCTTTCTATAGTTTTCTCATCCCAGTAATCTCCAATGTTGGCCATTTTGGGATGCTCGGTTGTCCCAATGTTGACTTTCTTTACTTTGATCGGTGTAGAAATGACTTTTGATTCTATGGGTGGTCCTTCCACATCTCTTTCGCCTTCTATTTCTTCAATCTGAATATCGTGCGGATCATCTTCATCCAGTGCTTCTTCTTGTACGTGGTAACAAGACAACAGTTCCTTAATTGTCTGTTTGTTTCATTGTTTCTCTTTTACGATCAGTTCTACTTATGGTTCTTTGATGAATATGACTCATCTTATCTGTTTAAGGGTTGCATCTATGTTGGGTTTTTCATGTTCGAATGAAAATGTGACGGTAAAATTCTGTTGCAATGTCATCCATGTCACAGTTCCTTTACGCAACTCCAAGTCAGTGTACCAGTTCGTTGGTATGCCCTCTAGAGTGTGTATGAAGTGATGAGGCCATTCCTCTGGGGGTGTCATTTTCCGTAGCGTTCTACATGTCTCCAAGTGTTTCGTTGGTGTCCCATTTCCATCGTACTTATGTTGTTTGTTGTTTTTATGTTATGTGTCGAACCTTATGCGCAATAGCCTCTTACATTGGTACCAATCTTTGATGGTCTCCTTGTGTGCACCCCACCATCTTGCAGGTGTGGCCTTGAGTGCTAGATCAATTGCTAACAGTGTTTGGTTCTCTAACATTGTGTCTTCATATTGTGTCAAGAATGTTTCCAAATCATTTATTCCGTGGAAACTGGGTGGTTCTCTGATTTATGTGCCTACTCATCTTACTGCACGGTATATTTTTGCACATCTTCTCATGGATACTTTGTGTAGCCTTTGTTGCCAGTTCTCTAACCCGGTGTCTGAGTCTGTTGCACATGAACTAATGCTCCGCCAACTGAGTATCCCATCCGTAGTTGGGTTTACGTAATCCTCATCGCCCGTAGTTGTTCTATACAACTTGTCGATTTCCTTTAGGTCTAGGCAAGTAGGTTCTACAAACCTCTCCCCTTAGGATGGGTCTAATGGTGCGATGACCCTGTATTCTCCTGACCCAAATGTCATTTTCATAGTTTTCAAGTTGATTATAGCATGGTTGTCAAATGCCCAATCTAGACCAAGCAACATTGGGTAATGTGTTGTGTCGTCTACTATTTCAATGACTTCAAAGTCTTCTTTAGTGCGCACTCCATTGAGATCTACTGTCACTCCTTTCAGTCTACCAATTGGTAAGACTCTCTGTTGGTTTTCCAATTTTAATTGAACATGTGAATATCCTAATGTTGGCTCTCATATACACTAACATGTCTTCTTTGGTAATACATTCACTTCAAATCCTAGATCTAGTATAATGTCTCCCATGTTGAAATCTTCAATGTTGGAATTTAGTCTGAACTCCCTACTTGCTCTTCTTCTTGTATGTAGGTGATTGATTGTCTTTGGTTCTAGCTTTCCTTCCATCTCAATGCTACATTTTTCTAGTATTCTTTGCAATATTTTCACAGATGATGGATCGTTTAGTACCTTTACACATGATTGCAAAAAGCCTTTGATTGTACTTACTTGTCCCGTGGACTACATTTCGTTGGTATGATCCAACAATGGAGGCATATTGTATTCTAGTGCTTCTTTGGTCTGTTGCGCAGTTGAAGTCGACGCCATGTCCCCCTTCTGAAATTCTTGTCCGGCTTGCTTGAATATATCATTCTCCTTTTGTGCGTCAAACTGCTTCTTTGGTTCGGTGTTCTTCTTCACCCAATGATTTTGTTATGGTTCCTGTCGAACTGTGTCATTTCCTGTTTTAGCTCCTCCGCGAGTAACAATATTGATGTTTCGTCCTTCATCCCTTGCTTTGGCTAAGATCCATTGAATGTTCTGGTTGTTCTGGTTCCTCTTTTCTTGGATCTTTACTAGTAGTGTGGGACATTCTTCGGTATCATGATCTGATGCGTGACAATACATAAAAGTCGTTGGTGGTAGCGAGAATTCTCTTGCAGAATGTCCCAGTTGTTGACAATTATGACATGTGATTGGTCCTCTACCTCGTCTAAAACCTCCTCTCACTCGTCCTCCACCTCTGTAGCATGCTCGATCGCCTTTCGGTGCGTTACACTGAGGCACCTGATTATACTGCGCGGTATTGTACTGAGGCTGTGTCGGGTTGTAATGCGGCTACGCATTATTGTATGGTTGTTGCGTAGTATTATACTGTTGTTGTGCAGTGTTTTATGGAGCCAGGACAGGATTGAACTATGGCGTTGCTTGCCCAGTCATCATTTCGGCCTGTACTCTATATGCATATGATGTCCTTTCTCGCATTAGCTCCATAGTTCTACAATCTTTGTTGTCGTGGCCCACTGACTTGCAAAAGCTGCAATATGAGCTCTTTGGGACTGTCTGGTATTTTTGCATCATCATGCAGTGATAAGGGTCGTGACCCGGTTTCTTGCATATTTTGCACCATAGTACTCCTGGTGGTAGCGTATTTGGCATTCCTATTGCCATATACTATGCGCACGTTGGAAATTTGTTCTTGTGGTGTCCTTTCGTTCTGCATGTGGTACACAAAATGGCTTCTTGTTTGTCCTTGTTTTTATTCTGGTTCATCTGCAACGTTAGATTCTTCAAATCCTCTTTCAGTTCTTCAATAGTTGGGTATGTCTGTTGGTACTGGTTTTCTTCCAGTTGCAGGGCTACCTGCAGAGCCTCTGCCTGATCCTGGAGCTTCTATTGTCACAACGGGTATTTTAAATGTGGGAGTAGTGAGTTGAAAAACAGGTGTCGATGCTTCATATCGGTCATGAGGTATTTTAACTTTCCCTTCAGTCGCTTGAATCTATGATCAATCTCCCATACAGACTCTCCTGGTTTCTGTCTTATTTCAATCATCTCGTTCATGTACTGATCCTCTGAGCTTGGCTTCTGGAACTCATTTATCAGTAACTTCTTAATGTCTGCCAGTCTCATTGTCATCCCAGGGCATTGTTTGTGTCTAGACTCATGTATCAGTCTAGTGCGCGGTCTCTTAGCATAATATCTAGTTGTGAAAGTTTAGTATCTTCATCAGTAAACAAATGAACAAATGAAAAAATGCTTCTCAAATCTTTGCACAAATGAACAAATGCTTCTCAAATCTTTGCACAAATGAACAAATGCTTCTCGGGGTCTTCTGTTGCTTCTCCCCAAAATTCTGGTAACCTGATGGTGGGATCGTGTCCTGCCATTTTGAATATTGAACTACTACCTCCTCCGCGTGGTGTAGATACTTGACTAGTGTTGCCTGAACTGGCTCCTCCATTTGTTTCTCCTTGTGTAGATGTACTTCCTGTTGTCAGACTTCCTCCAAACTTCGGTTGTCTAAATGGTGGTGTTCTCTTTGGTGTATTAGTCGCACATGGGTTTATGGATTCCACACTAACATTAATATGGATAGAATGGTTGTCGTCTCCTCCACTTCTTGTACCTCTCATCTTCCTTTCATATGTTGCGCACAGGATTTCCTCAATCTACTCCACGGCTCGGAGATCCTCTACCTCTTCCTCATCACTCGCCAAGCCTTCACTCGTGGCTACAACTCTCTTCTTGGTATTCACCTTGTATTGGTAGGGTACTCCGCTACGTGTCCTTCCCGTTGACGCCAAGATCCACTTGATCTGGTCATCGTCCATCATGATCGGGTCCAAGGGTTCCTCCTCCTTCTTGCCTTTATCCTTACCTCCTTCCATTTCTCCTCTCTCTGTCAATCCTTCCCCGCTTCCCCCATGCACGCAAGGAAGTTTGGTTGTTTGATTCCATTGTCATTACATCTTTGTTATATAGCAGTATCTTAATAGAAGAATACAGTGATAGAATGTACCTTCCTCGAGGTCCATGTAGAAATTTGTGCTCTGCTACGCTGTATGACTTCGTTGTGTCAACTGCAAACTCTGTTATGAATCCTGCCACAATACTGTCAAGCCAAAAGTCTATTGCACGGGTGAACTTGTTGTTCACCTATTGTAACTGCTTAATCTATATTGGGGTCCACTCTAGCTGTCTAACCCAGTTCGTTGTGTGGTTATCCTTCAACCTTAGTATCCACTCCTGCAATAAGTGTGGAAAATCACAAAAAAAGACTTCGTGCAAATCAGTAAACACGTATTTGTCCAGATATTTGTGGGGTGTTATTCTAGGGTTTCTATTGTCTTTCTGTGCAAACTCTAGCTATTTTGTTCTCAACCAGCTTTCAATCTCTGCTTTTGTGGGGTTCCACGGTCTCAACATTCCCTTATAATGTCTCATTGGTCTCTTCCCTAACCTTTTCTTGATCTGCCTTCGACAAATCTTCGACTTATCTCATCTACTCAATCCTCTCTTGTTCCTACCAATGGCAATGGAACCATTTGTTGGTTACTCTTCCCCTATTCTACTCTGATTTATTGACCCAGGGTTCATGTCTTTTGGGTTTCCAACAAAGCCTTTAAAACTATCAACCCTCCTGGTAAACCAAAAGGAAACACAGCGCACAGAATGCGCTGCACAATCTCACCCGAGATAGCTTTAATGGGTAGTTGTAAGACTCATGTGTTTACAGCCTAGGATTGAGTATGAGATATGAGCGCTAACCATTGAACCATTTATTATTACTTATAAATGCAACCTATTGTTATTCACAACTATGCAGTGACTTCATCAGCTTATTCCCTTAATAGCGCAACCATATTTCATAGGCAATATAATAACTCATTCATTCATTAAGCACGACAAATAACTATTGAAAGAAGGATAAAGATATGCATGCATTCATCACATTACATAGATATTATTGTGGTTCACCCCCTCCTGGGCTATGTCCACAAAGATTTGGCTCTTGGCTCTTTTATTATGATAGTTTTGCATCTACAACGTCGCGCGCTTACAATTCTCCTCAGATGGATAAGATCTATATGAGGCGAACTAGATTGCACCAGGTTCCTCAGCCTGCAATCTAATCCTCAATATCTACCTTCTCTCGTCTCCTATAGCTCAACAGCTTACAACATAGTTCATACAACAAAATACTACATATCACATCCGCTCATGCGTAGCTACAATAATCAAGAACTGAACTAATTACATGCCGAAAAATACAAAAACCCGAATGCTAACTACATCCGAACAACTACAAAATCTGTGAACAACACCCTCTATAATACCTCAGTATCGGTATTTATACATCTTTGGCTCTTCAAACATTACAATACATTACCAAAACCCTAACCGTACTAACGTTACGTCTTCCTATCATGTTCATGTGTTGTTCTTCCTTCCAACTGTTGCTTTCCTTGTGCATGCTTTCTTGCATGCGCGCGTGTTGTGTTTCCTTCCAGCGATTGCTTCACTTTCTGCACGCTTTCTTTCCCCACGATCATCCTTCTTTCCACTTCTGAAGATGATGATGATGTTGCTACTTCAGCTTCACGCTGAAGATGTTGATGATGATGTATCAATCTTGTACTGATTGATGATGTTGTATTAGTGTTATACTAATTGATGTTGATGTAGAGAAAAATGATGATGATGTCATTCCAACTCCATGTTGTGAATGATGATGATGATACTATTCCAACTTCGTGTTGTGAATGATGATGTTATTGATGATGAGAAAAACTTTTGATGATTTATAGATGTGCCATTCAGTGTTCCAGATGTTAATGATGTTGTTGCCCTCTCTCTCTCTCTCTATCTCATGATGATGTTGTAGAATACCCTTCTTGTTAAGGGGGAGTGTTGAAATATTGTAACTGCGAAGTATATTCTACTTATTATTGAGTTATTATTAAATAGATCGGTCCCCTTTTGTGGATTGATCATGTCAAGCTTTGTATATGACCAAATCCCCTTTTTGGATTGGTCAAACCCTAATTAAATGATGTTAATTGAGAAGTCGTCCCCTAGGGATAATTAAAGTGGTTTTAGCCATTAATTGAAGAAGTCAACCCAGCTTGGTGAAGAGACACAACCCTAGTGCCAAGCAGCTAGTATGAATGAGAGAGGATGATGCCTCATTCAAACACTCACTCAAGTCACTCATCTAGTGTGCAAGTTTGAAGGAAGCTACAGTTGTCGAAAGAAGAAGAAGAGAGAGAGAGAGTCGCATTGCTCAGTGTTGGATATTCTATATTGTTTGGTTTATTATCTTGGCATTGTATTGGCAATCTATATTAAGGAAGTTTTTGCTGGGTTTTCTCCCCCATGAGGGTTTCCCAGGATAAATGTTGTGTACATTGTGATTGTGTTTCTTTTAGTGATCTTACTTATGCTATTATTATATAGTAAATTGAAAAGAACTTAATAGCAGCTCTAAATTAAACATGTTGTTGTGGAGCAATCACGATGTCCAACAGTCTCGACCCGGCAATATGCAGTATTATCGTCAACGTTTTTTTTAACCAAGGAGTGAACACACACACACACACACCCAACAACCCTGACGATCTACCAGTATTGATGACGTATGTATCCTCATCGATACTTTACCAGAGAGAAACATACACAAGGCTCATTTGGCTCGACGATACATGAATCCATCTCCATCATTCTAGACCGTTGATCTAGATTAAAATGATTAAATTGGCACCATTGATTCCTTTCAACCTCACCAATATCCCTCTACCTCTCCACTGTCGACCTCCTTCTTCGATTAAATCCACATCGACAATTTATTTAATTTTCCCAACTCTTCATCATCGACCCTACTTTTCATCGGCACAATTACCTAGCTTACATCGTCGACGATCATAAAGTTGTCGTCGGTTGTGATCTGGCCCCACTTTTCCTTTATCGTCGGTGATTGTTCATCGGTGATACAACTCTTTAATAGAGTTTGATGTCCCTATGTGGAGGATCCTAATGATATAATCGTGGTCATTGATTTGAAAAGGGTCACCCCAATCAAATCTCATTTATCCACTCACTTACATTGTAGAATGGATTCTACAGTCACCAAACTCGACTGGATCGGCCCTGAAACGCAGCTATGGGTTTATTCTTCACCTCTGTGACCTCAATCTACTTATGAATCCATAGCAATGATTTGCACATGATCACCTGCAAACACAATGCCTCATTGCTCTGCCCAAACAAATTATACATAGAGTTTAAAACCAAATATGTAGGAAAACATGATTCCACGAGCAATGATTTTCATTAAGGCATATGAAGGAATAAGATTACAACATGAATGCTCAATTCCTTCTTGGTCTCTCAGACCTCTGCACACTCACACTTGTACACGCAATCACCTTGATAACCTCTATTCAATACAAAATAACCAATAAAGATTACATATCTTGGGTATCTCACAAACCAACACTATCTCAACCAAACTCTAAATCTAGGAATTTGTTCTTAAATTTTAGTAACAGATTGACACCTATCAACTAATCAAACAAAATATCTTCTAGATATATCTCATACAACTATTACAATGAAAAATAAAACATTAGGGAACCAACTCCTTTAGTAAATTTTGTGACCCTTGGTCAATCTAGAAATTTACTACCAGATGCTCCTACATCACATCCACTCGTACCATGTTGGTCAACATAATAGGTCAACTCACAATTTTTTTCATACAAGCTCCAATTGATGTGAATTTTGCACCATTGAAAAGGTCTCATTGTGTAGAATAGTGTCAAGGGGTCTAAGCTGAAGTAGAGAAAGTTTTGACCCCAAAAAATGTTTTTTAATGCCTCAAAATGGCTCAAGAAGTTTTCAAACCCCAATTTTCCAAACTGGGACCTACCATTAAAACGACCCCACAAATTGATTCCTCCAAAAATTTTCAATTTGAAAGCATCAAGATAGGTGAAAAATAATATAATGATCTAATTTGAATCAAGAGGATTGCAACACTGTATCTTTCTTTCGTATATGTTGAGTGGGTTGGATTTCAAATGCTTAATAGTAGGGATTAAATCCAAAGAAGAGGCCCAATTGGTCTCTTCCCTGTTTGGAATGGAATAACTACCTGAGTTAATGGCTCAACAACCGCTCGATAGGATTTAACAAATTATTTCTTTCTCTTCTGTTTCTTTTGGTTTTATCAAAACTAAGCTAAATGAACAAAGTGACTTAATCCTATCATGGGGATTGTCTCTCGAGGATAACCCATAGAGTAATCCATAAAAATAATTGTTCTCTTTGATATACTTGTTTGGAATAGTCCTTTAAGGCATTAATACTAATTACACATTATATAGTTGAAAGAGATGAAAAATAAAAGAAATACCCAAAATTAGTTCTATGAGTAAATCGAAAAACAGAAACTGAAAGTGACCTTATTAAAGGACAAAAGCAATTTAATCAATAGTGCAAGATAACTTGTAGAAAATTAAAATCTTACTAAATGATTGATATATTCACACAATGGAAAAACAATCCATGATCATGGGTAAATGCATGGTAATTCCTTTGTCAAAAATAAATAAATGCATTTGCTTTGATCCAATTAATCAAAAGGATCAACCTTGAACATAATTCCTAGCTCGCCATTGTTTCTCAAAAAATAATTTCAAAGTTCTAATAGTCAAAAAGTATGGGCTAGTTCTCCCCTCACTTAATTTACAATCTTAATTATAAAAGCTAAAAGTAGTAAAGGCGGAAAAGTAAATGTAAATAAAATCAATAGGTTTCTATTCTCTGAGTCCTGTCCCAAATCTCGCTATTGTGCGCTCGTGCACTTCAAACAATTCCTTTGTTGGTACATCAGTCACCGTCTCTTCAAGAATATCTATGTTTGGACTAGGGGTCTTGGCCATTGCATGTGTAGCATCATATTCGACCCATTTTTGAAGCATTTCCTCGCAGAACCTTTGTTGAGGAACATGTGGCTATCCATGGGTACACATAAGTTCTCTCTCTCACGTCTAAAATGTTGGGCGTGTTTATCGATTTATAGAATCATGAACTCCATATTGGCTCAATTCCCAATTTATTTTAACACAAATTCTGAAGGTGACCACGCTCAATCGGCGTGATCTCTTTGATTTCATTGTCACATTTTTCGTCCACCTTCTTGAAGTCATCTACCACTTGATCAAACGGTTGAAAATATTACGATGGACCGAACATAGGTAAATTATGTGTTATCGCGGTCTCATCTATCTAATGCCAAAACTCTATGCATTCGTCCCATTCCTTTATTGATCTATCCTTCTACCCATATGACACCTCTTTCCAATAATCTAGAGATCTTTGTATCCTAGCATGTCCTTCTTTGATTATCATACAGATGTCATGCTCTTTTTCACCATGACCTTTTTGAATCTCCATAATATAATTTACTTTCTCTTATGTCCTTTCTTGCATTTCATGTCACTTCAATATCTCTTTGTGCATAATTTTCAATAGTAAAGTCTCCTCTTGCCATTCATTCATTTTAGCAACAAAGTTCACCCTGACTTGTGCATGTCAACGATCTTCCTCCTATATATGCTATGCTCTTTGAATTTATTAACTGTCCCAACAAATTCTCAGTAGTATTCCACTTGATTTCTTAGGAACTCTAACTCCTTCTTCATACATTCTACTTAAACTTCATCGGCCACAAATTTATCAATAGTAGCATGTGAAATCTCTACTCCCACGGCAACAAGCTCATTGAGCTTAGCCTTTGACGTGTCAAACAAAGGTT
Source organism: Picea engelmannii (assembly GCA_009831015.1). Classification (NCBI taxonomy): domain Eukaryota; kingdom Viridiplantae; phylum Streptophyta; class Pinopsida; order Pinales; family Pinaceae; genus Picea; species Picea engelmannii. The sequence goes on from ML795167.1 coordinate 228,640, forward strand.
CTTCAGTTGTACATTTTATAGCACTATTAACATCGATCCTTTTCCTTTTCAGTGTTCTTCTCACAATGGCATGCCTTTTTCGGTTATAAGTTATAGACTCTAGGTCATCTACCTCCTTGACAACATTCTAGAATCTATCTATCACCCCATGTTGATGTTTTCTGAATACTTCCCAGTGTATGAAATTGTTCAAACAAAGTTTCCTTCCCTCTATCTATAGTATTTCCTTTCAATGATTTTGGCAATCGACCAACTTCCTTTTATTTGTTACTTTTGGCTACATCTTGCTTAGTATTTCCTTGTTTGTGCATTCCATCTATATTCTCATCTTTTATTGGATTCTCCTCTTGATCGAAGGCACTCTCATCAGTCTCAGTCAAATCAATGACCTCTTTAGGCTTCTTAGCAGTTTTTTATTACTCTTGTTTTCCTTGTGAATGCCCTTGCTCATCATACTTAGGTGTAGTCTCTTCTTGCCTCTTGATTCTTATCTCTTCTTCTTGTTTTTCAATATGCTCTTTCTCTCTCTATTTTAGAAAATCCTTCCATCTTTGTTATGCCTCGATGACTGTCTACTTCTCCTCTAATTATTGTTGTTGAGCATCTTCCTCCTCTTGTTTTTATTTCCACTCGTACTCTTTTTGTTGCTCAACCGCCTATTCAGCTTGCAACCTGGCCTATTCCTCTTCCTTAGCTTTCAATTCAGCTTCTTCTTTCCTCTGAGCCTATTGTACCTCTTACTTATCCTTCTTAGCAGAAATTATTTTCTCTAGGTCAGCCAATTTCTCATCAAAATACATAGTCTTAAAAATCACAAGTTGTGGATTCTTCTCTCTCCAACACTTCATCCTAATCCTTCGCATCTTGAAAAAATAGCTCTTCCTTCTATTACTAGTGACCATACAACCAAGATGCCATAACAAGCACACAACTATTGAAAACAAGACCCTTCATATCATCTCTTTAGAATTTCCCTTGAGGTAAATGATATTCCAAGTGTACAACAACCACCTGGTGAGCATGTTTGGGATCCTCGATGAAGAAATGGCCCAACTTAAAACCATATGGAATGAAAATATTCTTCTTCACTTCTTTTATAAGTGCATCATTAAATCCTTGATAAATGATGCAGGAGCATCCACACCTCATCAAGCGAGCCAGCGCGCGCGGAGGAAGAGAATACAGCTGGACAGCGCCAGCACACGCATTTTTTGAAATACTTTGAAGATTGTTGTGCCGCCATTTGAATGAGAGCATTCATAACAGAGCGCACTATGTATATTGTAACGGACCGTGAGCCTTTAAGCTCTCGTCCTTAAGTAGCTGAGGCATTTATTAGATTTAATGTTGATAGATAGAAATTAAGTCTAGATTAGACAGTTTTGCTTTCGAGAGGGAAAACGGAATATAGGCACCCTCCTTGTATTATTGTATTCATTCTCATTAACATTCATAGGAGAGACAGGAGCAAAAGAGACCAAGAACTTGTGAAGAACACCCATGTACAGATTGAATTAATAGAAGAGAGACTTTGATTCAATTCCATGGTTGTGTTTGAATTGTGTGTGTTGTTGATGCTAGGCTGTTGCATATTTGCTTCTCTTTATGCTTATCTTCTATATGCTACGTATGTGATTGCATATCAGGTTCGTAACCTGAGAGAATGAGAAATGAGTTTCACTTGTTTCTCTGTTTGAGCCGGGAGATTCCTGCATGGAGTGCAGTGGAATTCGTCCGCATAGAGTGTGTTGATGAGGCTTAGTAGTTAAACTCTTGTTCTCGTACACCCAGAAGTTGTTTAGGGAAGATAGAGCCGTGCCAGGGTTGCGCAGGCTGGCCGAGGTCTCATAATTGTGATTCCGAGCTAAGGCATTGATAGACTGTTGCTGCAAGAGTGCGCAAGGTCGAGGAGACTTCAACACTTAGTGTGTTTGAAGTAAAGCCGCAAAGAGTGCGTGCAGGGAGTTTCTAGAAGGAACCCAGAAGCCGTAAAAGCTCAGGAGGGTTAGTTCCTTTGCTTCACTCACACAGGACGAAGGAGGTGGAGCGGAGAACTCTTCAAGAAGAAGAGAATCGACGACTTGAACTTGTTGTGGAGAGTCACGAAATTCCACAGACCGTCAGATCGCGGAGGAGTTGCGAGGGGGTTAACTCGCAAGTGCACGAGAGAATCCGTTTGTCATCGAATATCGGCATATCGGGGCTGGCGAGTGCAAGAGTCGCATGCACGTCGAAATCGCGAGTTGCGATTTCCCGATTTAATCGGAGCCGTCGATCATCGGAGGGACAAGTGGCACGAGATCCCGAGGAGTCGGGACTCGACACTTCGGCGTTTTCAAAGTCGAAGGGAGCACGGAGGAACAGCGAACCCCCGAGTTGCGACGGGTCCCATGGAGATGGAGCGGTGGACAGCACGTGGCATCGCACATCGGCGTTCGGAGTTTTGAAAGGTGAGTAAATCGCCACCTTTCATCTGCCGATTTTCTGATAGGGAAATCCCCAATACACAGAAGTGTTGACCGCTGACATCGGGGATCAGGAGTCGGAGTTTCATATTGCACGGGAGGTGCGCACAAGGATCGCGAGTCCGCGAAACCCGATTTCCCGACTAAAGGGAGATCGTCGAGAAGTGTACTGTGGGTAAAAGACTCTCAAGGGAGTTGGAAGAGTTGTTGACTCTTCGGGGCCGAGTTGTAGAAGGTCCTGGAGGAGCGACCGTCCGCCGAAGGGAGGTTGCGTCAGAGTGGTATCAGAGCGGGTGTATCTTTGCTTTCTGTAGCAGAGACAGAGAAGACACAATGCCGCCGAGAAGAGAGAGGCAGTCACCTGATCGGGAAGACAGGGACGCACGAAGAAGGGGTAGGCCAGCAGGCAACCCAGAAATGGAACGTCAGATACGAGATCTCAGGGCGAGACTCGAAGAAATGGAGACCACCCAGAGGCGTGGAGCCGGTACAGCAGAGTTCAGTGATTTCGAAGTTGAAGAGGAAGTTGGACACGACCAGGAAGAGGTCTCAGCAGAAGATGCCTCGACAGAGAGGTTGATAAGAGCCATTTCGAGGATGAGCTCGAAGACGAAGATGGACCTTCCCATCTACGAGGGGAGTCTAAATGCAGAGGAACTGCTGGATTGGATCCGAGCACTCGACACCTACTTCGATTACGAAGATATCGAAGAGGACAAGAAGGTGAGGCATGCTGTCACTAAATTGAAAGGACATGCAGCCTTATGGTGGGACGAGCTGCAGACAGACAGGCGTTCCAAAGGCAAACAAAAGATAAAGAGCTGGGATCGGATGATCGCCAAGATGAAGGCGAAGTTCATTCCAAGGGATTACCAGATCACTCTGTTCAGGTGCATGCAGAACCTGAGACAGAAGTTGATGACGGTGAAAGAATACACCGAGGAATTCTACAGGCTCAACATCAGAGCTGGTCATCGGGAAAGTGATGACGAAAAGGTGGCGAGATACCTGAATGGACTGAGATATGATATTTAGGATGAGCTAAGCATGGTTACCATCCGCACAGTTGAGGATGCGTACCAGATGGCTCTAAAAGCCGAAGAAAAGCTGAGCCGCAAGCAAGGACAGCGAGGGCGAGGCAGAAGCCAGCCCAGAGGCAAAGCAGTTGCCCAAGAGAGAACTCAAAAGCCCAAGGAGGATTGGAAGAAGCCTCAGGGAAAAGCTGAAAGAGGTGGAACCTCACAGCAGAGGCAGCAATATGCTGAGCCGAGGAGGCAGCAAGATGATTAGCAAGGAGGATATGCTGACGCCAACACATTTCCTCGTACTCGAGGTAGAGGAAGAGGTCGAGGAGGAGTTATCACATGTTTTACATGTAGGAAAGACGGACACAAAGCCGTGGACTGTCCAGACAGGAAAATGGACAGGGGAAATGCTCACGTCGCTGAGGCGCAGAGGCGTGACGTGGAGGATGAAGACACTGGAAGTGGGAAATCACTGACAGTGCACAAAGTTCTCTTAAAACCTGAGAAAGAGGTGGAGGACACAACGCAAAGATGCAGAGTATTCCGGACGACTTGCAAGACCAAGGGTTGGAAATGCAAGGTCATAGTGGACAGTGGAAGCACCGATAATCTCGTTTCGACCGAGATGGTGGAGAATCTGGAGCTGAAAACGAACCAACACCCGAGCCCATACCAAGTGACATGGCTGCAGAAAGGACACCAGGTATGTGTTACGAGACAGTGCTTGGTTGAATTTAAAATGGGTGAATATAGGGATAAAATTCTATGTGATGTCATTCCCATGGATGTCTGTCATGTATTGCTGGGTAGACCATGGCAGTATGATAGGAATGTTGTTCATGATGGGAGGATGAACACTTATACCCTGGAGAAGGATGGAAGAATTCATAAACTGCTACCAATAAAGGATAAAGAAGTGAAGCCAGAAGTTAGCAGCACGATACTTCTCATGAGTGGGAAGGAGCTTTTCACAGAGCTGGAGAAGAATGAAGATCCACAGTTCTTTGTTGTCAGGAAGCCGAGAATTGTCCTGACAAACACAAGAGTGGACGATTTGCCAGAGGAGATTCAGCAACTGCTGGGAGAGTTTGCTGACATCATCGTGGACGAACTACCTCGTTCGTTGCCACCGATGAGGAGTGTGAGTCATCACATTGACCTCATACCCGGAGCAAGTTTGTCGAATAAGGCAGCATACAGGTTGACACCTCAGGAAAACGAGGAGGTCAAGAGGCAAGTGCAGGACTTGCTGGACAAAGGACTGGTGAGGGAGAGTCTAAGTCCATCTACTGTTCTGACGGTACTGAGTTCGAAGAAGGACGGAGGCTGGAGGATGTGTACAGACTCCAGGGCGATAAATAAAATCACCATCAGGTACAGGTTTCCACTGCCGAGAATGGACGACTTGATGGATTGCCTAAGTGGGGCGAATTATTTTTCCAAGATAGATCTCAAGAGCGGATATCATCAGATCCGGATGAGAGAGGGAGATGAATGGAAGACGGCGTTCAAAACAAACGAGGGTTTGTACGAATGGCTGGTCATGCCGTTTGGCTTGACAAACGTGCCCAACACTTTTATGAGGCTGATGAATGAAGTCCTACGGGAATTCATCGGTAAGTTTGTGGTCGTGTATTTGGACGACATATTAATTTTCAGCAAGACCAGGGCTGAACACTTGAGGCATTTGGCCATTGTAATGAGAAGATTACAGCAGGAGAAGCTGCTGATCAATTTGAAGAAGTGTTCCTTCATGCAGACAGAACTCATTTATTTGGGTTTTGTAATCTTGGCAAATGAATTGAAGATGGATCCTGAGAAGGTTGAAGTAATCAGGAATTGGCCATCGCCGAGGAACGTTTTTGAGGTAAGGAGTTTTCATGGACTCGCTAGTTTCTACAGAAAATTCATTCAGAATTTTAGTGGGATTAGTGTCGCAATGATGGACACTGTGAAGAAGCGGCATAAGGTTTTCCATTGGACAGCAGAGGCTGAAAGGAGCTTCAATCTATTGAAGCGAAAAATAACAGAGCAATCGATTCTGGTGTTGCATGATTTTCAGAAAACCTTCCAAGTGAAATGTGACGCTAGTGGATATGTTGTTGGAGGGGTCTTGAGTCAGGATGACAGACCTGTTGCATATTACAGCGAGAAGTTGGATGATGCCAAGCTGAAGTACTCCACGTACGATAAAGAGTTCTATGCCATCATTCAGGCATTGAAGAAATGGAGGCATTATCTCATACCCAAGGAGTTTGTGTTGTCCAAGGACAACCATGCATTGCAGTTTGTAAGTCGGCAGGAGAAGCTGAATTAGAAGCATGCGAAATGGGTGGAATACATGCAGAATTTCACCTTTGTCATAAAGCACATTTCGGGAGCTGCAAAAAAGGTGGCAGACGCTTTGAGCAGGAAATGTTTAGTGCTGCAGGAATTCAGGGTCAAGACCTTGGGTTTTGAAAACCTCAAAGACATGTATACAGGTGATGTTGATTTCGGTGAAGCGTACGAGGTAGCCGAGAACCCAGTTCTCAGGGATAGGAGTCTGTGGATTGACTACCTGATCCAGGATGGATTGTTGTTCAAAGGCAATCAATTGTGCATTCCAGATTGCTCTATGAGAGAGAATTTGGTGAAAGAAAAGCACAGTGGAGGATTAGAAGGTCATTTTGGACATGACAAAACATTCGCCAAGCTGAGCGAATCATATTTTTGGCCAGGCATGCGTGCAGATGTGAAAAGGTTTGTTGACCGATGCAGGATTTGTCAACACGCGAAGGGAAGAAAGCAGAACACAGGGTTATATCAGCCCTTGCCCATACCTGAGAGACCATGGGAAGCAATCAGCATGGATTTTGTGTTGGGTTTGCCGAGAACGCAGAGAGGCGTGGATTCCATTTTTGTAGTAGTGGACAGGTTCTCAAAGATGGCACATTTCATTCCGTGTCATAAGACCAGCGATGCGACCCATATCGCAAATTTATTTTTCAAAGAAATTGTGAGATTGCATGGACTACCGAGAAGCATAGTCTCGGATCGGGATACGAAATTCATAGGTCACTTTTGGAGGACGCTATGGAAGAAGTTGGGGAATGACTTGGCATTCAGTTCTGCATACCATCCACAGACAGATGGGCAGACCGAGGTGGTGAACAGAAGTCTGGGAGATTTGTTGAGAAGCCTGGTGACTGAGCATCACAACAGTTGGGATCAGATCTTACCACAGGCAGAATTCGCGTACAACGATTCGGTGAATCGAAGTACAGGTAAGAGCCCGTTTCAAATTTTGTATGGGACACAGCCGAGAGGAGTTTCTGAGCTCAGGGAGTCAGAACATGCTGAAACTAGCAGCGCGAGAGCTGAGGAATTCGTTGAGGCAATGCAAGAACTTCACACACAAGTGAAGCAGCGACTGATGAAGGTGAACCAGGAGTATAAGCGCAGAGCCGATCAGAGGAAAAGACAACTTCAATTTGAAGTTGGGGACATGGTTCTGGCGCACTTGAGGAAGGAAAGGTTCCCAAGGGGAACATATAACAAGCTCAAGATGAAGAAAATTGGGCCGTGTAGAGTCCTGAAGAAGTTCGGGGAGAATGCATATGAGCTTGAATTGCCAGAGGGCATCGGGATATCTCTGATTTTTAACATTTCGGATTTATACCCATACAGGGATGCAGGAGCAAACACTGGAATCGAAGAACCAATGATCCAGTGGCAGAAGCAGTTGCCAGTTGCACAGAAACCGCAGATGGAGTGCATACTGGATAAAAGAGCAGGCAAGAAGACCAAGAGGAAGCAGTATTTTGAATACCTGGTGAAGTGGAAGAATCACCCAATGGAGGATGCCATCTGGGAAACGGAGGAAGTCATACAGAAGCATGGTCGCACCGTGCAGCAGCTCATGGACAGGAGCCCATGAGGTCTTTTGAGCTGAGGAGTATGATGTAGGAGCATCCACACCTCATCAAGTGAGCCAGCGCGCGCGGAGGAAGAGAATACAGCTGGACAGCGCCAGCACACGCATTTTTTGAAATACTTTGAAGATTGTTGTGCCGCCATTTAAATGAGAGCATTCATAACAGAGCGCACTATGTATATTGTAATGGACCGTGAGCCTTTAAGCTCTCGTCCTTAAGTAGTTGAGGCATTTATTAGATTTAATGTTGATAGATAGAAATTAAGTCTAGATTAGACAGTTTTGCTTTCGAGAGGGAAAACGGAATATAGGCACCCTCCTTGTATTATTGTATTCATTCTCATTAACATTCATAGGAGAGACAGGAGCAAAAGAGACCAAGAACTTGTGAAGAACACCCATGTACAGATTGAATTAATAGAAGAGAGACTTTGATTCAATTCCATGGTTGTGTTTGAATTGTGTGTGTTGTTGATGCTAGGCTGTTGCATATTTGCTTCTCTTTATGCTTATCTTCTATATGCTACGTATGTGATTGCATATCAGGTTCGTAACCTGAGAGAATGAGAAATGAGTTTCACTTGTTTCTCTGTTTGAGCCGGGAGATTCCTGCATGGAGTGCAGTGGAATTCGTCCGCATAGAGTGTGTTGATGAGGCTTAGTAGTTAAACTCTTGTTCTCGTACACCCAGAAGTTGTTTAGGGAAGATAGAGCCGTGCCAGGGTTGCGCAGGCTGGCCGAGGTCTCATAATTGTGATTCCGAGCTAAGGCATTGATAGACTGTTGCTGCAAGAGTGCGCAAGGTCGAGGAGACTTCAACACTTAGTGTGTTTGAAGTAAAGCCGCAAAGAGTGCGTGCAGGGAGTTTCTAGAAGGAACCCAGAAGCCGTAAAAGCTCAGGAGGGTTAGTTCCTTTGCTTCACTCACACAGGACGAAGGAGGTGGAGCGGAGAACTCTTCAAGAAGAAGAGAATCGACGACTTGAACTTGTTGTGGAGAGTCACGAAATTCCACAGACCGTCAGATCGCGGAGGAGTTGCGAGGGGGTTAACTCGCAAGTGCACGAGAGAATCCGTTTGTCATCGAATATCGGCATATCGGGGCTGGCGAGTGCAAGAGTCGCATGCACGTCGAAATCGCGAGTTGCGATTTCCCGATTTAATCGGAGCCGTCGATCATCGGAGGGACAAGTGGCACGAGATCCCGAGGAGTCGGGACTCGACACTTCGGCGTTTTCAAAGTCGAAGGGAGCACGGAGGAACAGCGAACCCCCGAGTTGCGACGGGTCCCATGGAGATGGAGCGGTGGACAGCACGTGGCATCGCACATCGGCGTTCGGAGTTTTGAAAGGTGAGTAAATCGCCACCTTTCATCTGCCGATTTTCTGATAGGGAAATCCCCAATACACAGAAGTGTTGACCGCTGACATCGGGGATCAGGAGTCGGAGTTTCATATTGCACGGGAGGTGCGCACAAGGATCGCGAGTCCGCGAAACCCGATTTCCCGACTAAAGGGAGATCGTCGAGAAGTGTACTGTGGGTAAAAGACTCTCAAGGGAGTTGGAAGAGTTGTTGACTCTTCGGGGCCGAGTTGTAGAAGGTCCTGGAGGAGCGACCGTCCGCCGAAGGGAGGTTGCGTCAGAGTGGTATCAGAGCGGGTGTATCTTTGCTTTCTGTAGCAGAGACAGAGAAGACACAATGCCGCCGAGAAGAGAGAGGCAGTCACCTGATCGGGAAGACAGGGACGCACGAAGAAGGGGTAGGCCAGCAGGCAACCCAGAAATGGAACGTCAGATACGAGATCTCAGGGCGAGACTCGAAGAAATGGAGACCACCCAGAGGCGTGGAGCCGGTACAGCAGAGTTCAGTGATTTCGAAGTTGAAGAGGAAGTTGGACACGACCAGGAAGAGGTCTCAGCAGAAGATGCCTCGACAGAGAGGTTGATAAGAGCCATTTCGAGGATGAGCTCGAAGACGAAGATGGACCTTCCCATCTACGAGGGGAGTCTAAATGCAGAGGAACTGCTGGATTGGATCCGAGCACTCGACACCTACTTCGATTACGAAGATATCGAAGAGGACAAGAAGGTGAGGCATGCTGTCACTAAATTGAAAGGACATGCAGCCTTATGGTGGGACGAGCTGCAGACAGACAGGCG
>ML795167.1:238254-250495 GCA_009831015.1 Picea engelmannii
GCAAGGTCGAGGAGACTTCAACACTTAGTGTGTTTGAAGTAAAGCCGCAAAGAGTGCGTGCAGGGAGTTTCTAGAAGGAACCCAGAAGCCGTAAAAGCTCAGGAGGGTTAGTTCCTTTGCTTAGCTCACACAGGATGAAGGAGGTGGAGCGGAGAACTCTTCAAGAAGAAGAGAATCGACGACTTGAACTTGTTGTGGAGAGTCACGAAATTCCACAGACCGTCAGATCGCGGAGGAGTTGCGAGGGGGTTAACTCGCAAGTGCACGAGAGAATCCATTTGTCATCGAATATCAACATATCGGGGCTGGCGAGTGCAAGAGTCGCATGCACGTCGAAATCGCGAGTTGCGATTTCCCGATTTAATCGGAGCCGTCGATCATCGGAGGGACAGGTGGCACGAGATCCCGAGGAGTCGGGACTCGGCACTTTGGCGTTTTCAAAGTCGAAGGGAGCACGGAGGAACATCAAACCCCCAAGTTGCGACGGGTCCCACGGAGATGGAGCGGTGGACAGCACGTGGCATCGCACATCGGCGTTCGGAGTTTTGAAAGGTGAGTAAATCGCCACCTTTCATCTGTCGATTTTCCGATAGGGAAATCCCCGATACACAGAAGTGTTGACCGCTGACATCGGGGATCGGGAGTCGGAGTTTCATATTGCACGGGAGGTGCGCACAAGGATCGCGAGTCCGCTAAACCCGATTTCCCGACTGAAGGGAGATCGCCGAGAAGTGTATTGTGGGTAAAAGACTCCCGAGGGAGTTGGAAGAGTTGTTGACCCTTCGGGGCCGAGTTGTAGAAGGTCTTGGAGGAGCGATCGTCCGTCGAAGGGAGGTTGCGTCAATAAACATTATGATATGCAATCTCCCCAATTACTAGACAATCTGGCACATACTTTGGTAATAGATAGGGTGGCTTAGTTGCACCGAAAATCCCAATGTACATATAGTTTTCTTGAATGTACCAATTACCTATATGCTTAATTAATTCCTTTGCATCATCAGATAACATTAGGCATTATTCTCTAAATACAACATAATATAGTCTCGCTAGAAAATGATCCCAAATCTTGATGTACCTTTTCTTATACTTGTGTTCCCACAACGCTTGAAAATTCACATGCAATGGGGCCTCGGTAGAGTACCAACTGAAATTCAAACCAGGGAAAGAATTACTGGCACAAATAACGTCAAGTAAATAAGATTCCATGTAGAAAGTAGGAACCATACCTGATGTTTTCTTAGCATGATGATCCTTTTCAATCATTAAACCAAGTTGGTTTGAAAAAATAATTTCCCAATTAAATATTTTCCCCGTCATAGTTACCATGTATGTCAATGGCAACCAAGCATCCAAGAACCTTGAACAATCCTTTTCTCCATATAAATGACACAATTGTGCCATTAGATACATATATGGTTCTCGGAGATTAGTAATGGTGTATCAACCACTAATCATGTTAACAAACTTCTTGCCTTCTTTCCACCACCATGATAAGTTTTTACCAAGTTCATGGTCATTATAAAACTTTTTGACAAAAGTGGCGTCTAATGAAACCTTTGGTCTCAAAAATTTGTAGTAGATGTTCACGTGTTCTGGTATGAAAGAACCAACATGATTCCCTAGAGAATCCACACATATACTTCCATTTGTGAGTGTTCGATCAACCACCTAATAGATGTTTTTTGAACACGGAAAGACCAAATCCCTCGTGACCATAGAGTGCAATCGAGATTTATGAATATCAGTAAACACTTGGTCATCCACTTCTCGAACCAAGGGGTGATTTTGAGGAACGGTACCGGGATAGTCCTCATCTTTGAATTTTATAAAAAAATCATTCCATCTTGGAAACACCATCATCGAGTTAGTGTTGTGGTCCATATCTTTGAAAATTGGGATTATTATAGGCTCCTCCACAACCAAAATCTAGACAACTGGCATGTAATCATCTATTGCATCATCAAACTCAATTGATTTTCTAAGTGGACCCTCGCCTACTTCCCTCGACTTTGCCTTTGGTGTCTTAATCGTGATTTTTACTGGTGTTTTCCTTGAGGCATGTTCCCTGTTTTCAAGAAAGTTTAACTGTAATAAGCAATACTACCCAATTTCTCCAAGTTATCTTAAAAAGGGAAATCATTAACAAATGAATTCTAAAACCATAACTCCTAACGAATTATAATGAAATTGACACATTCTTAACTCTGAGTCGAAAAATACCAAAGTATATGTGCTTGCAATCTTCTTGGAAGGAATAAGTTTCATATTCTTGACCGACTATCAATTTTTTTCATTTCGTTGAAATGATATAAGTATTTTTCGGTGCCTATGATAATTTGTTTTGGAGATTAGAAACCTATGTTTAAGCACTGTGTCTCTGACGAGTGTGAAACCTGCCCTTTAAACCACGCCTGTTGAACAAAACTCTAGGCACTTGTCTTGTCTTTTGACTTGGCCACAAAGGTGTTGAACCGGGCCTAAGCTCTTCAAATATGATCTTATTGCTTCCCTCAACTCTTCCTTAACCTACCTAAAGACCTGAAATATATATGCATCAAAACACAACATCCAAAGAGAAAAAATGTCAACAATCAATCCGACCATAACCAAAATGTGGTACCCAAATTTTTAAAATTTTAGGGTGTGTTGTGCACTCAACAAATGACGATTCACTGGAAAAATCTAGCATCTTTGTTCATACCTCTAATCAAAACAAACCAATTTCAAGTATATACAGACTTAGAACAAAACAAAAAACAAAAACCACCCATGGATCCTTCTATATGCAATTTAGAAATCATTTATTTCCCTATCATGGGGATATAATTTTGACCAAACATAAAAGATAGGTCCTTTTTTGTCACTAACCTTCACTTTGAGTAAGAAACCAATTAGATCTTACTTTTAGTATTAAGGTATTATTTTGTATAATATCTAAGTAACCTTATCACCCTTCTGGTCTCGCTCCACTTCCAACGAGCATCCATAGCCACGGTGGAGTCACCCCGATATCATAGACCTTGCTCTGCTACTAGCGAGCATCCATAGCCTCAATGAAGATATATGCATTTCCTCATTAAGAAACATGTTCCACAGGAATATATATATATATATATATATATATTCCTTTCTTTCTTTTGTTATGACAAAATAATTTATCCAAGGAGGAACATGTGTGAATAATCCTTGAACCTCTAAGGACAATATCTGTTAATGAAGGGATGAATTAGGCCCCTAGGCCTTAAATACTACCCATTCTAAAAGAAGAAATACATTCATCAATTTCTCTTTCATCATTTAGATCATGATTTCTAGAGTATATGACCCTTTTCTATCTTTTTCATGTTTGATAATATTCATTACCACCATCAACAAAGTATTGCATTTGTCCACAATCACACATAAAAGAAACTATAAGTGCTTTTTTATTCCTACTCATGTTCACTGTCAACTTACTTTACTTTTGATATTTAAAACAAATGAGGTTTTTAGCCGAGAACTAGAATGTCTTGTTCCACCATAAATTGAAGAATTGACACACCTAAACCTCTCTATTATTTATTTATTTATCATTATTATTTTATTTTTAAATAAATGATGAAAATCAAATAATCAATTCAATCAAAATCAGAAAACAAAACTATGATACATGATTGTTCTTTTAAACAACTAGGCGAAATGTCTTTTCAAAATCTGACCATTGACAGGGAGGAGATCGACTCTCCCTATCAACCTCTGCAAGCAAGAAGTACATGTTCCTATTTTTTCAGCAATCTAGTAAGATCCTAGCCATAAGTGTTGAAACTTAGTGTGATTACCCCTTGGTTCATTTACTCTATCCCACTCCAGGACCAAGTCCCCTATTTTGAAATTCTTATTTCCAGCTTTGTGTTTATCGAATCATCGTTTTATTACTTGTTTTTTCCTAGCTTTTTCCCTTTGTTCTTCAATCATTAATAAAGTGTCAATACTATTTTGAATAACTGAAGAATGTTGCTCTCCTGAGGCTTGAAATAATTGGAGATATGGAAAATAAATATTGTTGGGAAAAATAACCTCTTGTACATATACCAAATAGTATGAAGAAGTACCCAAGGCTTCTTTAGGGGTCACCTTGTCGGCCCACAAAAAATTTGATAGAGCATTATGCCAATTCCTATCGTTTTTTGCCACAGTCTTTTTAAGAATTCGTATTAGATTCTTGTTAGTTGATTATGTTACCCCATTACCTTGTGGATAATAGTTCATAGAATATTGCAATATGATTCCTTTATCCAATGCAAATTTAGACAACAAAGTAGAAGAAAAATACGTTGAACTATCAAAAACAATGACCGAAGGTACCTCAAATCTGGTGATCAAATGTTGCTCTAAAAACTCAACCACTACTCTTTCATTAACTTATTTTAAGGGGACAACCTTAAACCACCGCATGAAATAATTTATGGCTATAAGGATGTATCTATGTTGTTTATATTAATGAGGGTTTATTCATTGATTATGTTTATTCCCCACTGTTCAAAAGGTTGGTTGATCTTAACTGGATGCAGTGGTATTGATTCCTTCTTCTCATGTCCTACACTTGACTGACAAGCCTTACACTTCCTAACATAAGCATGTGTATCTCAGAACAACATAGGTCAATAATATCCAACTCTAAATATTTTGTGACCAGTTGTTTCTGTCATGAAATGACCACCAACCAATCCATAATGAAGCTCCTTCAACACCTTTTAAGTGTCTTCCCTGTCCAGACATCTCAATACGACTCCCTCATAATTCTTTTGGAATAGGATATAGTTGATAAATTGATATTGGGATCATCTCAATCTCAAGTCCCTTATCTCTCTGGTGTTCATACAGTCAAGGAAAGACCCATGGTGTAAGAGATATATCATATCTGAGTACCATGAGTCCTCCTTAGTTGGTACAAACCTTACCCCGTTGGGACATGCAAGCAATTCATTTTCCCAACATGCTTCCTTAGACACAAGGTTGTGTGATTCTACAACTAGTTTGCAAAGACCTTGACCTCTAACAATATAAACGGGTTTGATTTCCAAGTCAAATTATTGAACAATGGTCATCCAGTTTCCCATGTGTTCCCCCAGTTCTTTTTGTGTGAATAATGATTGAACTATGAGATGTGGAACTATCACCTTAGTGTGGTTTTTAAAAATATATGGCCTAAAATTCCTAATGGCTTTAAAAATTGCAAAGGCTTGTTAATCGATAGCAGGGTATTTTAACTCAACACGTTGCAAATCGGTACTCATAAATGAAATGGGAGCTTCATCACCTTCAGTATCCTTCTGTGTCAATATGACTAGCAAAGAGTGATTAGATGCAAAAGTATATAGAAGAAAATCACAGGAAAAATTAGGACTACACAAAACAAGTGTGTTAGAGATGGCAGTCTTGATCTTGTCAAAAGCCTCCTTCTCTTCTTTATTCCATTTGAAGTCGACATCCTTTTTTATCATCCTTTACAGAAGTTTAATAGTTTCAGCAAAATCAAGGATAAATTTTCTAATGAAGTTTTCTTACCCAAAAATGATTTAATTGCTTTCTTATTATGAGGTAAAGAAAATTGGGACATTACTTTTCACTTAGGATCTATAATAATGCCTTCCTTGGATATGATATGAGTAAGTAAATTCCCTTTAGTGACCTCAAAAATGATCTTTTTGGGGTGAAGGGAAATCCCATACTTCCTACATATCTTGAAAATATCAGTTAAATATGTAACATGGTCAATTCTATTCTTAAAATAAATAGTTACATCATCTAACTATACCACAAAACTTTTGTTGATTAACCTTCATAAAGCCACATCCATCACATGTTGGAAAGTATCCCTAGCATTAATTAAGCCAAAAGGTATTTGTTTGTAGTCAAAAGTTCCCCATTTGGTACTGTTATCACTCCAAGAGTCACTCTAGGTTGCAGATCAAGTGAGCTTGGTAACTTAATAAAATGTTCAAATAAAGGTATAAAATGGATCAATTTGAATGACTTGGCTATAAACTCACTCACTTTATATACACATGAATACACTCATACAAATAGGGCCTCCAACTATAATATTCAGATAGTTTTTTAAAGATGAAAATGGATGAAGAATACTAATTATACCAGCAAAATCACACATATAATAGCATATATGATTGGCTAGATATAACAAGTAAAATACTTGTGATTATAGTTTACCAATGCAAAGATAAGATGAAAATTATCAATCATTAAATAAACATAGAAAAATGAACATGAATTCCCTCACAGGTACAAAATAGAAAGAAAGATGAAAGCCCGAATAAATACTGTGAAAGAAACTTATATTCCAAAATGTATTCAAAATGTATTTCAATACAAGAGTCTAATCAAATCTCCAAATTCGAACCCTTAACACTGTCATTTCAATAGGCTTAAATAGCCTTTACAAACTTTACTTGAGATCCTCCAAATGTGGATATAAATGCCACTTGTCAAATAAAATCTAACCTAATTACAAGAAGGTAGGATGGGATCCTATTTTTAAGGGATAGGAATCCCTATCTAAAATCTCAAGTCTTCAACTGCCACATAGACTTCCTCGAGGATGGAGAAATATTCTTTAATTCATCATTAATACCATAGTTGTGAATCACCCCTTACAAAGCTGAACAGAAGTCAAAATTGACTTTGCTTGCTCCTTCGCTAAAAACTGAAAAGTTGGTAGCACACTACATAGGAAAAACACAGTTTGCACTACAAACTCTTATAGGTGCCTGTCTTGCCAGAATACTCCAAAATTGCTTGAAATTTGTCTTTGAAGGCTAGGAGTCTGCCTCATCTAAACACATACCACTGTAATTTACTAACATTATTGAGATTACTCAGGCTTCATCTCAATAATCATATATTCATACCTTCTTTCCTCAATATAGTTTCCATGCACCTTCATAAGACTTCAAATCTATAATACAAGTATGAGGGCTTGTAATGATGCTACACATATAGCGTGTCCCTATAAAACTGATGACATAAGGTCTGGAAAACTTCCATAACCTACACCTTCATGTGAACATTTTATCAAACCCTCACATCAAAACGAAACTGGGTATCCATTTGATGTATGCAATTACTGAGCTTCTGATCATTTCACTGGTGGTGTATTATGTTGTGTAGTACTTCTTTGCAAGTGATCCAAACTTGCAATCATCAAAACCTTTCACGTAATTTCCTTATATCCCTTTAAATCCAAAATTTATAACTTAGTATAGGCAAAAAGAAATAATTTTTGTTCCATAACCTTGAAGACAAATGTGAACAATGGATATATAAGGTATAATATGTCCATCATAGGTCAACAGAATTTGATTACAAAACCTTGAAACAACATCTGCATATTAATCATCTTGCTTAGAAGAACTAGGAGAAGTGGTCTCTTTCAAGAATATTGCCAAGTTCTTCTTACTAAGCATGTTCTTAGCCAAATAAATGTATGTAGTCAGCTTTCTATTGTTTGCTCTCAAGTTGAGGTTTTGTTTGTACATATTAATCAATTGTTTCCTCTAAATCATATTTTTCCTGATGTTCCTCTTGAGTTGATTACACTCCTCTACTAGTTCATCTATTTGACTTGAAAGTTGTCAGTTGAGTGTAACATTCTCTTGATCTAATTTATGTTTCTTCTCTTGAACTTCTTTGAGTTATCTATCTACATCCTTTATTAATTGAGCCCAATTAGTTTTAGGCCCTTGATCTGTCTCTGGAGTTGGGTCTGGTGGAGATTCACTTAATTGGACCATTGCCTCAAGTGCTTCCTTTTCAAGAGGAGAAACTTTCAATTTTGATAACCTAGTTCTAGGCTTGATAACCTCAGTTCTTTGATGATATTCCTCTGCTAGTACAAGTTTTCTCCTGGATGAACTTCTGAGGATTGGTGTACCAATTTTAACTTGGATAGTCTTGGGATTATCTTCAATTTCCATTTCTGTAGGTTCAGCAGGAAACTCTGTTTGTTTTTCAATGACTACATCTTTGACTTTACTTTTTCCCTTATCTTTCTTGGTAATTTGAACAGGTAATGGCTCTTTGAAGATGGGAGCTTGAGAAGACTGTGGAATTTCAGATAATGTAACAAAAGAAGGGCCTATAGATTGCTTTCTAGGGGTTTTGTGCTTGGGAGGTGAGGAAGGCAACTCAACTTGGTAATTAGATACTAACAAGAAAGTGGACCAATCCTTCCTTTCCTTCTTTAACTGTTAAATGACTATGAGTTTGATTAAGGCATGGTGAAAGATGGATTTTTGAAGTCTATCAGGCTTTCGTTGTGCACATGAAATCATTTTTTGCAAACTCATGAAAAGGAAATAAGAGAAATCTATTTCCTTCTTACTAGTGAAGTGGAGAAGCAGTTTGAAATGGTACTGCAAAATCCAATTGTACCTCCCTTCACAAGTAAAAAAAAAATGAATGATGAACAAAAACTTATCATACTCCTCTAACATCCAATTCCTTGGCACACCCTTCACCAAATCATCTCCCCTATGCTCGGGCTTGAGCATGTCTTGACACCAATCCTCCTTTTATAATCTCCTTGCCTTGAACCAAAGTTCCCCTATCCTAGGAATCTCAGTCACTTCTGCAATCAAATTCACTGTTAGATGAATTTCCAAGGGTCCAACCTGTGTCTTACCCTCCTTGTAATTCTACACAAAGTCTCTTGAAACCTCCAAATGATATCCTTCAAGATTTTGACAAAACCTCTAGCATCCCATGCACTTGAAAGAATCTACATGGTTAGGGTTTTTCTCAATAAGAGTAGTATCAGTAGGTTCCAACCTGACCATAGAGACTAGCCTCTTCCTGGGGATAGGGTCTTTCCTTGGAGCCATTTGAAAATTAATCTGTTACAGAGAACAATTCTATACAAAAGTCAGTTTACAAAAACCAACAAAATGCTTTCAACATGCAAAATCCCTATTGAAAATTCGAGACTGATGGCTAGCTGAGTATTGGAGGGAGATTTGAATACTTGATGATGACTTTTGAGCTTCCAAAATCCTCTTTTATATGATTTCCCCAATCAAAGTGGGTTTAAATGATGGAACAGAGCAACAACACGAGTTTGTAGCACACCATGTAGAAGAATAATGAGTTGACAACTTTTGCTGAGTTGGTAGTGATTCATGTACAAAAGTGACCAAATGCACTACAAACTCGTCATAATGGAAAATGATGATAAAACAAAGGTCAAATCATGACTTCATTTGTAATTATGGATCATTAACGACCAAAACTGACTCTTTATAATCCCTTACTCACTTTTAGGATATAATTAACTCATACTGTGATCGACCTTTGGCATAAAAAATTTAAGACAATGACCTTGATGACCACTTAGTCATCTACCAACATCATTTGAAATGACCAAGACTTGATGACTGGACTCAATAAAGGACACACCGTGTTGAATGACTAAGGAAAAAAAAGACTCAATCAACCACCTAAGACTTAAATAAAATGAAATTTTAATGGGAGATAACATTTGGCTCTAATTAGCAATGGAAACCTCCCTATGAGGTTCCAAGAACTCATAAGGATGGTTTCCTTTCCTATCACCTACAAAGATTATAAAAAAATTGAACTTGTTGTTCCATTGGGAATGGAGTTATTTATGAAACTAAACTGAAAAAGAAACTAATGAAATGATATTTACAATGAAGAGGGCTTGAAAAGCCTTAATAGAAATAGGTCTTGAGAAAACTCCCATTGACTAGGCCACCAAATACTTCATTACCTTCCAGGTTCTATAAGAGGAAAGTATTTTTCTGTAGCACTTGAGAGATGATGAAAGGACCAGTCCACAAAGTGTCAAAGTTCCCATGCTTCCCCTTATCCTGTCTGTAAGCATCCCACTTCAAAATAAGATCCCCTATTTGGAAAATATCTTCTTTATCCTTCTTGTCAAAGATTTCTTTCATCTTCTTCTGATGTAACTTTGTCTTCTCAAGTAACTACTCCCTTAGCTATTGAAGTTCAACAAGATAAAGAATCCTTCTAACCAAATAATTTGGTTCCCCTTCTACTTCTTGGAAAAACTTTGCAACAGGTAATGCAAGTTGGATAGGGAAAATGGCTTCAATTCCATACACTAACTTGAATGGAGAATTACCAATGGACTTCTTATTTGTCACTCTATCAGCCCAAAGTGCAAATTTTAATTTAGAATCCCAACTCCTTTGGTTTTCTTCGAGCAACTTTCTAATAATCCTCATTAGGATTTTGTTTGATGATTCAGCAAGGCCATTGCCTTGAGGATAGTAGGAAGTTGAGTGAACAAGATGAATACCCATGTCATCACATAACTTCACCGAAGCATCAGCTTTAAAAGCAGTTGCATTATCAGTAACAAGTCTCTTGGGGCAGCCAAATCTAGCAAAAATATGATCATTCAAAAAGTTTATGATTACAGATTGAGTAGCATTCCTGGTAGGAATAGACTCAGTCCATTTTGTAAAGTAATCATTTGCTACCAGAATCCACCTATGTTGGCCACTTGAAGGTGGATGTATCTCTCCAATGAAGTCTAACCCCCATTGTTGGAAGGGTCCAATGACTATAATAGGATTCAATGGGAGAGATTTTAGTTGTTGTTTTCCAGTGAACCTTTGGCACTTGTCACATGTATTTACATAAGAGAAAACATCAGTAAATAAACATGGCCAATAGTAACCAGCCCTAAAAATCTTATGGGTTGTGGTTTTCCAATAGTGATGGCCACCACAATTGTTAATATGAAATTGATGCATAACCTGAATTGATTCTTCTTTATCAAGGCACCTCAACAACATCCTAGAGGGGTCTTTCCAATAGAGCATATTTTCATTGATACAAAACTTGATTGCCTTGATTTTTAGTGCTCTTACATGTGTTTGATTAATCTTTGGAGGGGATGCAAGGTTCTACAAAAAATATACTATACTACTATACCATTCACAAGAAGACAAATGGGTTGAAACTGGCTTATCATGATTGTACCTTTCAAATGAGATTTTAGATTGTGCATCCTTTGCATTTACGCCAATGAAATTGATACCCAACAAATCACAATTCTCTTCAGCAAGAAGTTTTTCCAAACCTTGACCCTTTACCAATTTGGTTGGATTAATATCAATGTCAAACTCAATGAGTTTGGCAATCCACTTGGCTCTTTTCCCATCTATATCTGGTTGTATAAGTACATCTCTGATTGAACTAGATGGTACATAAGCTATAACTTTTGCATGCAAAATATAGATTCTAAAAGCCTCAAGTGACTTGATCAAAGCATAAGCTTGTTTTTCAATGGGATCATACTTTACCTCAACATCTCTTAATGTCTTGCTAAAGAATGCTACTGGTTGTTCATGCCCTTGATCATTTCTCTGAAGTAACACTGCTGCAATTGTGTCATTAGATGCAAATGAAAAGATGTAGAAGTCTTTACAATAGTCTGGGTTGATCAAAGTAGGAGATGACATCAGAGCTTTCTTAATAGCTTCAAAAGAATCCCTTGCTACATCAGTCCATTTCACTTATGAATCCTTCCTTAGCATACCAGTGATGTGTTTAATCAATTCTGAAAAATTAGGAATAAATCTCATAATGAAGTTAATCTTTCCAAGAAATTATTGAATGTATTTCTTAGATCTAGGAACATATATATTTTGAATAGCTTCTACTCTTGTAGGGTCAATCTTTACTCCTTCAGTAGTGACTATGTGCCCCAAAATCTTACCTTCTTTCAATGCAAACTGAGACTTCTTTGGATTGAGTGAAAGCCCATACCTTCTACACTTCAAGAACGCCTTCCTCAAATGCTGCAAATGTTCTTTATGGTTGTGAGAAAACACTGTTATATCATCCAAATATATCAAAACGAACTTATCTTTCTCACCTACAAAGGCAATGTCCATGGCCCTCTAAAAGGTGGCCCCAACATTCATAAGCCCGAAAGGCATCTTGGCATACATAAAAGTACCCCAAGGAGTTGTGAAGGTTGTCTTTTCTCTATCATCCGGATGTACTGAGATTTGGTTGTACCCTGAAAAACCATCAATAAAAGACATGACACTAGCTCCAGACACTCTTTGCAAGATATGCTCCATCTTCGGCAAAGGGTAGTTATCTTTCTTGGAACACTTGTTCAAGTTCCTGAAGTCAACACATAGCCTAATTTCCCCATTCTTCTTCCTAACAGGGACCAAATTAG
>ML795167.1:250545-281342 GCA_009831015.1 Picea engelmannii
GAAGAAAAATACGTTGAACTATCAAAAACAATGACCGAAGGTACCTCAAATCTGGTGATCAAATGTTGCTCTAAAAACTCAACCACTACTCTTTCATTAACTTATTTTAAGGGGACAACCTTAAACCACCGCATGAAATAATTTATGGCTATAAGGATGTATCTATGTTGTTTATATTAATGAGGGTTTATTCATTGATTATGTTTATTCCCCACTGTTCAAAAGGTTGGTTGATCTTAACTGGATGCAGTGGTATTGATTCCTTCTTCTCATGTCCTACACTTGACTGACAAGCCTTACACTTCCTAACATAAGCATGTGTATCTCAGAACAACATAGGTCAATAATATCCAACTCTAAATATTTTGTGACCAGTTGTTTCTGTCATGAAATGACCACCAACCAATCCATAATGAAGCTCCTTCAACACCTTTTAAGTGTCTTCCCTGTCCAGACATCTCAATACGACTCCCTCATAATTCTTTTGGAATAGGATATAGTTGATAAATTGATATTGGGATCATCTCAATCTCAAGTCCCTTATCTCTCTGGTGTTCATACAGTCAAGGAAAGACCCATGGTGTAAGAGATATATCATATCTGAGTACCATGAGTCCTCCTTAGTTGGTACAAACCTTACCCCGTTGGGACATGCAAGCAATTCATTTTCCCAACATGCTTCCTTAGACACAAGGTTGTGTGATTCTACAACTAGTTTGCAAAGACCTTGACCTCTAACAATATAAACGGGTTTGATTTCCAAGTCAAATTATTGAACAATGGTCATCCAGTTTCCCATGTGTTCCCCCAGTTCTTTTTGTGTGAATAATGATTGAACTATGAGATGTGGAACTATCACCTTAGTGTGGTTTTTAAAAATATATGGCCTAAAATTCCTAATGGCTTTAAAAATTGCAAAGGCTTGTTAATCGATAGCAGGGTATTTTAACTCAACACGTTGCAAATCGGTACTCATAAATGAAATGGGAGCTTCATCACCTTCAGTATCCTTCTGTGTCAATATGACTAGCAAAGAGTGATTAGATGCAAAAGTATATAGAAGAAAATCACAGGAAAAATTAGGACTACACAAAACAAGTGTGTTAGAGATGGCAGTCTTGATCTTGTCAAAAGCCTCCTTCTCTTCTTTATTCCATTTGAAGTCGACATCCTTTTTTATCATCCTTTACAGAAGTTTAATAGTTTCAGCAAAATCAAGGATAAATTTTCTAATGAAGTTTTCTTACCCAAAAATGATTTAATTGCTTTCTTATTATGAGGTAAAGAAAATTGGGACATTACTTTTCACTTAGGATCTATAATAATGCCTTCCTTGGATATGATATGAGTAAGTAAATTCCCTTTAGTGACCTCAAAAATGATCTTTTTGGGGTGAAGGGAAATCCCATACTTCCTACATATCTTGAAAATATCAGTTAAATATGTAACATGGTCAATTCTATTCTTAAAATAAATAGTTACATCATCTAACTATACCACAAAACTTTTGTTGATTAACCTTCATAAAGCCACATCCATCACATGTTGGAAAGTATCCCTAGCATTAATTAAGCCAAAAGGTATTTGTTTGTAGTCAAAAGTTCCCCATTTGGTACTGTTATCACTCCAAGAGTCACTCTAGGTTGCAGATCAAGTGAGCTTGGTAACTTAATAAAATGTTCAAATAAAGGTATAAAATGGATCAATTTGAATGACTTGGCTATAAACTCACTCACTTTATATACACATGAATACACTCATACAAATAGGGCCTCCAACTATAATATTCAGATAGTTTTTTAAAGATGAAAATGGATGAAGAATACTAATTATACCAGCAAAATCACACATATAATAGCATATATGATTGGCTAGATATAACAAGTAAAATACTTGTGATTATAGTTTACCAATGCAAAGATAAGATGAAAATTATCAATCATTAAATAAACATAGAAAAATGAACATGAATTCCCTCACAGGTACAAAATAGAAAGAAAGATGAAAGCCCGAATAAATACTGTGAAAGAAACTTATATTCCAAAATGTATTCAAAATGTATTTCAATACAAGAGTCTAATCAAATCTCCAAATTCGAACCCTTAACACTGTCATTTCAATAGGCTTAAATAGCCTTTACAAACTTTACTTGAGATCCTCCAAATGTGGATATAAATGCCACTTGTCAAATAAAATCTAACCTAATTACAAGAAGGTAGGATGGGATCCTATTTTTAAGGGATAGGAATCCCTATCTAAAATCTCAAGTCTTCAACTGCCACATAGACTTCCTCGAGGATGGAGAAATATTCTTTAATTCATCATTAATACCATAGTTGTGAATCACCCCTTACAAAGCTGAACAGAAGTCAAAATTGACTTTGCTTGCTCCTTCGCTAAAAACTGAAAAGTTGGTAGCACACTACATAGGAAAAACACAGTTTGCACTACAAACTCTTATAGGTGCCTGTCTTGCCAGAATACTCCAAAATTGCTTGAAATTTGTCTTTGAAGGCTAGGAGTCTGCCTCATCTAAACACATACCACTGTAATTTACTAACATTATTGAGATTACTCAGGCTTCATCTCAATAATCATATATTCATACCTTCTTTCCTCAATATAGTTTCCATGCACCTTCATAAGACTTCAAATCTATAATACAAGTATGAGGGCTTGTAATGATGCTACACATATAGCGTGTCCCTATAAAACTGATGACATAAGGTCTGGAAAACTTCCATAACCTACACCTTCATGTGAACATTTTATCAAACCCTCACATCAAAACGAAACTGGGTATCCATTTGATGTATGCAATTACTGAGCTTCTGATCATTTCACTGGTGGTGTATTATGTTGTGTAGTACTTCTTTGCAAGTGATCCAAACTTGCAATCATCAAAACCTTTCACGTAATTTCCTTATATCCCTTTAAATCCAAAATTTATAACTTAGTATAGGCAAAAAGAAATAATTTTTGTTCCATAACCTTGAAGACAAATGTGAACAATGGATATATAAGGTATAATATGTCCATCATAGGTCAACAGAATTTGATTACAAAACCTTGAAACAACATCTGCATATTAATCATCTTGCTTAGAAGAACTAGGAGAAGTGGTCTCTTTCAAGAATATTGCCAAGTTCTTCTTACTAAGCATGTTCTTAGCCAAATAAATGTATGTAGTCAGCTTTCTATTGTTTGCTCTCAAGTTGAGGTTTTGTTTGTACATATTAATCAATTGTTTCCTCTAAATCATATTTTTCCTGATGTTCCTCTTGAGTTGATTACACTCCTCTACTAGTTCATCTATTTGACTTGAAAGTTGTCAGTTGAGTGTAACATTCTCTTGATCTAATTTATGTTTCTTCTCTTGAACTTCTTTGAGTTATCTATCTACATCCTTTATTAATTGAGCCCAATTAGTTTTAGGCCCTTGATCTGTCTCTGGAGTTGGGTCTGGTGGAGATTCACTTAATTGGACCATTGCCTCAAGTGCTTCCTTTTCAAGAGGAGAAACTTTCAATTTTGATAACCTAGTTCTAGGCTTGATAACCTCAGTTCTTTGATGATATTCCTCTGCTAGTACAAGTTTTCTCCTGGATGAACTTCTGAGGATTGGTGTACCAATTTTAACTTGGATAGTCTTGGGATTATCTTCAATTTCCATTTCTGTAGGTTCAGCAGGAAACTCTGTTTGTTTTTCAATGACTACATCTTTGACTTTACTTTTTCCCTTATCTTTCTTGGTAATTTGAACAGGTAATGGCTCTTTGAAGATGGGAGCTTGAGAAGACTGTGGAATTTCAGATAATGTAACAAAAGAAGGGCCTATAGATTGCTTTCTAGGGGTTTTGTGCTTGGGAGGTGAGGAAGGCAACTCAACTTGGTAATTAGATACTAACAAGAAAGTGGACCAATCCTTCCTTTCCTTCTTTAACTGTTAAATGACTATGAGTTTGATTAAGGCATGGTGAAAGATGGATTTTTGAAGTCTATCAGGCTTTCGTTGTGCACATGAAATCATTTTTTGCAAACTCATGAAAAGGAAATAAGAGAAATCTATTTCCTTCTTACTAGTGAAGTGGAGAAGCAGTTTGAAATGGTACTGCAAAATCCAATTGTACCTCCCTTCACAAGTAAAAAAAAAATGAATGATGAACAAAAACTTATCATACTCCTCTAACATCCAATTCCTTGGCACACCCTTCACCAAATCATCTCCCCTATGCTCGGGCTTGAGCATGTCTTGACACCAATCCTCCTTTTATAATCTCCTTGCCTTGAACCAAAGTTCCCCTATCCTAGGAATCTCAGTCACTTCTGCAATCAAATTCACTGTTAGATGAATTTCCAAGGGTCCAACCTGTGTCTTACCCTCCTTGTAATTCTACACAAAGTCTCTTGAAACCTCCAAATGATATCCTTCAAGATTTTGACAAAACCTCTAGCATCCCATGCACTTGAAAGAATCTACATGGTTAGGGTTTTTCTCAATAAGAGTAGTATCAGTAGGTTCCAACCTGACCATAGAGACTAGCCTCTTCCTGGGGATAGGGTCTTTCCTTGGAGCCATTTGAAAATTAATCTGTTACAGAGAACAATTCTATACAAAAGTCAGTTTACAAAAACCAACAAAATGCTTTCAACATGCAAAATCCCTATTGAAAATTCGAGACTGATGGCTAGCTGAGTATTGGAGGGAGATTTGAATACTTGATGATGACTTTTGAGCTTCCAAAATCCTCTTTTATATGATTTCCCCAATCAAAGTGGGTTTAAATGATGGAACAGAGCAACAACACGAGTTTGTAGCACACCATGTAGAAGAATAATGAGTTGACAACTTTTGCTGAGTTGGTAGTGATTCATGTACAAAAGTGACCAAATGCACTACAAACTCGTCATAATGGAAAATGATGATAAAACAAAGGTCAAATCATGACTTCATTTGTAATTATGGATCATTAACGACCAAAACTGACTCTTTATAATCCCTTACTCACTTTTAGGATATAATTAACTCATACTGTGATCGACCTTTGGCATAAAAAATTTAAGACAATGACCTTGATGACCACTTAGTCATCTACCAACATCATTTGAAATGACCAAGACTTGATGACTGGACTCAATAAAGGACACACCGTGTTGAATGACTAAGGAAAAAAAAGACTCAATCAACCACCTAAGACTTAAATAAAATGAAATTTTAATGGGAGATAACATTTGGCTCTAATTAGCAATGGAAACCTCCCTATGAGGTTCCAAGAACTCATAAGGATGGTTTCCTTTCCTATCACCTACAAAGATTATAAAAAAATTGAACTTGTTGTTCCATTGGGAATGGAGTTATTTATGAAACTAAACTGAAAAAGAAACTAATGAAATGATATTTACAATGAAGAGGGCTTGAAAAGCCTTAATAGAAATAGGTCTTGAGAAAACTCCCATTGACTAGGCCACCAAATACTTCATTACCTTCCAGGTTCTATAAGAGGAAAGTATTTTTCTGTAGCACTTGAGAGATGATGAAAGGACCAGTCCACAAAGTGTCAAAGTTCCCATGCTTCCCCTTATCCTGTCTGTAAGCATCCCACTTCAAAATAAGATCCCCTATTTGGAAAATATCTTCTTTATCCTTCTTGTCAAAGATTTCTTTCATCTTCTTCTGATGTAACTTTGTCTTCTCAAGTAACTACTCCCTTAGCTATTGAAGTTCAACAAGATAAAGAATCCTTCTAACCAAATAATTTGGTTCCCCTTCTACTTCTTGGAAAAACTTTGCAACAGGTAATGCAAGTTGGATAGGGAAAATGGCTTCAATTCCATACACTAACTTGAATGGAGAATTACCAATGGACTTCTTATTTGTCACTCTATCAGCCCAAAGTGCAAATTTTAATTTAGAATCCCAACTCCTTTGGTTTTCTTCGAGCAACTTTCTAATAATCCTCATTAGGATTTTGTTTGATGATTCAGCAAGGCCATTGCCTTGAGGATAGTAGGAAGTTGAGTGAACAAGATGAATACCCATGTCATCACATAACTTCACCGAAGCATCAGCTTTAAAAGCAGTTGCATTATCAGTAACAAGTCTCTTGGGGCAGCCAAATCTAGCAAAAATATGATCATTCAAAAAGTTTATGATTACAGATTGAGTAGCATTCCTGGTAGGAATAGACTCAGTCCATTTTGTAAAGTAATCATTTGCTACCAGAATCCACCTATGTTGGCCACTTGAAGGTGGATGTATCTCTCCAATGAAGTCTAACCCCCATTGTTGGAAGGGTCCAATGACTATAATAGGATTCAATGGGAGAGATTTTAGTTGTTGTTTTCCAGTGAACCTTTGGCACTTGTCACATGTATTTACATAAGAGAAAACATCAGTAAATAAACATGGCCAATAGTAACCAGCCCTAAAAATCTTATGGGTTGTGGTTTTCCAATAGTGATGGCCACCACAATTGTTAATATGAAATTGATGCATAACCTGAATTGATTCTTCTTTATCAAGGCACCTCAACAACATCCTAGAGGGGTCTTTCCAATAGAGCATATTTTCATTGATACAAAACTTGATTGCCTTGATTTTTAGTGCTCTTACATGTGTTTGATTAATCTTTGGAGGGGATGCAAGGTTCTACAAAAAATATACTATACTACTATACCATTCACAAGAAGACAAATGGGTTGAAACTGGCTTATCATGATTGTACCTTTCAAATGAGATTTTAGATTGTGCATCCTTTGCATTTACGCCAATGAAATTGATACCCAACAAATCACAATTCTCTTCAGCAAGAAGTTTTTCCAAACCTTGACCCTTTACCAATTTGGTTGGATTAATATCAATGTCAAACTCAATGAGTTTGGCAATCCACTTGGCTCTTTTCCCATCTATATCTGGTTGTATAAGTACATCTCTGATTGAACTAGATGGTACATAAGCTATAACTTTTGCATGCAAAATATAGATTCTAAAAGCCTCAAGTGACTTGATCAAAGCATAAGCTTGTTTTTCAATGGGATCATACTTTACCTCAACATCTCTTAATGTCTTGCTAAAGAATGCTACTGGTTGTTCATGCCCTTGATCATTTCTCTGAAGTAACACTGCTGCAATTGTGTCATTAGATGCAAATGAAAAGATGTAGAAGTCTTTACAATAGTCTGGGTTGATCAAAGTAGGAGATGACATCAGAGCTTTCTTAATAGCTTCAAAAGAATCCCTTGCTACATCAGTCCATTTCACTTATGAATCCTTCCTTAGCATACCAGTGATGTGTTTAATCAATTCTGAAAAATTAGGAATAAATCTCATAATGAAGTTAATCTTTCCAAGAAATTATTGAATGTATTTCTTAGATCTAGGAACATATATATTTTGAATAGCTTCTACTCTTGTAGGGTCAATCTTTACTCCTTCAGTAGTGACTATGTGCCCCAAAATCTTACCTTCTTTCAATGCAAACTGAGACTTCTTTGGATTGAGTGAAAGCCCATACCTTCTACACTTCAAGAACGCCTTCCTCAAATGCTGCAAATGTTCTTTATGGTTGTGAGAAAACACTGTTATATCATCCAAATATATCAAAACGAACTTATCTTTCTCACCTACAAAGGCAATGTCCATGGCCCTCTAAAAGGTGGCCCCAACATTCATAAGCCCGAAAGGCATCTTGGCATACATAAAAGTACCCCAAGGAGTTGTGAAGGTTGTCTTTTCTCTATCATCCGGATGTACTGAGATTTGGTTGTACCCTGAAAAACCATCAATAAAAGACATGACACTAGCTCCAGACACTCTTTGCAAGATATGCTCCATCTTCGGCAAAGGGTAGTTATCTTTCTTGGAACACTTGTTCAAGTTCCTGAAGTCAACACATAGCCTAATTTCCCCATTCTTCTTCCTAACAGGGACCAAATTAGCAACCCACTCAGAATATCTTAGTGGAATGATAATTTGGGCATTTAGTAACTTTTGAACTCCTTTTCCATTATTGGTAGAAGAAGAGGGCTAATAGATCTTAGTTTTTTCTTGACTGGGGTGCCTTCTTTCTTCAAAGGGATTTTATGCTCAATCACTTGAGTGTCATAGGTTTTTAAGTCACTGTACTCCCATGCAAAAATATATGAAAACTCCTTCATCAGGATGCCATAATCAAATCTATGTTCTGCAGTCAAATGTGTGGACAAATTTATGGTTTTTAGGCATTGTTCATCTCCTAAATTGTACTTAAAGACATCATGGTCTTCTTCTTTCTTATCAGGCTTCAAAGGCACATCATTTTGGTCAAAGATTTTCTCAAGTGGTACTAATCCTCTTGGGATTTGATTATTTGGGAGCTGAATAATGTCATGGCATCCAATTTTATTTTTCAATCTATGGTTTTTGACCTTTTCATCATTTTCATTTTCTTGATCTATGTGGAGAGCAGAAAATTCATCTATAACTTCCAGAAATCTAACCAATTCCACATCATCTTCAAACACTTTCCAAAATTTTACATTGTCTGGCAAGGAAGATCTATATTTCACTTGAATTTCATAGTTAATCTTTGGTGGCAATGGTGGATTGAAGGTACTAGCTGAAACAACTAAAGAATCAGCAAGTTGATTCATTGCCCTAGGAATATATGAAATATTGAATGCTAGAAAAGAATCAATGAGGTTCCATACCTCATCCCTATATGCCTTAAGCCTGGCATGTTTGGCTTGAAAAGTGTTCTTAATTTGTTGAATTATCAGATCAGCATCTCCATATATCATCAACCCATGAATATTCATGTCCTTAGCAGCATTTAAGCCCAAGACTAAGGCTTCATATTCTGCTATGTTATTTGACACCTTAAAATCCAACTTGAAAGACAAATGAATTGTTTCTTTGGAAGGTGAAACAAAAACAACACCTGCTCCTGTAGATTCTCTTGAACAAGCACCATCAAAGAGAATACTCCATATAGGAGTGCTTTCCACTTCTGAAATTTTGGAAAATAGGCTTTCTAAGATGCAAAGATGATGACTGAGAGTCATCAATCTGAAGTATACAAGCTCCCAAATCTGTATCAACTGGGTAGATTGGATGATTTGTAGGATCCTTCTCATCACTGATAATATAGGCTATTTGTGCTTCCCTATACAATCTCCTTTGTTCCCCTCCAAAGACTGGGACAGTTGCATAAGAAAGGTCCATTTTCAAGGTGCCTCCTAGCCTTTTGATCCATGCTCTAGATAAGAGCATACCAAATTTTGGTGGCACATCAGCTACCACAATGTCCATTACCATGCTCCTCATAGGTAACTGAGATAAGGAAACTACTATATCTTAATCAAGCCAAGGCACTTAACCTTCATAGAATCGAATGAGAATAAATCATGATAATATTTAGTAATTTCTAAACCCAACTCATCCATGACTACTTTTGGCATAAGGTTATGAGAATCTCATGTGTCCAAAAGACAATTATGCAAAATTTTATCATGGATATTCAAGGAGACATAAAAAGGTGGAGAGGTTTCCTCACGGTCTTCAATCATTGGGCTAAGGACAACAGTAGGCTTATCATCTTGGAGGTTTACAACATCAGCAGTAGCTTGTATTGATTTAGGCTGAAGGGCTTTGAGGATGGTTTGTTTGAAGGTTTCATTCTTCATTAATTCAATGAGCGGTATGGGAATATTAACCTTCTGAATTTCTGATTCAAAGTTGAATGAAAAAAGGAACTTTGTCAAGGTTTCTTACCTCATGCAGAGGATATTTAAGAAGTACTTGATCATTTGTTTGAGCCTGATATTTGTTTGGTTGTTTTTTTGCAGGGGCAGCAACTTTTTTGGGAGGAGCTTGCACATCTTGCTTACTATTATTTTGTTTAGATCTCAAATTGTACCTATTCTGATCATCATATTGAAAAACATATCCATCATTTGATTCCTGATTAGTCTGATGACTAATCAAAGCTTCCTCATAAGCAGTTTGTGTCAAGAAAGATGCATCATCCTTATCCCCAAAACAATAAATCTCATCATCCTCTTCTGGTTGATCTTCCTCCATCACTGTGTTCTAAAAAGGGGCTTTAATTTTCTGATCCTCATTAGCATTTCTATTCCTTTGTAAAATCTGAACTTGCTCATTATTTCTTCTATAAGGATTTGAATTTCAATGAATAAAAGCATTAGGATCTCTACCTTTTCCAGGCTGCTTGTTTTCAATCTTCATTTTGGACAATTCAGAAGTCAAAGATTCTATAATCTTAGCCATCTTTTCAATATTGGGATGTGTACTTGATGATGAGGCTTCTCCTTTTTGTCTCCTTCTATCAGCTCTACCTTTCAATTTTTCTGCAGCAAGGATGTTAGATTCCACTTCAAGTGTTGCATCCTGCATATCATCCAATGTAACAGATCTCCTTTCTCTTAACAACAAACAAAATTCAAAAACAAAGGCATTGGCATAAGTGATTTTTGCAGATGTAGCAGTAGGCTAGATTTCAGTTGGGATCTTGCTATACATCTGGTTAAATGTTTTAGTAGAGTCTCACATTGATTCACCACTTTCCCTTCTCAAATTCCCAAACTTTGTAATGCAGTAAAGAAAATCCTTCTTATCTCCCCATTGTCTAAGGAAAGTATCATCTAAAACTTCAATACATGCTATAGTTCCTGGTGTTAATTCTCTAAACCATTTCATGGCTTCTCCATCTAAACTTTGAATAAAAACTCTCATCCATACATCCTCCTGAGTGATATTCAAGTTATCAACATAACTATAAAATAACTCAAGATGTTATTCAGTTGTAACCTCTTATGTCCCTGAAAATTTAGGCATGTACTTTTGATAGTCTCCAGTAGGCATTGCATTCAGAGGATTAGGCAGTATTAATGGTGCATATCTAGCAGCTATGATTCTTTCCATCTTAGTATGATTTTGAGGTATTGTTGCCATGGTAGTGGTAGATGTAGATGTACTAGAAGTTTGGATAAATAAGAACTAAGATGAGGCTAATACAGAGGATGATAATGGGGCCGATACAGAGGATGAAGTTGAGTCAATGAGAGGAAAATATATTTCTAAACTTGCAATGGAAGAAGGAAAATAAGAAGCTCTATAGAATTCAAACAATAACTTGGCAAGGTTTTCTTCTCCTTTTATCGACAATTCATGTAAGACAAGTTCAAAAGCAGGAAGATTGGTATGAATGTAAGTTGAATTTTGTTCAGTTTCATACTGAGAAGATTATATAGATGATGAGTTGATGTCTTCTTCAACAATTGATGAACTACCTTCTTGAGTAATATCAGAAGATCCTGGAACTTCTGAAACTACTTTTTCACTATTAGTCTTTGAGCTTATAGTTTCAACAAATGTTGGTCTTATTAATGGATTTTTTGGAAAAAGACACAGAGGGATTTCTAGAGATACCTAAACTTGAAGATCCCTTATGTAATGCCTTTCCTTCTTTGATGATCCTCTCAGGATCAGATACTGGATCATATAGTGGTTGTTGAGGATTTGCTCGAGTATGTGCTTTCTTAGGAGCCACTATGTACCAATGGAGTCACCAGATAGAAAATTACAACCAAACTAATGCCATGCCTTTGTCTATCATCAAAAGCTGGGACTATGTCGTCTCCTAGGGAAGCTTTCTTCACACTCCTCTCCCCGACAACGACGTCAATTTGTTATCACTCCAAGAGTCACTCTAGGTTGCAGATCAAGTGAGTTTGGTAACTTAATCAAATGTTCAAGTAAAGGTATAAAATGGATCAAGTTGAATGACTTGGATATAAACTCACTCACTTTAGATACACATGAATACACTCAGACAGATAGGGCCTTCAACTATAATATTCAGATAGTTTTTTAAAGATGAAAATGGATGAAGAATACTAATTATACCAGCAAAATCACACACACACAATAGCATATATGATTGGCTAGCTATAACAATTAAAATACTTGTGATTCTAGTTTATCAACGCAAAGATAAGATGACAGTTATTAGTCATTGAATAAACATAGAAAAATGAACATGAATTCACTCACAGGTACATAATAGAAAGAAAGATGAAAGTCTGAATAAATACAGTGAAAGAAACTTATATTCCAAAATGTATTCAAAATGTCTTTCAATACAAGAGTCTAGTCAAATCTCCAAAGTCGAACCCTTAACATTGTCATTTCAATAGGCTTAAATAGCCTTTACAAACTTTACTTGAGATCCTCCAAATATGGATCTAAATGCCACTTGACAAATAAAATCCAACATAATTACAAGAAGGTAGGATGAGATCCTATTTTTAAGAAATAGGAATTCCTATCTAAAATCAAGTCTTCGACTACCACATAGACTTCCTCGAGGATGGAGGAATATTCTTTAATCCATCATTAACACCATAGCTGTGAATCACCCCTTACAAAGCTTAATAGAATTCAAAATTGACTTTGCTTGCTCCTCCGCTGAAAACTGACAAGTTGGTAGCGCACTAAATAGGAAAAACACAGTTTCACTACAAACTCCTATAGGTGCTTGTCTTGCCAGAATACTCCAAAATTACATGAAAATTGTCTTTGAAAGTTGTGAGTCTGCCTCATCTAAACACATACTACTGTAATTTACTGACATTATTGAGATTTCTCAGGCTTCATCTCAATAATCACGTATTCATACCTTCTTTCCTCAATATAGTTTCCATGCACCTTCATAAGACTTCAAAACTATAAGACAAGTATGAGGGATTGTAATGATGTTGCACATTTAACTTGTCACTGTAAAACTGATGAAATAAGGTCTGGAAAAATTCCATAATCTACACCTTCATATGAACATTTTATCAAACCCTCACATCAAAATGAAACAGGGTATCCATTTGATGTCTGCATTACTAAGCTTCTTAGCATTTCACTAGTGGTCTATTATGATGTGTAGTACTTCTTTGCAAGTGATCCAAACTTGCAATCATCAAAACCTTTCACTTAATTGCCTTATATCCCTTTAAAGCCAAAATTTTTGTAATCAGCAACTCACGGTTCTCGTACTCGCGTGACACAGGGTCGATACCCGTTCGCTACCACTATACCCCCAGGTGCTTCCACGCAGCCCGCAAGAATGGAGCACAAGTAAATCAGGGTGAGAATCGACCTTGAGACCTCTTTTTACATATTTCTTTCCATTTACTTGGCACTTGCCAATCGGTCTACACCCCTGCGGGCATCAAAACCTTTCACTTAATTGCCTTATATCCCTTTAAAGCCAAAATTTATAACTTAATATAGGCAAAAAGAAATAATCCATGTTCCATAACCTTGAAGACAAATGTGAACAATGGATATCTGAGGTATAATATGCTCATCATAGGTCAGCAGAGTTTGATCACAAAAGCTTGAAACAACATCTGCATATTAATCATCTTGCTTGGAAGAACTAGGAGAAGTGGTCTCTTTCAAGAAGATTGCCAAGTTCTTCTTACTAAGCATGTTCTTAGCCAAATATATGTCTTCATCCAGCTTCCTATTGTCTGCTCTCAAGTTGAGGTTATGTTTGTACGTATTAATAAATTGTTTCCTCTGAATCATCTTTTTCCCAATGTTCCTCTTGAGTTGATTACACTCCTCTACTAGTTCATCTATTTGACTTGAAAGTTGTCGGCTGAGTGTAACATTCTCTTGATGCAATTTATGGTTCTTCTCCTAAACTTATTTGGGTTTTTTATCTACATACTTGAGTAATTGAGCCCAATTAGTTTTAGGCCCTTGATCTATCTCTGGAGTTGGCTCTGGTGGAGATTCACTTAATTGGACTATGGCCTCAAGTGATTCCTTTTCAAGAGGATAAACTTTCAATTTTGATAACCTAGTTCTAGGCTTGATAACCTTAGTACTTTGATGAGATTCCTCTGCTAGTACAAGTTTTCTCGTGGATGACCTTCTGAGGGTTGGTGTACCAATTTTAACTTGGATAGTCTAGGGATTATCTTCAATTTCCATTTATGTAGGTTCAGCAAGAAACTTTGTATGTTTTTCAATGACTACATCTTTGACTTTTCTTTTTCCCTTATCTTTCTTGGTAATTTGAACAGGTAATGGCTCTTTGAAGACGAGAGCTAGAGAAGATTGTGGAATTTCAGATAATGTAACAAAAGAAGGGCCTGCAGATTTCTTTCTAGGGGTTTTGTGCTTGGGAGGTGAGGAAGGCAACTCAACTTGGTAATTAAATACTAACAGGAAAGTGGACCAATCCTTCCCTTCCTTCTTGAACTGTTCAATGACTATGAGTTTGATTAAGGCATGGTGAAATATGGATTTTTTAAGTCTATCAGGCTTTCGTTGTGCACATGAAATAATTCTTTGCAAACTCATGAAAAGAAAAGAAGCTAAGTCTATTTCCTTCTTACCAGTGAAGTGGAGAATGAGTTTGAAATGGTACTGCAAAATCCAGTTGTACCTCCCTTCACAAGTAAAAAATATTTGAATGATGAACAATAGCTTATCATACTCCTCTAATAGCCAATTCCTTGGCACACCCTTCACCAAATCATCTCCCCTATGCTTAGGCTTGAGAATGTCTTAACAATAGTCCTCATTTTCTAAGCTCCTTGCCTTGAACCAAAGTTCCCAAGTCCTAGGAATCTCGGTCACTTCTACAATCAAATCCACTGTCAGATGAATTTCCAAGGGTCCAGTCTGTGTCTTATCCTCCTTGTATTCTACACAAAGTCTCTTGAAACCTCCAGATGATGTCCTTCAAGCTTTTGACAAAACCTCCAGCATCCCTGTAACATCTCGGTTCTAACCCTTATAAAATATAATGTATTATGCAAATATGACTTAGGCTGGTGAGCCGGTAAAGTTGAAAAGGGGCCAGAGTGCCTAGGAAATGTAACACTTCCTATACATTAATAAAATACACCGTTGGATGCAAGACTGACAAGGACAAAAGAGATAGGGGGCTATGATTCCACGAGAGAGGGGGATTGAGGGGATAAGTCTTGTTATTATTATTTTATTTACCCATAATTGATTTTATGGAGAAGATGGGGATACATGAGATTCTTGGGAGGGAGGCCATGTGGCTCTTGTCTTCATGTAATTATTTAAACATCCCTTGGGGGCTATTTTGGGGTCGTTCTTCCCTTGGTTCGTCCTCTTCTCACGGGTTCACTTGTTCTTCTTCCTCTTCACTCACTACTGCGAGTTTGTGTGATGTTGGGCTGAGCATGGAAATGAATGGCAAGAAGAGGAGAGCCATCGTTGAATGGTTGTAATGATTTATTGATCATTCCAGGAGGGAATGGATGCCTGTGTGCATGAACTTGATGGAAGTTCGGAAGGAACTGTCCATAGCTAAAAGTCCTTGGAATTTCCAGTAGGGAGATTTCCTAACCAGTAGCACTGGAGCCCTGAAGAGAAATGGAATAGCTGCAGGGACTGCATGGCAGAGAAAGGTGTTCATTTCTTGGGGTTGTGCAGGTTGAGGAGGAAAGAGAGCTGGAAATTAGGACTGTTGTGAGGTTGAGAAACCTGAGAGCTACTTAGCCAACTACTATGTATTTATACTTGGCCTAGGACCCTCCCTTATGGATTCATAGCCCTAGCTCGGGGGTGACCTATTGTTGAGAGTAAATGAATAACAATGTCTATGGTTGGGAGGAACGTCCTTGGTCTGCAGCCAGTTGGTGAAAGTTTACTTGCAAAGATAAGTGATCTATGTGTTTTATGTTTAATGTATTCCATTGTGTATTTAGTTATCTCTGAGATATGTATTCTAATGTGCATGTATGTATGTTGTTTATTTGTTGTGTATGGCACGTTGTTTATCTCTTTTATGTTGTGGCATGGATCTTGTCTTATGCATGTGGTGTACATGCTCCTAACATGTTTGAGAAACCCTTTACCTTCGAATTAGAGATCAAAGAACTGAGTCTTGGGACTGCAATGTGCCTATCCTATGGGTGGTTGGGTGTGTTGCAGCCTATTTAAGTGGCATAACCCGGCCTCTAGGTGGTCGAGTATGTTACAGATTGGTATCAGAGCTTCTAGTTGAAACATCGGGCCAGTATGGGTCGGGTCTGTTGGTCAGAGTCTCGTGGTTGAGATCAAATTCTGACAATGAAGTTGAAAATCTCGGGAGGAATAGCGTTGTAGAATCTACGCAGGAGTTAGAACGTCATAGATCCTTTGTAAGGGTTAGAAGGATTGTGACCATCCTCTTCGAATTCGGGAGTGATCGCCACTATGGGATCAAGAGAGATCCGAGATCATTGGATCAGAGGACAGGTGAGCAAGGGTCATCCAATGAAATTGAAGAAAAGGTTAAGTCACAACCGTCAAATTGTTTGGAGAGAGATCGACAGCCAGGAGGCATTGCGGGGAACCAAGTTACCCGGGAGTTAATTCCCCAAGGCAGTCCCGCAATCCAAACCACGGTTTCACTGAAGGGTTACGTGTCAGCGTCAGAAGAATTGCGGGGTGAAAGGCGGGTTAGTCCAAACCGTCGATGCGTGCCCCCACAAATTGAAAGGCATGCAATAATGTGACATGCTAGTGCTCGAACATCAGAACTCTGAATAGCCGAGGTAGTTGGGGACCGTCGATCTGTAGGAGGACACACGTCAACCGATCATGTGCTCCGGATAAAACGCTCCGTGAAAAAGCAAGCGAGGAGAAGTTTAGAATTGAGATTTCTGGACCCCGGAGATCCAAAGTGAATCTCAGTCATCTGATTCAGGAGGACATGTTGTGCAAATCCGTGGACTCTGGGTGAAGACTCGAAGTGAATCTTGGTCGTCCGATCCAGGAGAACACGCAGTAGAAATCTGCGCACTTTGAGGGAAATTGAAGGTTGAAAGTTGAGGTTTTCG
Organism: Picea engelmannii; assembly: GCA_009831015.1. Taxonomy (NCBI): domain Eukaryota; kingdom Viridiplantae; phylum Streptophyta; class Pinopsida; order Pinales; family Pinaceae; genus Picea; species Picea engelmannii. The sequence goes on from ML795167.1 coordinate 267,412, forward strand.
AAGTTCGAAGACCCGAAGAAATCGTAGTCGTTGATCTACGGGAGACACGCGTCAGTAGATCGCGAGCTTCAAATAAAATAATTTCAGAAAAAGTTGAGGGTTGAGATTTCTGAAGCTCGAAATTCTGAAGTGATGTGGCTTGCGGACGTCACCTGGGATGACATGGACACATGGGATGTGTGCCATGTGTCAGTAAGTTTTGAGCATATGGAGTATTGGGGTGTCGGTTAGAACGTGACACATGTCACCCGCCTGATTGGGCCACGTGTCTGCTTCCAGTATTTTACCACGTGGTGACAGATCATGCAGTTCGGAGACTGGGCACTCCAGAGGGAAAGATGTGACAGGTTGCGTTGGGTCGAAAAATCCCGAAGGCTCGAAGGCTGGAGTAAATATCGACCGTTGATCCTAGAAGACACACGACAGTAGATCTCACAGTGGTTCGGAGGATCGATGCTCCGAAAGAAAGTGAAGGCGTAGAGTTTGAAACTCTCGAAGCCCGAAGAGCCGAAGTGATTCACAGTCGTTGATCTGTGGGAGGACACGCGTCGATGGATCGTCGACTTTGAGTGAAAGCATTTCGGGAGAAAGTGAAGGCGTAGAGTTTGAAACTCCCGAATCCCGAAGAGCCGAAGCGATTCACAGTCGTTGATCTGCGGGAGGACACGCGTCGATAGATCGTGAACTCCGGGTAAAAGCGTTCTGGGGGGAAGCAAGCGGGGAAAGTTGAGACCTCTGAAGGCTGGAGTTCCGAAGTGGATCTCGATTGTTGATCATGAAAGAGGACGAGGGTCATTGATCTGGTCTTGGTTGAAGGTTCTTAAGTTGTGAAGCGCCAAAGATCGATGTCAACGTTAACCATTGAACTACTTCGGGAGCTTTCCCAACCAATGATCAAGTAAAGTGGAAGGATAGCGTAAGTGGAGGTGTTAACCGACAACAAGTGGTCGCCACCACTTTATGACTCATTCGGTGGATAATCACTTCGAAGGAATTGCTACTCCAGAATTCAGGAGCCACGAATAGTCGAAGTTTCGAAGTAAATGAGAACCATCCAGCTCGTCATGACATTAAGACGTGACCATTGATTTTGATAAGTGATCAAGCACTTCTTAGCTTAGCGCCTAGTCACCACCTGTGGTCATATGGAATAAAGAAACAAAGGGAAAAGAAGAGGCAATGCTCAAATCAATAAGCCTATGGTTTTGTGCATATGTTCATATGTAAATGGTTTGAAGGAAGCACCTCATAAAGATTTAATTCGACAGAGAGTTAACAATAGAATAATACATAGAATTGATAAAGGATCAAAATATGATCTGTTTGTGAACTAAGAACACACCAGAAGCATTAGTATGATATAATGAGTCGATCCATGTATGTGATCAACTCATGAAGACAAAAGAACCGATACATAGTCATGATTAAAAGAGAGTTAATTCATGAGCATTATGAATAAAGGATAAAAAGGAAAAATGATATTAATTAAAGAATAATATTATCATTTAAATGAAAAAGTACTTGTAAATTTAATTGACAATTTTTGTATGATATGTATAGTTCTAACAAGATGTTTGCTTGCAGGTTTATCAAGATTAATTCAAGAATAGGATCAGATGTTAGGGTCATGGAGGCATAACTTTGCTTACAAAATTTTGATGAGGTACTACAAAAGAAAGAATCCTCACATGGGACATGAAGCTAGCAGGAGAATAATGTCATTAATGGGCATAGAAAGGAAAAGTAAGGCTCCATAGCCTTGAAGGTAGAGATGTGTAGATGGTTGCAAGCTTGATGTGGAAGGAAACAAAGAGCTTAAGAGGTGGTGTGTGAATAATCTATATGTGTCAAGCATAGGAGTTCCAGAAGAGGATTTGTTAGATATGAATTATCTACTGTCTAAAAGCTTAAATTAGAGTTCACAGTGGAAGCAAGATGCCAATGCAGAGGAATTGGAATGCTCTCTCACTTCAAAAGTGGCACTAAATGAAAATGGATTTCCATTGGGGAATGGTACTAAGTGAGAAAGAATGGCCAGGTGGAACATGGCTGGAAAAGTGTTTAGACCCAGAGAACCATAGTGCGGATGAGAAGAATGGGAGCACACAAGGCATCAAGGATATAAAGGAATTCAAGGACAACCAACTACAATAGAAATAGATATATAAATAAGTGAATTGAAACAGAAATGCACTAGAGTGCATGAAGCATACAATGAAGTCAAATTGCATATGCATTAGTAGGCATGCTGAAAGTAAATGCTTGGTGCATATGGATGTGTAATTTTGCATATGTACATGTTTGGATATGCATATAACATGCTGGTGAACTTAGAATAGTCTGTTATTATGAAATAATGTTTGAGTATGACTAAAGGATGGATTATGTATTCAGGAAAAATGATACAGCAAGGTTAAATATGTGGATGTTGTTGTTGCTTATAATTTCCATCGAGGTGAAGACCCATGATGGCAGGAATGGTGATCAAAATGATGAAGGGGGAAGTCTGTGAGCTTCTACAAATATCAGTTGGTCAGACAACAACAAGTAGGTTGGTAACAACCAGGCAGGTATGCATTTAGTTTTTGTTGATGCATACATGTTGAAGGGGATCGAGGTAAGGATTCCCTCAGTTAATTTTCAGTATTTAAATTGATATGTAATGGTCGAAGACCTAGAGTGTGTAAGTGTTGTTGATGCTAGAATGCACTTAGATAAAATGTCAGTTGCATATTATGTTATGATTGGTTATGGGATCATAACTAGGTTAATTCAAGAGACATACTCCTTATATAACAATGAATACCCATAGAGCTAGTCATGTGTGAGACCATAATATGGTTGGATATGGAAGGGCTATAGCCCTATGTGAGTGCTCAATGGTATCTACTGTATATCTGATGTTTGGATTGCAACCTCTTTGCCAACATTGAAGAGAAATTAAGGATTATATTCTTGGTGTTGTGTTTGGGTGGAAAAGGAAGGCAACCAAATAGTTAGGCAAGCAGTAGGAAGCGTGTGGATGATGTGTTGAATCATTGGCCAAATCTTCCAACTCATCATGGTGGAATACATGACATAGTTATGTGGTATTATGTAGTCAATGCATGGATGCATTGTGTAGATGTGACCATGGGTATTGGCACCTTGATTGTTATCTTATTAAATGTGGCATTATGAAAAGTATGTGTCACTGATAATACATGTGTATGTAATGATGAGTTCATTCCAATTGATAGTTGGATTAATAGAAGTAATTGAATTGTAGTTGTAAACAATTCTGAGAGCACTTTGTGATTTTGTTTTGAATCATTTCCATGAGAATATATGTCTTTTACATGAGATAATGACAATTTGTTTGGCTGAGGAATGTTGAAATTGCAGGAGGAAAGGGGTCTTGGATATGGAAGTGTTGTAAGCCCATAAAGAAGACCAATGCCTATTGCTGCAAGAGTAAAATTGTTATGAGCAGAAGATCATGTCTAGAAGTTTTATTTTTCCTATATAAAACAGTTTTGGGAATTATGATTTGATAATTACTGACGAATTGTTTTGGCCGAATGTAAATTGAAGAAATTGTAGGTAGAATGGTCTTGGATATGGCAGGGATGTAAGTCCATAAGGAAGACTGATATCTACAACTGTAGAGCCAACCATTATGAGCAGAAAGATCATGCTTGGAAAATTTTATTTTCCTGTATAAAATAGATTTGACATTTATGTTTGAAATGGTTATAATGATATCTCATGATGATTGTATGTGTATAATACAGATGATATGTTGGATATGCAAGTTGGAAAGCATGACAAAGGCTATTGTTGTGACATGAGAACCATGTGTCCCTATAAATCTTCTTGTGCAAGAGACCCTTGGTCAGGCAAGATGGATCGCATGAGGGACTGCATAGCAGAGAAAGGGATGCATGAGCCTGGGCCTGGAAGGTGAGTGACCGCAAGGAAGAGGAGACTTTGATAGCTCTTAATTGGGGTCATGCACACAATGGGTATGTCAGGGAAAATAGTGAGCCAAGTTAATGAGGCAACCATATGGATGCAGATCCATGAACCGCACAGATAAGTATTGTATTGGATTATGAAAATTTACTCTTACAATATGAGAAAGAATGAGAATTTTATGCACAAATTTTGAACTGACATGCTCGCTAATTTGGAATATTGTAGGAAAACGATGAATGTTGAAGATCTAGAAAAGTACCAGACTATGAGATAAAAGAAGGTGATGTTGGAGCAACTAAATGACAAAGGCATGGAAGGAAGGAAGTCCAATGGACTTGCTACAACTGGAGTTATGGAACGCACAACTCTGAAACTTCCTAGCCGAGTGCACTGAAGCCGGGGAGAAGTGGAACAGCCTGAGGAACTGCATGGCAGAGAAAGAGGTTCATTTCTTTGGTTTGTGCAGGGTTGAGAGGGAAGGAGAGCTTGTTGGTTGGAACTGCTGCCAGAAATATAAATTTTGAAGATCATCATACATGTTTTGGGTTGGAATGCCTATGCATACATGTTTTAGGCCAGAGTGCCTATGTATATAAGATTGGGCTAGATAGACTATGTGAATTAAGGCTAGAGGGCCTAGAATTGTAATGTTAATAACATTGGAATGGTGTTGTGCACTGAGGACAGTGCCAAAATAAGGGGAGGAGGATGTCACATCATGGTTCTAACCCTTATAAACTATAATGTATTATGTAAATATGACTTAGGCTGGTGAGCCGGTAAAGTTGAAAAGGGGCCAGAGTGTCTAGGAAATGTAACACTTCCTATACAGTAATAAAATACATCGTTGGTTGCAAGACCGACAAGGACAAAAGAGATAGGGGGATATGATTCCACGAGAGAGGGGGCTTGAGGGGCTAAGTTTTGTTATTATTATTTTATTTACCCGTAATTGATTTTATGGACAAGAGGGGGTTACATGAGCTTCTTGAGAGGGAGGCCATGTGGCTCTTGTCTTCATCTAATTATTTAAACATCCCTTGGGGGTTGTTTTGGGGTCATTCTTCCCTTGGTTCGTCCTCTTCTCACTGGTTCACTTGTTCTTCTTCCTCTTCACTCACTACTGTGAGTTCATGTTCTCTTGGGCTGAGCATGGAAATGAATGACAGGAAGAGGAGAGCCATCGTTGGATGGTTGTAATGATTTACTGATCATTCTAGGAGGCAATGGATGCCTGTGTGCATGAACTTGATGGAAGTTTGGAGGGAACTGTCCACAACTGAGAGTCCTTGGAATTTCCAGTAGGGATATTTCCTGACCAGTAGCACTAGAGCCTTGGAAAGAAATGGAACAACCTCAGGGAATGCATGGCATATAAAGGTGTTCATTTCTTAGGGTTATGCAGGCTGAGGGGGAAAGAGAGATGGAAATTAGGATTGTTGTAAGGTTGGGAAACATGAGAGCTACTTAGCCAACTACTGTGTATTTATACTTGGCCTAGGACCCATCCTTATGGATTCATATCCCTGGATCGGGCGTGACCTATTGTTGAGAGTAAATGAACAACAGTGTCTATGGTTGGGAGGAACGTCCTTGGTCTGCAGCCAGTTGGTAAAATTTTACTTGCAAAGATAAGTGCTCTCTGTGTTTTTTGTTTAATGTATTTCGCTGTGTATTTAATTATCTCTGAGATATGTATTCTAATGTGTCTGTCTGTCTGTTGGTTATTTGTTGTGCATGGCACGTTGTTTATCTCTTTTATGTTGTGGCATGGATCTTGTCTTATGCATGTGGTGTGCATGCTCCTAACATTGTTGAGAAACCCTTTGCCTTTGAATTAGAGATCAGAGAACTGAGTCTTGGGATTGCAGCGTGCCTATCCTGCGGGTGGTTGGGTGTGTTGCAGCCTGTTTAAGTGGCGTAGCCCGGCCTCTGGGTGGTCAGGTATGTTACAATCCCATGTGCTTGAAAGAATATACATGGTTAGGGTTTTGCTCAATAAGAGTAGTATCAGTAGGTTCAAACCTAACCACAGAGCCTGACCTCTTCCTGGGGATAGGATCTTTCCTTGGAGCCATTTGAAAATTAATATATTACATAGAACACTTATGTACAAAAGTCAGTTTACAAAAACCAACGAAATGCTTTCAACATGAGAAATCCCTGTGGAAAATTTGAGACTGATGGCTAGTTGAGTGTTGGAGGGAGATTTGAATACTTGATGATGACTTTTGAGCTTCCAGAATCCTCTTTGATATGATTTCCCCAATCAAAGTGGGTTTAAATGATGGAACATAGCAACAACACGAGTTTGTAGCGCGCCATGTAGAAGAATGATGAGTTGACAACTTTTGTTGAGTTGGTAGCGCTTCATGTACAAAAGTGACTAAATTCGCTACAAATTCGTCATAATGGAAAATGATGATAAAAACAAAGGTCAAATCATGACTTCATTTGTAATGATGGATCATTAACGACCAAAACTGACTCTTTATAATCCCTTACTCACTTTTAGGATGTAATTAACTCATACTATGATCGACCTTTGGCATAAGAAACTTAGGACAATGACCTTGATGACCACTTAGTCATCTACCAACATCATTTGACATGACCAATACTTGATGACTAGACTCAATGAAGGACACACCATGCTGAATGACTAAGGAAAACAAATATTCAATCAACCACCTAAGACTTAAATAAAATGAAATTTTATTGGGAGATAACAAGTACAAATGGTGGTTTTGAGTAGGTCTTCTTCAACTCCCAATATTTGTTTATATCCAGAAAACCCATCAAGTAATGAGAACATCTCAAATCCTAAGATGTTTTGCAAGAGTTGTTCCATTGGGGGAACTAGATAATTATCCTTTTGCAAGGCTTTGTTCAAAATTTTGAAATCAACACGTAAGTGATTTTTCCAGTCTTTTTCTTCACATGAACCAGGTTGGCCACCCAAGTTGAATGTCTAACCTGAAAAATAATCCAAGCATCTAGAATTTTCTTTAGTTCTTTTTGGATCTGAGGCTCTAGAGAGGGATGAACTTGCCTTAGCTTCTGTTGAAAGGATTTTACTTTTCTTTTCATTAGGATAGTGTGTTAGATGATTCGTGTGTCATAAGTTTTCATATCATTGTATGACCATGCGAACACATCTTGGTATGATTTGAACAATTTGATATAGGTTTGTTTTTCTTGTTTAGAACACCCTCTCCCTAAATTTACATTTTTTGGGTTCTCTTTGGTGCCTAGATTGATTACCTCATGTCCCAAACTTGAACTGCTCGTTTTCACATTTGGGGACCCTTTGAATGTACTTTGGAGGTCAAACAACCTTTCCAGGATGACAACTCCCTTAGGCATGGTATGTGACTTGATCGATTCATGTCCAGTAGTGGCTTGAAAATAATCATCATCTATAGCCAGGTCTTTAAAGGTTTCATCGTTAGTTGGGAACTTGAGAATCTAGTCATCTCCTTCAAAAACTCTCTAGTTGGTCACATTATCCAGTACAAAGGGTCAATACAATAATTCAACAATGAACCATGATGCTTAAAAATCCTCCAAAGGAGACAATCTAGAGGCAGTAGTAGCTAGTAAATTAGCCACTATATTTTTAGTCCTGGGGACCGCAGTAATGTTAGAAGCCAAGAAATTATTGATTAATCGATGCACTTCTTGCTAATAATTCCTAAGATGTAAATAACTGCAATGGATTATATTCTTAATTTGTCTCACCACAATCTTGGAATCACCAAAGACTTTAATATTCTCAACCTTCATGTCGATGGATTTTTTCAAACCTTGAACTAATGTCTCATATTCACTTGTGTTATTAGTGCATTCAAACTCCAACTTGCAAGAAAGAAAATCATGTTTATCTTTGGGGTTGATTATCATGCACCCAACACCAACTCCTTCGAAAGACTTAGATCCATCAAAATACAAAGTACAGATATCAGATATGTATTCAGGGTTAGATGTATTTCGATTTGGATCCTTTTCTCTTTCATTTTCTATCATTTTACAACAACCCTCATGGGATATATCATTGATACACTCCCCTTCTTCAAGAGAAAACTCATTTAGTAAATTAATTTCAGACCTTTGAATTTCAGGTATCTCTGACACCTAAGCGATGAGATTTTTGAAATATGAATCTGATGCATAATTTCCTAAAATGGGACTTTCTAAAGAGGATGGCTCATTCACCGCTTCAAGTTTTGTCACTGTGTGTTTCATATATATTTCCCTATCAATTATAATCTTGCTCGGTTGACCATTCCATGGTAACCAAAGATGTGACCAATCTGATGCAAAATAACCTTGTAACTTTTGGGACCAATCTGATGCAAAATAACCTTGTAACTTTTGGGACCAATCCCGACTGAGAGAAAACCACATGCTTTGGGCATGTCAACCACCACTATAGCAATAACTTGATGTACTTTGGGATTGGATGCCACTCTAATCAATACATCTTTCAGTTCACCAATCACTTTTACTTCATATCTATCTAATTGAATTATGTGTATTGAACTTTGAGTCGAGGTTGCATTCAATTTCTTACACACATAATAAGGCATAACATTTGAAGAGGCCCCTAAATCCACCAAAAAATTGTGAACAATTTGATTGAAAATTTCAAAAGTGAGAAAAAAAGGAGGGGTTGAAGGTTTGGATTTTCGCTCAAAACCTATCGTATTTACCATTTCTTTTTGTGCACTATTATTAGTTTCCTTATCTACGAGTTTAGCAGTACTAAGGGGGTTACCAGTTTCCTCCAGGGCATCTAGTAAAAATTTTCATTGTTGTGATATTTTACATAGATATAAAATGGAGAAGTTTACTTTTTTTTTCTTAATATCATCTACTACATTATACTCTATGGGTTCTGGCTCCACACCACTTGTACTGGGTAAGTCAACAAACACTAGCATAGATCTATTATTTAAGTTAGGGTTCCAAGGTCTTTTCCTGAAATTTTTTGACGTGGTTGGTTGTGATTGAATGGGAGCCCCATTACTCTTGGTTTGTGCTACTAGGATTTGTGTTATCACCTCATCCTCATCCACCAAGTTTATGCCCAATAACATATCCCACAAAACCATTGTTGGTTCCTCGTCTAAACATTTATTCGACTAACCCACACTCTCTATTTGAGTGCATCCATATAACAACCTATTGGCTACCTGATGCATAACATTTATCTATTGCGGGCTTGTTTTATCTGAATGATTTTCCTGGTGGCAATTGCAATAGTTATCTATGGCTACTTCTTCCAAATCTAGATTTAAATTTTGGGAGGAGGCTCAATTTCTCTTTTACTAAAGAAAGGTTTGTAGGGTCTTTGGCTTGAGGTCCCTTCACTTGAAACCCTCTTTATATATATTATTTTGTTCGATAATTTTTTGATCATCCTCTGCATACTTTCCAAATCCATAGAGTCTTTCTATTTATTCTCAGAAGGTTGTTTGGCTTGATGTATGGTTAAGATATTTTTTCTTTTAGGAGGGGTCACTTCCTTCTTTCCCAAAATTGCTTGTCCTTCTTTACATCCTTTCATTTCAAACTCAACCAGTTTAGCTTCATCAAAATTCAAATGCAATGTGTTCTTTCCTACTCTTTTAACAAACATAGATATGGGTGCAGGAAGCGCGTTAGCGTACACTTTGATTTGAATCTCTTGGGCGAGGGCAGTGCCTTCTTGAAATTTGTTTAAGACTGTAGTGAATATTTGATTAAAATGCTTAACCTTTTATCATGGGCACATTGCTAAAGCAAAAACCTTTGCCATCATAGCTCCAATAGTAGTATCTTCACCAAATTTATCTATGAACATTTTTTGAAAATCATCCCAATTGGATATCGACCCTATAGGTAAGTTGAAATACCATGTTGATGCAAATTTTTCAAAAGTATATGGGAACATACGACAAACTACATCTTTGTGTTGCACATTCATCAATCTGATGGCAAGGATAAATTTCTTAATATGGTCTTCAAGGAGACTAGATGTCTATAGGTCATATTTAGGCAACAAATGACATGGGTGCTTTAGTAAATTGTGAAGGGGAGGGGTTAGCGCCAAAGCATCCTATGCCAACCAAGGTTGATTTTCATTTTGGTTATCAGCGATTTGACCTTCAGGTTCTGAACCAAATCTATCTGAATATGAATTTGAGTTGTGTTGATATTTAGAGTGAACGATTTCTGGTGGGGTTGCAATGGGAGTATTAATACTAGATGGAATTTAACCGAAAGTTTGGTTAATTTCTTGTAAAGTTAATTCCCCCAAATCATCTATTGTATGGGCCAAAGTGTGTTCAATGGTTGAAGTTGTGGTCCTAACAACATTTCTACGATGAGCAAGTAGCAGATCTATTGGTAATGCACTGATCTACCAAACATAGGCTCGAGTAAGGCATATAAATGTGTCTACTTCTTCATGCGATACTACATAGGGATATGTTTTAGTATTGGTTCCAGCGTTACCCGAATCTTGAGGTGGTATGTTGCCAGATGTTTGGCCTTCATGATTTGGAAATAACAAGTGTGGGATGTTGGTATGACTTGCTATACATAGGCCCTCCTTCTAGCACCAATTCTATTGAGGAGGCTAGAGTTCCAATGCTCAACAGTAGGGATTAAACCCAAGAAAGAGGCCCAATTAGACTCTTCCCTATTTGGAATGGAATAATCCTCCAAGTTAATGGCTCAACAACCGCTTGATAGGCTTTAACAATTTCTTTCTTTCTCTTTTGTTTCTTTTGGTTTTATCAAAACTAAGCTAAATGAACAAACTGACTTAATCCTATCATGGGGATTATCTCTTGAGGATAATCCATAGAGTAATCCATAAACATAATCGTGTTCTTTGATATACCTATTTGGAATAGTCCTTTCAAGGCATTAATATTAATCATGCATCATATTGTTGAAAGAGATGAAAATTAAAAGAAATACCCATAATTAATTCTATGAGTAGATTGGAAAATAAAAATTGAAAGCGAGCTTATTAAAGGATAGAAACAAGTTAATCAATACTGCAATATAACTTGTAGAAAACAAAAATCTTACCAAATGACTGAGACAGTCATACAATGGCAGAACAGTCCATGATCATGGGTAAATGCATAGTAACTCCTTTGTAAAAAAAAATGCCTTTGCTTTAATCCAATTAATCAAAAGTATCAACCTTGAACACAATTCTTAGCTCACCCTTATTTCTCAAAAAATAATTACAGAGTTCTAACTGTCAAAAAGTCGGGGCTAATTCTCCCCTCACTTCCCTAATTTATAGTCTTAATTATAAAAGATAAAAGTAGTGAATCAGAAAATTAATTGTAAATTAAATTAGCATGTCTCTATTCTATGAGTCGTGTGCTAGTTCTGGTTATTGTGTGCTCATGCACTTCAAACGATTCCTTTGTCGGTACATTGGTCACCATTTTTTTAGGATTCTTATGTTTGAAATGGGGTTCTGAACCATTGCATGTGTAGCATCATATTCAACCCATTGTTGAAACCGTTCCTCGTAGAACCTTTGTTGAGGGAACACGTGGTTGTCCATGGGTACACATAAGTTCTCTCTCCCATCTAAAACATTGGGTGCATTTATTGATTTTTGGAATCATGAACTTTATCTTGGTGCAATCCCCAATTTATTTTAATAGAAACTTTTGAATGTGACCACGCTCAATCAACGTGATACCTTTGATTTCATCATCGTGTTTTTCGGCCTCCTTCTTGAAATCAGCTACCACTTGATCAAACAACCAAAAATCTTTCGTGGGACCAAACATATTCAAATTATTTTTTAGCATAGTCTCATCTATATAATGCCACAACTCTATGCATACCTCCCATTCCTTTACCAATCTATCCTTCAACACCAACGACACCTCTTTCCAATAATATAGAGAACTTTATATCCTAACGCGTCCTTCTTCGATTAGTATATCGATGTCATGCTCTTCATCACCATGACCTTTCTTAATCTCCATAATATAATTCACTTGCTCTTGTGTCCTCTCTTTCCTTTCATTCCACTTCAATATCCCTTTATGCACAATTACCAATTGTAAAGTCTCTTCTTGTAGTTTAGTTGTTTTAGCAACAAAGTTCGCCCTAACATGCACATGTCGATGATCTTCCTCATGTATACCATCTTTGAATTTATTAATTGTCCTAGTACATCTTTAGTAGTATTCCACTTGATTTCTTAGGAATTCTAACTCCTTCTTCATATATTCTACTTCAACTTCATCAACCTTAGCTTTATCAATAGTAGCATGTGAAATTGTTACTCCCACAGCAACAAGCTCACTGAGATTAGCCTTTAACGTGTCAAACAAAGGTTCTTCAGTTATACAGGTTACATCACTATCAACATCGATCCTTTTCCTTTTTAGAATTATTCTCACAATGGCATGCCTTCGCCGATTATAAGCTATAGATTCTAGGTCGACTACATACTCAACAAGTTATGGAATCTGTCTATCACCGTGTGCTAATGTATTCTTAAGACTTCCTAGTGTATGTAACTATTCAAACACAGTCTCATTCCCTCTATCCATAGTAATTCCTTTCGACAATTTTGGCCATCGAGCAACTTCCTTTTATTTGTTACTTTTGGCTACATCTTGCTCAGTATTTCATTATTTGTGCATTCCATCTATCTTATTGTCTTTCGTTGGCTTCTCCTCTTGATTGAAGGCACTCTCATCAGTCTTGGTCAAATCAATGACCTCTTTAGGCTTCTTTGCAATCTATAATTCTTTTTGTTTTCCTTATGACTGCCCTTGATCGTCATACTTAGTTGTAGTCTCTTCATGCCTCTTGATTCTTATCTCTTCTTCTTGTTTTTAGATCTGCTCTTTCTCTCTTTGTTTTAGAAAATCCTCCATCTTTGTTATGCCTTGAAGACTCTCTATTTCTCCTATAATTCTCATTATTGAGCCTCTACTTCCTCTTGTTGTTCTTTCCGGTCATGCTCTTTTTGTTGCTTGACTTGCAACCTGGTTGGTTCCTCTTCCTTGGCCTTCAATTTAACTTCTTCTTTCCTCTGAGCCTCTTCTACCTCTTTCTTATCCTTCTCGACCAACATTATTTTATCTATATTGGCCAATTTATCATCAAAAGACAAAGTCTTGAAAATCACAAGTTATGGATTCTTCTTCCTCTCCAAAACTTCATCCCAATCCTTCAACAAAACGACTCTTCCTCCCATTTCTCATGACTATATGACCAATACGTCACAACAAGCTCACAATGCTTGAAAACAAGACCCTTCAAATCATTTCTTTGGAATTTCATCTGAGGTAAACAACATTCCAAGTGTATAGTAGCCTTCTGGTGAGCCTGTTTGGGATCGTTAACGAAGAAATGGCCCAACTTAAAATTGTACAGAATGGAATGTTAGATTATTGAGAGGGGGGGTGAATCAATAATAGCGTAATTATAATCCTTTTTCTTCAAATGTTATATCAATGTAGAATTATTATCTAATAATGAGCAGTAAGAAATAAACAATCACACAAATACACAGTACACCAGTGTTTTACGTGGAAACCCAAATTGGGAGAAAACCACAGAATGTTTTTTCTTATATGTCTTGAAGAATTACATTCATTGGAAGCACCAACTTCCTTTGTTTTCCATCTGCAACTGGAAAGAGGCTCCAACCCCCTAGTTTCTCCGGCTACAACCTGAGGGAAGCTCCAACTCCCCAATTCTCTGGCTACAACCAGAAGGAGGCTACAACCCCCAATGTTCTCCAGCTACAACTGGAAGGTGGCTACAACCACTTTTCCTTGCCCTATCTTGCCACCCTGAAGTAGAAGTAGAATGATGGAACCACTGTCACACTATCACTGTGAGATATATCGTTGTAAACCTATACCAATAAATCTGAACCATGCATCAACCTGTACCTCAACCTGTAATCAACATGTACCATAAACAAGTGC
>ML795167.1:282576-341119 GCA_009831015.1 Picea engelmannii
GGAGTTCATCCATATTTACTTCTTATCAACCATGACAAAATAATAATGAGTCATATTTACATCAAACAATATTGGGTCCATTACCCAAACCTTTGTGCTACGGGGCTTTCTTCAAGGGTTGACATCAATGACAACCAACCTTAGTCAACATGGAAATCTTCTTCTTCACTTCCTTTAGAAGTGCAACATCATTTTTTTCGTAAAAAGTCTGATGTGAAATCTCCTCAATTACTAGACAATCTATCACACACTTCAACAATAGATAGAGTGGCCCAGTTGTGCTGAAAATCCTAATGTACATATAGCTTTCTTGAACATACAAACTACCTATATGCTTAATTAATCCTTTTGCATCATTAGATAACCTCGAGCATTCTTCTCTAAATATAACATAATAGAGTCTCACTAGAAAATGATTACAAATATCGACACAAATTTTCTTATACTTGTATTCCCACAACACTTGAAAAAACACATGCATCGGGGCCTCAATAGAGTGCCAACTTAGACTCAAACCTAGGAAAGAATTACTGGCACAAATATTGTCAAGTAAATAAGATGCCATGTAGAAAGAAAGAACCATACCTGATGTTTTCTTTGCTTGACGAACCTTTTCGATCATTAAACGAAGTTGGTTTGACAAAATACTTCCCCAATTGAATATTTTCCTATAGCTAGCGTATATGCCAATGTCAACCAAGCATCCAATAACCTTGAACAATCCTTTTCTCCATATAAATGACACAATAGTTCCATTAGATACATATATGGTTCCTAGAGATTAGTAATGGCATACCAACCACTGGTCTTCTTGACAAACTTCTTATCTTCTTTCCACCACCCCAATAAGATTTTACCAACATCATGGTCATCATAAAACTTGTTGAGAAAATTGATGTTTAATGAAACCTTTGGTCTCGAAAATTTGTATTAGGTTTTCATGTGTTCCGATATGAAAGAACCAACATAGTTACCCAGAGCATCCACACACATACCTCCATTTGTTATTGTTTGATCAACCACCCACTCTATCACTTATGAACATGAAGAGATTGGAGACCTCGTGGCCACAAAGTGCAGTCAATATTTTTGAATATTAGGAACCACTCGGTCATCCACTTCTCGAACCAAGGGGTCACTGTGAGGAACGATACTGAGATAGTCCTCATCTTTGAATTTTAGAAACATATCATTCCATCCTAGCAACACTAATGTCGAGTTAGTGTTGTGGTTTTTATCTTTGAAAACCAAGTGTATTACAGGCTCCTCTACAATCAAAATTTGGATAATTGTTACAAAATCATCTGTCACGTCGTCAAACTCACTTGATTTTCTAAGTGGGCCCTCACCTACTTCGCTCGGTTTTTCCTTGGGTGTCTCAATCGTGATTTTCACTAGTATTTTCCTTGGAGGCATGTTCAATGTTTTCAATAAAGGTTGACTCTAATAAGTAATACTTCCCAATTTCTCCAAGCTATCTTAAACAAGGAAATCCTAAACAAAATGAATTCTAAAACCATAACTATGGACGAATTATAATGAAATTGATGCATTCTTAACCCTGAGTAAAAAAATAACAAAGAATATGTACTTTCAATCTTCTTGGAAGGAATAAGTTTGAGATGCTTACCTGCTTTGTTGTTATAGACGGGTAATTATTTCCAGCAAGGAAAACACCTCAACTGCAGCTAATACCCAAAAAAATCATGTTGTGCATGCAAGATGCTCTTCGGATTATGTACCAGTAACTTACCTTGATTTTCCTCATAACTTAAAACTTTTAAAAAAGACACACCTATATCTGTTAGAGGCAACCTTCGTTGTCATTCATGTCATTAATGACAGAGTTAATTTGGCAAGATTTGAATTAAATTTAACAGATTCTCCTTATGTCAAAATACAGATCGATCTTTTAGTTCCTCCGGGGGCAGCTCAATTGGCAAGTGTCGTAAAAATGAAGTTCCAAGAGGTTTCGAGTTCAACTCTTCTCGACTAATCTAGTGTGTAGCGTGTGGGCACACCTGAAGATTATAGTGATAGCAGTTAGATAACACAATTACATGTAACACGAGTACGTGCCCAACTAATTGTTGATTCCACCAACCATATATATATATATATATACATGTCATCATATATATTCGATCGTATAGTCGCCAAATCCATGATGTGATTACCTATTAATTAAAGATGTGTGTGACATGTTTTTCCCTGTTTCATATTCCTTGTTTTGGTGGCTCACATTTATTAAATTTTTACTATCTCGACGAAGCTGTCCAAACATTTTCGACACTTATTATCCATTTTTTTTGGCAAACAACAATATCCCTCTCTTATCGCTCATCACACCATACTCTCTCAGAAAACATGTATTATTGTCTCAATGAACTCGTCGTGCTCTCCTACCTCTCGCCTCAACGAACACCATAATTTGTTTTCAACATATTTTTTTAACATGTTCTTGGCGAACTATCAATTTTTTTGTTTCAACGAAATGATATAAGTATTTTTCGATGCCTAGGTTAATTTGTTTTGGCAGATTAGAAACCTATGTTTAAGCACTTTGTCTCGGTGGGTCCTGACCAATGTGAAAACCTACCCTTTAAACCACACCCGTTGAATGAAACTCTGGGCGCTTGTCTTGTCTTTTGACTTGGCCTCAAGGGTGTTGAACTAGACCTAAGCTCTTAAAATATGATCTTATTACTATCCTTAACTCTTCCTTAACATACCTAAAGACATGAAAGATATATTCATCAAACACAACATCCAAAGAGAAATAATTTCAACAATCAATCCAACAATAACCAAAAAGTGGTACCCAAAATTTTAAAATTTTAGGCTGTGTTGTGCACTCATAGTAGAGACCCGCATGCCATCGTGACCAACACATAATATAATGTTGTATTCCCAGAAAACTACAATAGAGGAACTACAGACTCACTTTTTGTCAGACTAAGGGTCATGTTAATAGAAAATAAGCCTAGTCCTATTGACCTATCTTTGTAGTTCACTGGAACTTTTGACCCATGTGAACATGTGAATTGTTGCGAGAAGCATTGGATAGTGCAAGACATTCCACTCCATCAATGGGTGCATAATTTTCTGCACACCTTAGAGATATTTATGGGGAATTAGTATCTACAAGTGAAAATGCGGCAATAAACATGTTATTTGCTAGAGCTATGAAAAAGGTTGTATGTTACTTCCCAACTCTATGGAATGGAAAAATCATATGAAAGGGTACTTCAATGCATTCAAGGATACCCATAGATGGAGCTGTTGCAATGCTTGATTGTAGGTTTTGTAGAGGTGGTTGTGATGGAAGCCTCTACCACATATGGGACCCCATAAATGCTAACCCTATAGATGTAGAAGCTATTTTGGGTGATGTCAAACCCATAAAGGAGCTTCAACATCTACAATTCAAGGAAACAAAAGGACATTGCATGGTACATGACACAAGGGATACCAAGAACCTAATGTAGTATCATGAGCCATTGTAAACAAAGTAAGTTAATATTGCAACAAAAGATGAACCAATGTTTGAGGTGACAAGTGATTACTAGGATGAGCACATAGGCATAAGCTTGCATCGCCGCTCTATGATTCTTGTTAAGAAATAGAACAAGAAACACAAGACTTAGAAAAAAAGGATTTAAGCCATTCTCAACACATGTGTCAATATATAGTACATGTATTTTACCACCTCTATATCTAGATCTCATTGACAACTCATCAGTGGATAATGAAAACACCTCGTCAATAGATAAGGATGACAACTCATAACAAGGTGATTTTGAACTTTGTGGTTATCTATGATCCAAATTGGATGCCCACCAAAAAAAAATCTTCGTAAACTTTGTAATAAGCATTTAATTGTTTTTGGAAAAGTTGAGAAAATGTTTAAAATTCCCTTGGAAGTTGAAATGAACCATTGTGGTGGTTGGTCTTGCAAGGCAGCCCATTAAAAATGAAAGTTGTGATGAAGAAGAGCATTGAATGGAATAGAAAGGAGGAAATAAAGAAGAGTGGTAGCAGATATGAGAGCTTAGGGAAGCAATCTGCCTTATTATCAGAGGAGAAAAAGACATTGATTCTATCCCATGATGAGCAAAGATTATTGGTGAGCCATGGCCATCTGCAAATCTCCTGCCATTTAGTAACAATAAACTAAATATGGGTATATCTCACCCTTTTGTAATTAATTTATTGCTTAATAAAATCCCCTAGAACCTCATTTTCCCATTTGGATTTCCAATGTAAAAAAAAAATATCTATGTTGTCTCATGGTGTTAATGCCTCTGTATACTTGTTGTAGTGTTGGTTTTAATTTGTTCTTGCATTCTATGTAAACTATGAGAAGTGTAATAGAGATACATTGTGATCCTAGATCTATTCATTGGTTTAAATGATTGATTGAGTGTATTGTTGATTCCCTATTTAACCACATTCTACAACCAATCTTACAATTTATTTTGGTCGTGTGTTCATTAATTTGTCTTGGGTTTGTATGAGTGTGACATCATTTCAATTAGTTCTAGTGACATACACTACAAGATTATTGTATTTACCTATTATTCACTTATTTGATCACAAGAGTATAGCTACAATACTATTACTTATCATTTATTTGATGTGTGGATAAAACTTGCAGCTTGCAAATAGATTTGGAGAGCCTATGTTGAACAAAGGTATGTCTACTAGAGCAGGCAGCTGAGTAGTGAAACCAAATATGAAATAGAGTCATTATTTTTTATGCGTGTTGTTGATTATAAATAGAGAGCATTATTTATTTCCATAGAGATCCATGTTGATGAAATGGTCAAGCCATAGGCCTACCATTTATAGATCACAAAGTATCAGAGCATGTTCATTAGAGACCTTGAAGTAGCTACCATGGGCAAATCCTTGAAGAGGAAGAAGCTGGAAGAGTTGAGAGAATTCAATATGAAAATCCAAGAGGAAAGTTGATGTTGGAGACATAAAGCGAATGAGTTGGAAAAAGATATTTCCAAGCTCCAAGACTCCTTCACCACCATGAGGGAAGAATTAGACAAGAGCAAATTGTACATCTTACAATTGGGGATAAATTCACTCAATTGGATAATTGGAAAGAGGAGAAGTTCACTAAAGTGACTTATTAGCTATACCAGGATTTGGTAGCAAAGGAAGAGGCCTTGAAGAAAATACAAGAAATTTTCCAAGAGACCAAGTAATCCCCTTCCGTTTCCAGTGCATAAGCTAAAACCATTATATATTTGAGCATTGTAAACTCACCTTCCAAGACCTTTCCATAGGATACCTTTGGTGACTTCGAAAATCACACTAGAGGTATCATTTCCAAGCTCATGAGGAAAATGGGATATGATGTCCAAGGGATAGGAAAGAAAGGCCAAGGGATTATGATACCCATTATATCTCAATAGAGTCTCGATCATGAAGGCCTAAGATTCAATGGACAAGAATCCAACACAAGTTCATCTCAAACCACCTTCATCAACGCAAGAGGAATCAGAAAAGAAGCCAATCCCAGGGAGGAAAAGGGAGACAGAAAAGGAGTGTATAGAAATCCACTAAAATTTTCTTATAGAGGCTTGGAAGAGGGCAACGAAGAGATGATTCCACCATCCAAATCTACTCCAATTTCTAGGGGACCAAGCAACCAAGATGGCAAGCATCATCACAAAATGAAAAGGTATGGCATAATATCTTTGGTTAGTTTTTGTTGTGAGAAAAGGGGTCATAAGGATAGCAATTTTTGGCACTCTAGAAGGCCAAGAAATCCATATAGGAAATATTACCAGTACTATATATTTTTTGGACAATGGGAAGCCAAATATTGGAGGCTTTTAGAATTACGTCTTATGAGAACAAAAGAATGATTAAGGTGCCCTTCTACATTGCATCAATGAACTTTATATCTAGTTGTCTTTAGAAACTTTTCCCTTTAACCACATGCAATACAAGCATAATATTTGAAAAATTGTAAAGTAAAACATTGTGCACCACCCTGTCTTTGCAATAAAACTAATTTGAGCCTCAATTAGATATATATTTAGGACAACCAATCATACCCCCACTTTAGCTCGAGAATTAGCTCAAAGGCCTAGAGTGGAGTAGGCAGGTGCTCCTACACATTATGTCCTAGCATTCACTCTTTTGAGAAAGGATGACTTAGGGGACAACATAAGCACTAGTTCCATATCTAGGGAATCTATCCTGGTATACGAAATATGGTTTTCTTTCTAGTTAGAGAGGACGTAAGCTAATAGATAGATTGTGAGATTTGCTCCAAAATCTTTCAAGTTCTAGTACACTATGGTGTTGCACTCTGATAGCAGAGATCTCATACCTTGCCCATCCCTAACAAGGATTAGTTTTTCTAAGACAAGGAAGTGCTTTAAGAAGGAAACTCCATTAGGGAGGAGATATCCTGAAAATCTAAATTCAAGAACCATCATTAGGAGGTCTAACTCAAAATGGAAAATAACAACTCTGTTATTAGACCCAAACCTCCTTTGGTGAAAAAAGACAAAGGTTTCCAAGATCAACACCAAGTAGGTAGCCTAATTTCATTATTCCTATCTCAACTTCTATTTCTAAATTTGATAATATTCTCAGCATGAGTTTTAGTATCCCTGGGCTATCTCCTACTCAATTAACTAAAGGCATTGCCTACCCTTGTTCACCCTTGGTTAATCTATCCCAAGGGCACATCTCTTTTGACCATCAGGGAAGCTTGGACACTCTTTTTTCTCATAAAGATCGATTAGGTAGAAGGGATATTCTAAGCCATATCCTCTCACCTTGTATCCCCACATCATCTCCCCGGGTTTTGGTCATCCCTACTCTACAAGTATTTGAGCATTTTCTGACCTAAGATGTTGTTGATATCTAAGTTCAACCTCTGATTCAAAACTCAAATCCTCTTATGGTTGGACCAAACCCCCCTAATCCCTTCCTAGTTGTAATATTCAAACCTCTAATCCTACCACCTATAGGCCAATCAGGGGATCTACTTGATGGTTATCTCAAAGTCATTCCAGATTGTATGGAGTGAATGGTCTTTCTACTAAAGACCATCTCACTACCTTCCAAGACTACATAGATAACTTTTCTATGGAAGATGATGATGTATTTTATAGAATGTTTTTCAATTCCTTAGAGGGGGGGACCAAGAAGTGGTTTAGAAATCTTCCTAATAACTCCATAGGTTACTAGGATAGTTCCATGAAATTTTTCTAAAGATATGGGGAGTCAAGAAAGACAACATATGTTATTTAATAGATTTTACTACGCTTAAGAGGAATAATGGTGAAATTATTCGTGAATCCACCAATAGACTCTATCTATGAGATTGCTAATCCCTTTGAGCCAACTATCATGATAGCATACGTTGTTGATTTTGGGTCAGATTCTTCCTTACACCTAAGAGAGAGGAACTCACCTGACCTAAATGATATGTTTAACGATATTGGGGATTTAGAGAGAAACATGAGGGCCTCGGTTATACAACTTGAGACCATATATGACCCCCTTGAGAGAAGAGATCTCCTTGATAGAAGGAGAGGCAAGGAGCTTGAAACTTGTTATGTTGACCAAAACCTTTTATCCTTAGAAGAAATGGCCAAAATGACAAGGTCTATGGCCAATGATCTAACTAGGGTGAAGCAAGGGCAATTTGCTCATTCTTCTTTGGGACTTGATCCTAGATATTAGAATCATCCTGTCGGAAACCAACCTCCATTCACAAGGACCTATAATGTACTACAAAAGGAAAATAGAACATAAGAGCAAGATCTACCAAAACCTCTAGAGGGTAAGCCAACATGATAGGATCCCCCCTTCCTTATTATGAATAATGTTATGAGCCATGTTTTGAAGAAATAGTTGATCAACCTATGGATTTAAATATGTTATTTAATCATGACAATAATATCAATATGGCTATCGATTTCCCCTCTTAAATTGGTTCTTCTAATGTGCTCGTGGGAGAAAAGGATGAAGGAATACTAGCTAAGGACATCTTATTAACTAGTGGCCAGCCAACTAAGGACATCTTATTGACTAGTGGCCAGCCATTTGACCTCACTCCTATCTAGCTCAAGATGGCTTTTAGCAACATCATGGTTGAGGTGAGAAGGACGTACGATCTTTGTCCAATGTTGATGCCCATAGTTTCACAAGAAACAGTGCAACATAAGGAGGGGAAATATGTGAGCAGGTATAGAGATAAGGGTGTTGAAAATTCAATAAAAGAGGTGCCATTCAAAGCCTCTAATTTTAATAATTCTATGGTCCTTGTTATCCCTGGTTTCTAGGGATAACTAGGAGATCATGTCTCGAGGCCCACAGGTCCTAGACATGGAGTACCGAGAGTAGGATTGACCTGAGCATGGACCTAGAGGGCCCATCCTTCTTCTCTTTCATCAGTTTTGTCTTGTCAGTAGCAGCAGCATCCATCACTATCAGACTGGCCTTGTATCGGAGAAGGCTTTTGCTCCATAAGGTAATTGGTCCAGGTACCATGGTATGTGTCACTTTTGATCATTATAACCTTTAGATATATGCATCTTACTCCTTTTATTTCTGACAACTGCTTGGATCTTACATTAACCCACTTTACCATGGTTGGGGGGCTTGACAGGGTGTCCTAGCAAGCCTGTACCCATAGGTGTTGGTTTTCCACCGGGGGGGTTTCTGAAGAGCCATCATCCGCTCCCATCATATCATCACTTTTCATCTTATCTCCCGCTCACCTGTCCCATTCCCCTAGTTCGGGCATTAGGCTGATCTATATGTGGGGTTGCACCTTATCTCGTGGGAAGAAGGGGCTAAAGGCCCAGAAGGTAAAAGCAGCTGGTAAAAGATAAAAGACATAAAGAATGAAACCTAGAGATGCCTCGCCCAGGGATCCCCAAGAAGGCAATAAAAAGCCTCTCAGCAAGAAATAAGAGGGACCCGAAGAGAAATAACAAAAACAAGACCTAGCCAAGAGGATAGGGGTTCTCCTCACGAGCCAACCTATTGTGTTCATGGGTACCTAACAGCATGACATTGCCACTATCTGGTTACCACGCTAGGGCAGTGACCTTTGGTTGCATGGCCAAGGGAAAGGGGGTCTCATCACGAGCCATACTTATCATCTCTGTGAAAGTGCTTGTGGGTAACACTGTCAGCTCTGGTCACCATGCCAAGGCAGTGTCCTCTAGTTAGTCCTTGAAATAAAAAAAGGAAAAAAAAAAACAAAGAAAAGAAAAGAATAAAGGCAATAAAGGGCTTGGAAAAAATTGCATCCATGACGGGTACAGCTCGCCTTATACAAAGACACCCACAGGTAATACCATGCATCCCTGTCTCTCACTCTACCCGTATGTCTGGACATCCCTTGACCACATCACCTCATTTTACATGGTTTGGATGATACCCCTTGGAGACTTTCCTTTCCTTATGGATACTAGCCCAATAGGGTGTCTTGTCTTTTTCTTCATCATTGTATTGTAGGTCTTTGTAATATCTTTGAGCTATTGGATGATATATCAGGGTTTTTATGCATATGTGTGATAACATTAATGATGAGACGTGATTAACATTGCTATGATCCCTGTGACTAATGAGCCCATGGAGGGCGAAGTTTTTGATGTGCAGGACCATGTCCGACGGACAGGTACCAGATGGACCGGTACACATGGGGAGATGATTAGTTTAGACCTCCATGGGGTTGAAGAGCCCATCATATGGTTGTTGGGACCCCATCAGGGGCAGAGACAGGATAGTGTTTGACCGAGCTTTTGCACATGAGAAGAAGAAGGACGTTCCATCAGGGACACTTTGGCTGAGCCAAACCTAGGGGGATTGACCCACTTGTAGTGAAACGTTGGCCGCAGATGACCCAGGACGCCACCAGGAATCTTGTGACATCATCATGAGAGAATGGTAGATGGACAGGGTTATTGGCACGTGTGGCAGCTTGGAAGAGCCCAAGGAGGGCTAACATCTGGTTTCTGGATGCTGCAGTGGCCCCAAAAAGGCCTAACGTCTCCCTCGGGAGGGCTTGATGTCTTATCTTTTGCTCATTTAGGGTTTTGATTTAACATTTAATGAAAAAACAGTACAATTTTGGTTTGTAGCCTTGTCGGCTATTTTTAATGACCTAAATTTAATTAAAGGTCATGATAGAGTATATATTGAGGAGTTTTTCCCTCATTTTGACAAGAACACACAACTCACTCTCTTGTGAGATCTGATTTTTGCACCCTAGTTGGGCTATTTCATCTTTTAAGTGAGGCACACTTGTTGAAGGAAGGATTTTCTTGGCATTTTTGGCATTTCTCTTGAAGGAAGGTTTACAACTAGGGTTTGCAATGCTATTTCTTCATGATATGTAAGTGTTTTTTCTGCAAAACTTCTTAATTGAATGGTTGTAGGTTTGTACTCTTGCATTTATTTATAAACTTTGTTGATTTAAAACCCTAGGTGACAAGCACACAAGTAGGTCCTTGTTTCATGTCCCCTAAAAGAGAAATATTGAGCCATTGAAGAAGCAAGGAAGAGCCTAGCCTTTGCTACACTCTTTTCACTTCTTCCCTTGTGCTAGTTGTGCTTTTAAAAGTTAAGAAGGAGGAGACGTCCCATGCCTAGGTTATTTACACCTAGGGTCGTCCTGCTTCTAGGGTTTGGTGATAGGGCCTTGCCATTGCAACACTCTCCCTCACCCTACTCTCTTGTCTTAACTTATCCTTTATGTTATCCGTTTTGCCAAGTTTGACCTAAGGAAGGAGGAAAGAGCACGAGGCCTTGCTTAAGCAACACCAGAGTGAGCCTCTTTCCCCTAGGGTTTTGATTCTAGGGCCCTGCCATTGCAGCACCTTAGAACCCTTCCCTCTCATCCTTAGATTTTTATCCCTTCAACTTTGTGTCCTCTCTTTAATTGACTCCATTTACCCCTAGGCACTAATCTTAGATCCACAACGTTGAAGTGATACTGCTCAAACAACTTCTTAAAACTCTTAAATTTGAAACCCTAACTAACTAGCTAACCCTAATTAGGCCGACGTCATACTTGGATATTCCATCTTGATGCAGCATATGTCTTTGATAAGAAATTAGATGATGGTTAAAGAGCATTTATTGAGTAAAGGGATTGATTAAATACATTGTTAGCTACATCATCTCAATATTTATTGATGAATTGATATAACTCCATTGTTATATTGATAAACATTGATCTCATTGATATCTATTGTTTAATTGCTTATACATTGACATCAGATAGTTATATGAAGTACTAACCCATTGAATTATAGCCTGCATATATTGTTTTGCTATTGTCTTGTTCCATGCAGGTGTTCTCATTTGGGGTTATACTTCATCATTGGCTGATTAGTCGGACTATCCGATCTTGGTGGTAACCTGCGAGGAGGAACTTTTACCTTGACCTTTATACCTTGGCCTCTTCAAAACCCCAGGTTACCGGGGACGTCTCCCGTGGGCTAACCTCCCTGAATAGAAAGAACCTCCCCATTGTGGTGACATTGGGTGGGGTAGGTCCATGTTACGACAGTTTGGCCTCTACCTTCTAGCCATTTGAGCTAGCTACAAACTGTGCGATAACATTTTGGCGCCGTTGCTGGGGAACACTGAGTCAATTCTCCTCAACCGACAAATCTTTTCAGTAAGCCTTGCCTCAAGAGCCTTATCTTACAAGCTTACCTGACAACTCCACTGGGGTGTTTTCCCTTATCCTTTGATAGTTTCAGGCAAATTGTCTAGCGACTCCACTAATATTTCTCAAGGTGCCACCTTACTTTCTGTGATATTTCCAAGTTATGGGATCATGGCACACTGGGAACAAAAGTATCCGAGTATTGATTTCAAAAGTTTTCAAGGATACCCAAATTACTTTGATACAAAATGGCTAAACAACTCTCCAATGTTTTTGGGCCTCCCAGCTCCTCACATAGTAAATTTTTTGGAGTATTTGAGCGAGATAAAGTTGGGAGGAGAGGATGCTCTTATAAAATTGTTCTTACTCACTCTGCCATCCTATTTACAAGATCATTTTAAGAGTTGTTGCAAGGACAGGGGTATATCATCTTTCATATGCCTCATCAGTAGGTTTATAGACCTTACTAAGCCAGATTGCCAAACGTATGAAGATGTCATTCAAAACCTCATGGTAACCTTAGACCACAAAGGATTCACCACTGAGATTGTAGAATATCTCAGGAGAGCATATCATGATCAATGCCAAGAATCCTCTAATATAAGAGACGAGGTTTATGAAGACCATTATCAACCCCTTGAAGAGGAGCAAGACCTCTCCCATAATCCGATAGAATGCAACGAAGATATAACTAGAGACGTGAATTATGAGGATGAAGCACCAGTAACTGCTCCTCAGTCTGATGAAGCTCTCCAAGGTCATGTCCCTCCTGCACAAGATGAAGAGAATGAGGTAAGTCATTTTCCTTTCCAGTTTTTTGATGATACCTTGTTCTATGACTCAGAGAGTGAAGAAGAAATGGAACCCTTGGACAAGCCAGATCCCCTATGTTTCAAGACTGAAGGTGTAGAGGCAGATCTTCCACTTGCACAGGAAGGATTAAGCGAGGTAAATTATTCCCCCTTCCAAGTTTTTAGTGGTTCTTTACCTTATGACACAGAGAGTACAGAAGTATTGGATGTTTTGACTCTTCCATGTTATGATACTAATACTGACATAGTTGATTTTGACGAGTTCATACATGTTGGGAGACGTAGGTGGGATGCAGTCAGTTATGATATGGAGCCCATCTTCTAAGGTTTGGTGATAGGGCCTTGCCATTGCAACACTCTCCCTCACCCTACTCTCTTGTCTTGACTTATCCTTTATGCTAGCCGTTTTGCCAAGTTTGACCTAAGAAAGGAGGAAAGAGCACGAGGCCTTGCTTAAGAAACACCGGAGTGAGCCTCTTTCCCCTAGGATTTTGATTCTAGGGCCCTGCCATTGCAGCACCTTAGAACCCTTCCCTCTTGTCCTTATCTTTTTATCCCTTCAACTTTGCGTCCTCTCTTTAATTGACTCCATTTACCCCTAGGCACTGATCTTAGATCCACAACGTTGAAGTGATAGTGCTCAAACAACTTCTTAAAACTCTTAAATTGAAACCCTAACTAACTAGCTAACCCTAATTAGGCTAACGTCATACTTGGATATTCCATCTTGATGCAGCATATGTCTTTGATAAGCAATTAGATGATGGTTTAAGAGCATTTATTGAGTAAAGGGATTGATTAAATACATTGTTAGCTACATCATCTCAATATTTATTGATGAATTGATATAACTCCATTGTTATATTGATAAACGTTGATCTCATTGATATCTATTGTTTAATTGCTTATACATTGACATCAGATAGTTATATGAAGTACTAACCCATTGAATTAGAGCCTGCATATATTGTTTTGCTATTGTCTTGTTCCGGGCAGGTGTTCTCATTTGGGGCTATACTTCATCATTGGCTGATTAGCCAGACTATCTGATCTTGGTGGTAACCTGTGAGGAGGAACTTTTACCTTGACCTTTATACCTTGGCCTCTTCAAAACCCCAGGTTACCGGGGACATCTCCCCTAGGCTAACCTCCCTGAATAGAAAGAACCTCCCCATTGTGGTGACATTGGGTGGGGTAGGTTCCTGTTACGGTAGTTTGGCCTCTACCTTCTAGCCATTTGACCTAGCTACAAATTGTGCGATAACAATCCTAATTAGAAAGGAACCTAAGAAGGATGAGAAACCTAAAGATGCATATGTTATTGGAAATAAAGATACACCCTATCATCACAACAATCAAGTGTTATTTTAGTGAATCCCATTGCTACAATTGAAGCTCTAGAGATTGTAATACCCCTCCCTTTGATATTAGGCATGATTTGAGAAAACTCAAAGGCCTCTCCCCAAATTTTTAAAGAATCCTACTCATAGGAAAGAGGTATCTATTTTCTTAGGAGCAAAGGATTAGCTTCAGACCCAACTTGCTTGAGTTAAATTCTCCCAAATCAAAACTTCAAGCCCATTTGCAAATGTAATGGTTCTCCAAGATGAAACTCCCCTACCAAGATGACCTAATTAACCTCCATGAAAATGCACTTAAAATTGTGTTGGTAAATTTTCCATACAAATGGGATCAACTTACCCCTCCTTTCTATATTACTCTTGAACTCTAAAACCTTCACCTCCACAACTGCATGTATGATAATGTAGCCTCACATTCCTTAATTCCCTTGGTTATCATGGAAAATTTAGGGTTGGATATCATAAAGCCTACAAAGACCTGCACTCCTTTGATTCCAAGAGGGTTCATTGTTTAGGGATGATTAAGGTTCTAGCGGTAATGATGGTCCAAATTCCAAGGAAATTTGTTATGATGGATCTAGTGATTGTAAATGTTCCCCCCACTCATGGCATGTTGTTATCTAGACATCGAGGACCCTCTATGGGTGGTGGCATTCAATTTGACTTATTCTATGGTACCATACCTATTCTTGGGGGTGATACTTGTTGCCTATATAGGGAGCCCAAAATGCCTACACTCTTTCTAATCCAAACAACTTGTATAAATTCCCCTCTTACAACTTTTATAACACCGTGAACTTCCTGCTCAATTATGAATCAACCCCTATAAATGGATATGAAAAGTTAATGTTTGAGGAGGAGAAGCCTGACTTTTCTAGCCTCTGGACCTTATATTTTAATGGAGCATGTACTAGAGATGGAAATGGGGTAGGTGTTTTTTGGGTTTTCCTAAGAGGCAAAGAGTTTCCCTATGGATTCAAGCTAGAATTTGAATGTACCAACAACATGTCAGAGTAATAATTGCCGTGGTCCTCGAGATTTGCAACAACAATCCATTTGACCTCATCATTGTGATCCTTGAGTCTTCCTCATGTCATCATCTTACATATGTTCACATGGTCTCCAAAACACCTTTTGCATTACTCACCTCCTATTCTTCACAATGACATCTGATCAAGTTGTCTTCATGGTTTATGGTCACTGCCCAAGTCAATGATCATTTATGATTTGTTCAAGGGTGTACCATCTCCCATCATCACCTCATCCCATTATGTCAAGTCCTGATAGAAAATGAGACACACTTCCACACTAAACCTAGCAGAAGAGATGAAGAAATATTTAATCAAGAAAGTAAATGACACAACAGACACACAGTACACAAAGATTTTACCCTGGAAACCCAAACTAGGAAAACCAACATTCCTTGAGCGTTCTGCTCCTTGTTTTCTTATTCATTCAGAATAAAGGTTACATGTCTAACCTTGGTACACACCTAAGACACAATCGAAATCATACCCTCTTGATTACACAAGAACAACCCTGTAGCCAATTTGGCTTACATCTACACGACCAAAAACCTCTACGATTACAGATCGATTCTTGATCTATTGATTAGCCTTTATGGCCTTACAACACACCTTCTTTATAGGATTAAAACAGAAAAAAACCTAGAAAAAAGGTGCCCAAAAAAAGTTAAAGAACCATGCAGATCATTTGCTACAAATCTTGTGAATCTCGGGATTATGTTATAGTCGACTACCAAGTCATATTACCTGTCGAATACCAGTCGACCTTCATTCGGTCTTTAGTCAGTTTCCACATGCTCGCCTGTCGACCTCTTGTTGGTTGACCTCTTCGACTTGTTTTTTATGCCTGTCAAACTACCTTGACCTTTGACTTCGACTTTACCTGGTTGACTAACCTCGACCTTCGACTTCGTCTTTACCCGGTCGAACCACCCTAACCTTCGACTTCGACTGTCAGTCGATCCACCTTAACTTTCACTGCAAAGAATATAACAACCCACATTCTCCCACTTGTTGTCTTCTTCGTTGAAACCATGAGACCTTTGAACTTTCATTCGCAGACCCAGGGCATCAATTCCCATTGCCTCTCTGCACTAATATAACTTCACAACACTCATAGACCTGGTCAATGAGTCTACTATGTTTTCCAATCTCCAGCAACACCCTGTTTCTTTCCACCATGTCTCTCATGAAATGGTATTGTACATCAATGTGCTTAGTCTTAGAATAATAAGCCAGGTTCTTTGCCGGAAATATTGCACTTTGACTGTCACAACTTAATTCATAGCTCTCTATTCAAAATCGATTCTTGAACACAACCTTAGCTGCCATATTGCTTCTTTGCTTATATGAGTAGCTTCCATGTATTCAACTTCTGTTCTTGACAAGGCTATGACCACATGTCTCTTACTCATCCAATTGATTTCTCCACCAAACATTTTGAACACATATCCACTAGTCGACCTCCGTCGATCCAGATCTCTAGCCCAATCGGTGTCGAAAAAGCCATGTATATTTAATTCACTGTCACCTCCAGGTTTTCCTTGATAGCATATAGCATAATATTTTGTGCCACACAAATACTTGAATACTCTCTTGACAATTGTCCATTGCTGCTTCCCAGGTGTTGACATGTATCTGCTCAATACTCCCACTGCATGGGCAATGTTTGGTAGAGTGCAGACCATCGCATACATTAGACTACCAACAAAACTTGCATAGGGAACACATGCCATGTCCTCTATTTTTTCTTGTGTCTTTGGACATTGTTCAACAATTAGCCTTGCTCTCACAGGAATTGGCACCTTCATCGATTTGCAATCCTACATGTTGAAACGTTTCAATATTGTTTCAATACACTTCGTCTGGTTCAACCAGAGCTTTCTAGTTTCTTAATCTCTCTCAATATCCATTCTCATTCAACAGTTAGCCTTGCTCTCACATAAATTGGCACCTTCACCGGTTTGCAATCCTACAAGTTGAAACGTTTCAATATTGTTTCAATATACTTCGTCTGGTTCAACCAGAGCTTTCTAGTTGCTCAATCTCTCTTAATCTCCATTCCCATAATGAAGTTAGTTGCACCGAGATTGTTATTGGATAAATCCGTAAGTGCGGACACAAACCGATCTCCCTAGATCCACCTGGATCTAGAACAAAGAAAGACAGAATAATACTCTTTCCCTAGATTTTAACTATTGAATGAACTAGGAGGCAAGAACAAGTTACATACCTTATAATCACTTTCTATAGTCTTTGTTGCTCCTGCTTCACTCCAGTGCTCTTGTGCAGCCAAAACCAAGACAACACAAACCAACCAAAGTGAAGAAAGCATGATCTATTCAACAATTAATCTATGTATATGATCAAGGAATTATACAATGAAGTGGAATTAGCTTTATGGGAAAGGGACATATTACTGTATCATATTGATGGAAAGTAAAGATTACAACCTGAGCCTTGATGTTGCAAACTTCCTTTCGATGACCCTTGTCTCTAACACACACACTTTCTCACTTGCATGAAGAATATCAACCACCTTTGATAAACTTGCTGGAGTTTCCTAGCTGTTGTAGCATCAGTCCTTCACACAGTCTTTCACCAATTCTCCAATGTCTTATTTGACCTTGTTTGCTTCTAACTTTTTCCATGAGAATTCTCTCAATATATAGGAGAGAATGAATCAGTTACTTAGATAAGAATGATCCCAAAATATCAGGGAATCCAGTACTAGGATAATCATTCGAATGCCATCTCATCCTTCTAGAAGATTCCCTTCTAGAAGCTTCGAGAATTCATCTTTTTCCCCTCTTTAGAAAGAGTCTGCACCCTAGCAGTTTAACACAGTGCGAACTTCTCGCACCCTGGCTTAAGGCAGCCTGCGAGAATCATGCATTCTCGCAGGTAAATCTACTAGCAGCCTGCGAACATTCCTCAAAAATGTGATTTTTTGGAAAGAGATGAAGGTAACTTTCTCAGGAGAAAATTCCAATGAAGAGAATGAGTACACCATCATCAATATATCATCATGACAACCAAAATCATGGGTAACAGAATGCCCCCCAAAGTATGAGGTTGGAACTAGTAACAGCCGATAGACTTTGTAAGTTGCATGTGTGTGTCGAGAACCAGGAGCACATCTAATCGGAAACCTACGAACAGTCAAGCATCTGCAGAATATCATATATACTAACTCTGAGGTAGGCATTCCCATACTCAGATCACAGACTAATGACATTATAGACATGGGTCATGGCCACCAATCATACACTATGGATCCATGCCGTCAAAATATAGCATAGCCACCAGAATACACTGTGGATCTATGCGAGAAATTTCAAATCAAGAGGACATAGCCACGAAACATACACAGTGGATCTATGTGTCGCAAATTATACATACTCCATCGCAACCTGGATCACAAAGATAGTATCCAAGGTCTTCAATATCGTCGCCCAAAGTACGAATATAACCATGTGATTACATGTGTTGAAGTCGAACACGGTAGAAACCACTTGATTACCGGTCAATGATGAAACTGTTAACAAGTGCGAGGGAAATCACCATTGATGTCAATGACTCCCAAGGTACTATAGTACAATCCATCGAGTGTGAATAAATGAGTTGATGTCGAACATCCGATGGAATCTTTTGATCAGGGGTCAATGATGTAAACCCACTGTCGAAAGCGAGGAAACCTGCCATTGAGGCATGCAAGCTCCAAGGTACCAAATAATTTCTAAGTCTTGATTCTGGATAATGAGTTGAAGTTGACAGAACAAAACTCGTCACAAGAGGGCCTTGATGTATCCCCCATCAATGACACGAAATGAGTAATAGATTTTGAAGGTGAAACAAAGTATGATGTGAATTGGACTTGACACAGGGAAGGCCGACACGAAGAGAATGGATAACTACAGATGGTCGACCTAATATAGGTTTCAGATGGACTTCTCTTGAACATATGAACGACACGACCATTGATTTGGCAGCATTGACTCAAAGACGACACGAGAAATGACCTTGTAGGAAATCGACTGAGAGACAAATGGATTTCCCAAACCGGCTTCAAATGATGAATAGGGGGTGTCATGTTCAAGAGCGACACTTACTGCCAATCAATATGAAAATGAAACATATCCCTTTCCCAAATTTCCCCCCACCATTTCTGGCAAGTACCTCTTTATTTTTACGCAAGCTTGAGGAGGATAACATATTCTTGTTGATATAAGCTCATCCTTCGGATGAGTCCCTCGGAGTATGTTTAACGAACCCTAATAAGGAGTGGTTCGGTCCCATCACGGGTCTGTCAATGTTTGTTTAACGAGTCCAGAGATAGAAAACTCGAAGGTTTTTCAAGATTATAGAGTTTAGAAAAACACTTAAAAGATAACTCTCTCAGTTCCTTTTTCGTAAAATAGTCTGGACAAGACCGAAAAAGAGATAAATTATCGCTCACCAGACGCTTATTTCAAATACTTTATCGAGCGTGAAAATAGCAAGGTCGCTCGGCGATCTTTTCATGTTTAGAGAGTCTGAAAAGAGCTTAAAGAGAACTCCAGGGGGGTTCCTTTTTCGTATAACCTTGTTGAGCCCGAAAAAGTGATAAAAGTATGCTCGACCATGTTCTCATGTTTTTTATGAGCGCAAGAACGGACAAAAACGACGCTCGAGGTTTTATGTAAAAACCATAAAAACAATCACAAACACGCCATAACGAAGAAAAATATGTCCATACCCTTGTATTTAATTATCAACGTCATCACCCCTGCAAGTCATTACACTCATCTTGATATTAGAAATTAGGTTTAATCAATAAATAAGCATAAAAAACCCAAAATGACATAGTAAAAAGTAAATCAAATGAGTAAATAATCATTTTTACCACATCATTTTGCATTTCCACTATTGAGCTCCAAAACCCTCCTTTTACCCTCCGAGTTTGGCGTCAATTTGCGGGAGCTACAAGAGACCATTCAACAAGCCGTCTGCGACATTAAGGTAAGCTCTTCATCCTTGACATTCTCATGGTTTAAATTTTTAATTTCATTGGTTAATACTTCGGTTTCAAGTTGTTTTTTGAACCCTACATGCGCGTTGGCATTCTCGCAGGCCGCCCATACAGGGCCTGCGAGAATGATGTGTTCTCGTAGGTGAGCCTTAAACCACCTGCGAGGTTCTCGCACTGTGCTAATGGGGCACCTGCGAGAACCGCAATGCCCAATTTTTAAAAAAAAATTTAGCCAATGAAAAAGATCTGGATCATGAAAAAAGTCATTAATCTTTCTTTTATGCTCCTTGTGCAGATATTTGACTAGCAACATGGTGCTTGAGTGGCGTGAAAGGGAACATGAAGAGGATAATGCAATGGCCGAGAATCATCCTCCTACCATAGTTGCATTGAGAGATTATGGGCTCTTGAAATACTTTCGCATCCCGAGCATGAGGGCCCAAGTCAGACTACTAGAGTACTTGGTCCGTATGTGGGACCCAGATCAACAGGTTTTTCATGTGGGAGATCATACATTGTCCATAGACATTGAGGACATATACTTTTTGACTGGATTGTCTCGACGCGGATACTATGTCAGCCTGACCGGTAGTAGAGGTGGTGGGCTAAAGATGAGTGAGTACTGCAATCAATACTGTGTGCCCGAGGCTGAAAGGAAAAAATGAAAAGTGGCTATCTTGGGGGTACAAGACTTGACCCTTCGCATTATCCTTTTCACTATAGCTCGGATGGCTGGGAGTTATGCTCCTCATATGGCATTACAGAGCTACTTCCAGTACGCCATCGAGTGTACTGAGCCTCGAGTATTCAACTGGGCAGATGTTGTGCTTCGCAGTATCAAAAAACAATTGACCAAATGTAGGCGAGGTGAGCTAAATCAATTCGGGTATGGATCTTTGCTGGTGTCCTTCTTCCTTGAGAGGGTCCCCGTATTTAGACTACAGGTTGAGTGGAACATACCGGGTCCTAGAGATCCAAGGATGTTGAGATGGTGTTGGCTCATGGCTCGGCACGTAGCAGGACCGATCGTAAAGTACGACGATATTTTCTTTGATTGGCTTCAAACCCAGATGTTGATGATCGATGACTATGCGTATGTAGGGTTGGATTTCCGAGGAGATCTGGATTTAGCACTACCAGAGGATACTCAGTGGGGTGACCTTGGTAAGAAGTACACGCATTTTCTCTTTTTAAATGTTTTGTGAATTTTTATCATATTTAAATGTTTTTGTTTTATATATATTTATCCGAAGACTAACACAAAATGTTTGTTGATAACACAGATGTTGGACCGTATAGACCTCCTGGCACTTCTCCTATCCAGAGGCGAGGAGAGGTAGCAGCACCACCACCACAGTATGTTGAAGATTATCAAGTGGTGGAACAGAATTTAGAGGGCCTGACAGCAGACATTCCAGATATGACTCTGGAAGAGGTTCCACGACGCGATCAGCGTCACACTGTAGGGGTATCATCAGCTATAAGTCGACTGCTCCGTAGGGTTGCTAGGGAAGCCATGTGTTACCGTGAACGTCATCCATGACGTCACATTGTAGAAGCTATAAGCTTCCATTTTTGACATTTTGGTCTTCGGACAAACTTTTTGTAAAAAACCTTTTGATCGTTATATATACAGACGGCTTCTACCGGTGTACTTTATATTGTGTGAATTTTGATGTGTTTGATTTATAAATGATTCAAATGTCTGTCCAATACATAATTAGCCAATGCATCTGTTAATGTATTTAGACATCTAGGAATATGTTGATATTCAATATGATCAAAATAACGCTCCAAGAGGCGAATTCGCAAATACACCCGTAACAAAGTAGGACTTCGAATAGAGTATATATTACTTAGTAGTACTACAAGCTGCGATTCAAGTCGCACAACCAAATGACGAATTCCAAGCGAGATAGTATCAACTAATAATTCAATAACTGCGCTATACTCTACAATGTTGTTGGTCGCACGGCCGATGCATACACCTCATAAAGATACAAGTTCGTTTGTTGGGGCATAGATTTCCCACGCAGTGGATGCAAGGTTTCGAGTACTACAGCTAGCGCCATCAGCGAAGCCAATATAGGGTAGCAAAAACTCCGACATCTGGAAATCAAACACAATGTCACATAAGGGCAGAGACCAGATAACGACAAAAGAAAACTATAGTAACACACACAAAGTATGATACATTAAAATACAGGTACTTGTGCACAAATGATTTATGCATAGTACTTCTTCAAGTACAACCCATTCCTGGGTTCACTCAAAGGGATATCATCGTAATCTACCAGCTCATATGCTCCTTTTTTGAAAACTCGGCGAACAATATAAGGACCTCACCACATTGGTTCGAATTTCCCAGCTCCTAACACATCTTGATCCTGTTCATAGAGAAGAACAAGATCACCTTTAGAGAAAAAGCGAGGCTTGACATGATTGTCATATTGTGCCTTGACATGTTTTTTCTGGGCTTCTATTACTAGAGTGGCGTCACGTCGAGTTTCGTCTAATCGCATTAGATACAATAGATGCTCTTCTTCAGCAGAAGTGTTGGGTAAGAGTTCGACAGCTAGCTTCAGAGAGGGTATCTCGCATTCTATAGGAAGAATGGCTTCCACACCATAGACTAATCGAAAAGGCGTAAACCTAGTAGCGGATTTGACAGATGTCCGATATGCCCACAACGCTGAAAACAACATTGTCTGCCAACTTGTTTTATGGATTCCTATCATCTGTCGAAGCATAATTATAAGAACTTTGTTGATTGCTTCGACTTGACCATTAGCTTGTGGATAATAGGGCGTTGAGTTATCATGACGAAGACCCAACTTTTCCGTAAGTTCTGACGTCATAAAATTCCTAAAGTGACTACCGTGATCAGTTACGATAGCTTGAGGAACACCAAAACGAGCTATGACGTGATTAAAAAGAAACAACGTTGCGGTCTTTCCAGTATTATCGAATGTCGGCATCGCCTCAGCCCATTTTGTAAAGTAATCAACAGCGACAATGATGTAACCATGCCCCCTGACCAAGTGAGGGTGACATGTCATGAAATCGATGCCCGATTTTGCAAAAGGACCAACTGAGACCACGGGGTGAAGAGGAGCAGGACATGACCAAATTTTCTGATTGTAGGTCTGGCAGGCATGGCATTTTTGAATGGTAGTAATGCAGTCATTGAACAAGGAAGGCCAAAAATACCCTACGCGTAAGATCTTCTGGGCAGTAGCATACCCAGACATATGACCACCGCATGCTCCGGAATGGCAGTCATTCAGAGCTTTCTCGACTTCGTCAAACGTCAGACAATGACGCAAAACAGAGTCAATTCCCCGACGATAAAGAGTATCTCTGAGGATAATGTATTGACGAGCTTGATAGCGTATGCGACGTCGTTCAGTACTAGACAAAGAAGACCGGAAAGTCTGGGTTTGGAGATATATAATGATATCCCCATACCAAATATCATCAGTGCTAATAAGGAAAAGAGATTCATCGGGTAATGAATCTACTGCTACATTTTTCGTCGCAGAATGAGGAAAATCGCATATCAACTCAGCAAAAACTAAGGATTTCTTAGACGTGGCACGATTGAATTCCAAGTCTAACTCTTGGAGTATAACAATCCATTTGGAGTACTTGCCCCCAAGCAATTGACGTGTCAAAATATGTTGCATAGGGTTACAATGAGAAATCACCGTAGTTTTACGTGAGAGCATATAATGCCGAAAGCGTTGGACAGCTTGAACGGCAGCCAGGGCCAGTTGTTCAACATGTTGATACTTGATTTCATTTGGTGTGAGACTTCGACTCAAGTAATAAACAACATGTTCGTTGTGCGCATCATCCTCTTGAACGAGAACCATGCCAATAGTGTACTATGAGGCAACAAGATAAAGGAAATAATCACGACTGTAATTAGGAGGAAAGAGAAGTGGAGCTCGTAATAGGGACAACTTTAAAGCTTCAAAGGCATTGTTGGCAACGGTATCCCAGACGAAATCTGTATCTTTCTTTAGTAGCCACGTAAAACCATGAGTTATCTCGGCGTAATTAGGGATAAAACGACGAAGAAAGTTTGCTTTCCCCTGCAAACTTTTCAACTGGCACAGTGTAGAAGGAGGAAGAAGTTTAAGAATCGCCTCAACCTTAATAGGATCCACCCTGATCCCTTGACGCGAAACGA
Organism: Picea engelmannii; assembly: GCA_009831015.1. NCBI lineage: Eukaryota > Viridiplantae > Streptophyta > Pinopsida > Pinales > Pinaceae > Picea > Picea engelmannii. The sequence continues at coordinate 306,649 of ML795167.1, forward strand.
TAAAACCTAGAAGATGACCGGATTCCACGCAAAAAACGCATTTATGAGGATTTAGACGTATACGATAGAACCGACAACGAACAAAAATAGCTCGAAGGTGGATAGGGTGATCGACTCTGCGCATAGAATGAGCTGGTAAATCGTCCAAATAGGGTTGAACGATATGGTTGATGTCATGAAAAGCATAAGACATAGCGCGTTGGAAGGTAGCGCCTACGTTCTTAAGTCTGAAAGGGAGTTTCCTATAGGCAAAAGTACCCCAAGGACAAATAAAAGCAGTCTTATGTTGGTCTTCGGGAGCAATGTTAATTTGATTATAGCCGGAGAAACCATCCATGAGAGAGAAGATTTCACTTCCGGCACAGTCATCAACAATCTGGTCGACGAAAGGGGTAGGAAAATTGTCTTTGGGACAAGCTTTGTTAATATCCCTATAATCAACACATACACGAATATTGCCACCTTTCTTGTCAATCGAGACAGGATTAGAAACCCATTCTGTAAGAGCCATTGGATAAATAAAGCCGGCTTTTAGAAGTTTTTCAACTTCGAGCTTGATAGCCGCCGCTTTACGTGGGTGGACCGGATGAAGGCGTTTCCAGACAAGTTTATCTCATGTACAACAATAGCAGGTCGATACCTGGCATCTCTTCATAACTCCAGGCGAAGATGTCACGAAATTCTTTGAACAAAGACGTATAGGTGACAATTTCGTCGGAAGAACACGAAGCTCCAATATGAACATTTTCGACTATTCCGGGTTTAATGGATATGTCAATGGGAATCGTGGGTGAGATGTTACTTAAGTTCCCTTCAGCAAAACACATCGTATGAAGTCGCGGGAACCGTAGAAATAACAACAACGGTCGACAGAGTCGAAATCCGTTGGTAGTTCTCAAGAGTCTGTTGCTCCAGAAAAAGTATGGAACGATGATGTCCATCATCCCACGGGGTGTCTTCCATGACGGACATGATCATCTCGTCAGTGGGAAAAATAACACAAAAAGGATCGGGAGACAACTCATCAAGAGAAGAGGTAGAAGGTGTTGCCGATTGAATATCTTGATAAGTGGACTCAACCGGACTTAACGGCATGACTTCATCGAAACGAAGATGATCTTCAGGGTCAGGGACAATCCAAGGGTCGTATGATGTAGGAAGTTCATGAGGCACGGTGGAGATAATGTTGGTAGAAGCAACTGACGGGCATGGAACATCGGGCGGTGGAATAGGAAAAGTACCCATTAACGAGGAGTCCTTTAAAAGGCCTACACCGACGTTCTCATAACCTGGTGGGGTTTTAGCAATAAACAACACGTTGCCAGTACGAGTATCAGAGTTGAAGAAGGCAAGTTGGTCAACGGTAACAACCTTTCCTTGATGATGGAAACGTACGACACATAAAAGGGTTGACACAACGATGCACATGGAATCAATCCAGCTACGGCCAAGTAGAAGATTATAATCAAGAGGAGCATCAAAGACTTCCACTTCGACTTGGACCGTTTTACCTTCTAGTGTGATAGGCAACGAAGGAAGAACACCGTAAGGCTTAAAACCAGAGCCATTGAAGGCTTTAAGAGTGTTTTTTGATTCATTCAAGGGAGGAGAGCCAATGGATTTCCAACAAGCAAAAGACATTACACACGTGGAGGCACCCTCGTCGATAACTATTCGACAAATGTTCTTGTCAGAGACAACAACCTGTATCTGGAATGCGAGTTGCGGGGGTAACCTCAGAATATGATCATCTAAGTCAAAGACTATGAGATTTCTATCTTCCAGATCAATTCCACCTATGGCTTTCAATAGTGCCTTCCGTTGTGCAGGACAAGACTGAAGGACTTCAAGGGCTGACATCGTTGAAGGTGCCTGGGCTAGATCTTCAACAATACTGTAGTTCTGGGCCGCATGAGCATGAGGATTGAAAGCCGATTTCCTAACGACACCTTTTGGGGGTGGTCGTAGAACTATATCAAGGCTCAGTCGTTCGAGATGAAGAGGACCGTTAGTAGGTGGAGTCGCAGGAGAGGGTTGGACCAAAACAAGAGGTACCTCATCAACCTTCTCCTTAGATGGAGTATAATCTTTGGCTCTAGTTGTGAGTGAAACGTTGTTTTTCTTAGAATCACCAATACACATCAGAACATATGATGTCGTAGAAGAGGAGGGTTGGTCTTGAATGACCAACTGAGCCTGTTGTTGAGACGGGAAAGGTTGGGACAAGACAGTCGGTGTAGATGGTTTGGGAGCTCCTTGAAGGAACTTCATGACCTCGGCACGTCGTGGACAATCCTTTGTGTAGTGATCGTCACCACAGATAAGGCAAGGGTATCATGGTTTGCGCTTATCCCGATCTTCAACAGGAGTGGTTTTAGTTTGTTCTGCTTGATTATTATTTTTGCCCTCCTTATTCTTGCCTCTCCCCTTTTTAGATTTATTTTTACCGGCTAGGGTAGATTGAACAACATTAACCTCAGAAATTTTACCGGTAGGAGCGGAAGGAGACGAAGCATTTTGAACATTAGAAGAAGCAGATTTAGGGGTGGTGCTTTAGATAGAATGTGAGTGGGCCTGGGCAGTACCAATCACACCGTCAGCTGCATGCGAGGCAGCCGGAGTAGTTGAAGTGCTGGAAGTACCAGGATGAGGTAATTCAGGTAGTAAATCGTAAAGTGTTCCCGTTTGCGAATAAACGAGATCAAGATATTGAGCACGACTTATAGCCTGCTCCTCCGTGACGATGCCACCCATGGCAATGTCCTTACCAATTTCGTTCACAAAGGATTTCGTAAACCATTCTACCAGTAATTGATCAGGGAGTTCAAGTTTAATGAGACGTCGACGTCTTCGCCACTCATGAATATGATCAGATATATGAGTGCCTTTAGTCTGTTTGAAGGAAGTCAAAATCTCAGTCCCGGTATCATAACGGATCGGTAACTGGCAATGTGTAAGGAAAGCCATAGCTAGGGTGTTGAAATCAGAGAAGAAACCTCGTGGCAATTCAATATACCACTTCGCAACAGAACCGGTAAAGGTTCGTTGAAAAAGACGTAAACGAATAGAATCATCCATCAACGAGTTGGATGAACACCATAGGTGAAAATTCATAACGTGATTATTCGGGTCCTCTCCCACTTTGTCGTCGAATTTAGGGATGTCCGATGGAAGCTTGGCAGGAATAACAGGCCATTGGGGAGAGTGACGAATAGGATCATTTAGAATCCTAGACAAATCTAGCAAATCCAAAGTAGCAAGAAAAGGTAACTGTCGATTCACCTGTGGGTACTGGTGACTTTGGGGTGGAAGCCCTGTTGGCAAACCAGTAGGACCGTAAGCAGTCTGTCCAGACAGATTCGGCGGTGGTTGGAGCGGATAGTAGTTCCAAGGATTATAACCTTGAGTTTGAGTAGGGACCTGAGTTTGAGCATTTTGACCCTGACCCCAAATAGGATTGGGTAAACTTGGATATGGTTGGCCGATAGTAGGGACAGGCTGCTACCCCCCAGTCGGTTGAGAAAGATTTTGTATCATCTGATTCCAATACTGGGCCAAAGTAGGGGGTATATTTTGCCCAAAAGGTGGGGTTGGTCCCCCTATCGTAGGTGGAGTTCCAACCGGAAGTTGTGTCCCAATCGAAGGTTGTGTAGTAACTGGAATGTGTCTGGTAAGAGGAGGTTGAATTGTACCACCTTGTCCACCAATGGGAATCTGCAAGTTTGGTGTAATGGACGGTATAATACCACTAGGATTAGGATTGCCAGAAGGAAATTGAGGGAGTGTCGGAATAAAACCGAGAATAGGATGCCCAGGAAAAGAAGGACCACCTAGAGAACCGGCAGGGGTTTGCGAAGGTGTTGGAACAGAAGCATTCAACGCATGGTACCCGGGTGGTAGTGTTGGAATGACATTGGGCGTTCGCTAGGTGTTTATAGGAGCAAGACCAACGGTAGTTAACCCGGTAGGGACACTCGTAGTATTCGTGAGATGGGCCATTTCGGCAGGGAGAGTAAAGGTATAAGTAGTATTCACTGGTATATACTATGTCTCAGGAAATGCCGGAGGGTTGATTTCATAGACCACAGGCGAACCAAGACTAAAAAGGGTCCTGCGAAAATCATCGACAGACCAAAAAGGATCCTGGCTTTCTACACCGGGAAAAGGCCCAACGGGTGATCCAGAAGAGTAGCAACAATTTCTCCAGAAGAATTTAATCGCATAAAGGGTCGTTCACCACAGCGAATTTGAAAGTCCTCTCTAGTATTGGTAATTCGAAAAGGTTCTAGAGAGTCAGTTGATTCCACTTGTGGTGTGGTAACAACTGCGGCTTCACCTTCCCGAGGAGAGCCCTCAGGTGTAGCTGTAGGCAAGGGTTGTGTACCATCCAGATGCTCTGGAGATAAACCCTGCATTCTACGTGAACGACGTGGGGGAGCTATTGTAAACGAGTGACAAGCTCCGCGAAGAAAATCCTATGGTCAACTTCAAGAAACAAACAACACACGCTAGTAAACAAAAGCTAGGAAGCAATCACCAAGCAAACAAGACCTTCTAATTTCAAAGCCACTAGTTGGTGATGAAATCCAACGTCGCAACAACGAGATGAGAAGGGGTGGGGCTATGGTGGAAAAGTTACGCTGACGACCTGCTTAACGGACTTATGCCCTGGTGCAAGCTCCCACACATAATCGTGGGTATACCCTCCAAGGAGCCCGAGTGAGTTTGGTCAACGTCAATTCGAGGTACCATGAAGACTTTCCCCTTCACAGTCACCTCGGGTAAGAACCTAGAGAGATAGGCCACTAAGGTCACCACCAACAACAATAAAGCCAGGGGGAATAGTCGACAATCCGATCCACATGCAAGGGTAGGGTATCGAGCTCGAAATCAACTCAAAAGGCTTCCACTCATCATTGTGGGTATACCTCTGAGTGATCCCCGTAATACGTGCAATCTCTACACTGGTATTAACAAAGCAGGGTGAGTAACTCTGCCAAGACCAATGCAACCTTGTGCTTGACCCTTGTGTGAGAAGGGCTTCCCAGGACAAGATGTTGCAAATGGAATTTAACACTCCCTAACACAAGATGCTATTGTGTGTTTTATGCTTTTGGAGAGTGTATCTCTCTTCCTACTCCAAAGCGCTAGCCTAGCTAAATGTTGGTGTAAAAGAGCCCTAAAAAAGAGTTACTAGATAAATTTTATGATTACGCAGTGTTATTAAAGGCTGTTGTTTACTCAAAGGTAAGGGAAATGAAACTCATGTTGTATGACTCTGACCCAACAATGCAAAGATGAGAATGAAATTTATCACCTTTCGTTCAATGAAGCCCATGTATGGGAGAGAGAAGACGTTTTCTAGATCAACCTTGAACTTCAATGCACAATTTCCTTTCAAATGCCAACACAAACAATCATTTATCAAATGAAAATTCTCTATTGTGTCTTTTAAAATACTTCAACAAGCTCAATAATTTGTTTTTTCAATGTTTTTTTTAAAGACAAATTTTTTTTTTGAAAGAAAAACTTGTTTGTTCACTTTTCAAAAAGGACTCAGACTATGACAGTGAGAGTACAGAAAATCAAATCAACGAACAAGCAAATAACCCAATCTACTCTTTCAATGAAAGCAAAAATAAAGAGCAAACCAATTTTAGTCTTTTCAAATGCAAAAGAAAATGATCTTTCAAACCAAAAGCAAATGATAAAACCAAACAAACTTAACTTTCAACCAATCACTAGATCTTAACTAATCAAACTCACTCAGATTCTGAAGTCGGAGAGAATGGTTTTGCCAAGAAAATCCAAGAAACGAAAGTCAAGTCCAAAATGACAAGAAAGGCCTTGAAACCCTAAGACTGTTCTAGCATGCAAACGAAGACAAGAAAGATACCAAACAGAAGTCCAAGAAACTCACCAGAGGCAATCAAACTGATCTGGGCAGTTAAAAATGCCAAAACTTAAAATCAAATTTTTGAACAAGAGTGTTCGCAGGTAGGCTATATAACATAGTGCGAGAATCACTGATTCTCGCAGGTAACCCGTTAGCAGCGTGAGAGAACCTCGCATTGAAACCTAAAGGCAGAGTGCGAACTCTACCTATTCTCGCAGACTACAATGGAGTACAGTGCGAGAATTCCTGAACATAGTCAAAAATTTGAAAAATGAAGTAAAATTGGAAAATACTTCTGGACTTAAAGGGTCTATCAGGATATCCTGAAGACTCAGAGACTGATATGACAGGAGAAAAATGAAACTAGAGCAAATGGCCACAAAAAAACACAAAAATCCACCAAGAAAATGGGATCGTTCCCCAGTGGAGTCACCAATTTTGTTATTGGATAAATCTGTAAGTGCGGACACAAACCGATCTCGCTAGATCCACCTGGATCTAGAACAAAGCAAGACAGAATAATACTCTTTCCCTAGATTTTAACTATTGAATGAACTAGGAGGAAAGAACAAGTTACATACCTTATAATCGCTTCCTATAGTCTTTGTTGCTCCTGCTTCGCTCCAGTGCTCTTGTGTAGCCAAGACCAAGACAACACAAACCAACCAAAGTGAAGAAAGCACGATCTATTCAACAGTTAATCTATGTATATGATCAAGGAATTATACAATGAAGTGGAGTTAGCTTTATGGGAAAGGGACATATTACTGTATCATATTGATGGAAAGTAAAGATTACAACCTGAGCCTTGATGTTGCAAACTTCCTTTCGATGACCCTTGGCTCTAACACACACACTTGCTCACTTGCATGAAGAAGATCAACCACCTTTGATAAACTTGTTGGAGTTTCCTAGCTGCTGTAGCATCAGTCCTTCACACAGTCTTTCACCAATTCTCCAATGTCTTATTTGACCTTGTTTGCTTCTAACTTTTTCCATGAGAATTCTCTCAATATATAGGAGAGAATGAATTAGTTACTTAGATAAGAATGATCCCAAAATATCAGGGAATCTAGTACTAGGATAATCATTCGAATGCCATCTCATCCTTCTAGAAGATTCCCTTCTAGAAGCTTCGAGAATTCATCTCTTTCCCCTCTTTAGAAAGAGTTCGCACCCTAGCAGTTTAACACAGTGCGAACTTCTCGCACCCTGGCTTAAGGCAGCCTGCGAGAATCATGCATTCTCGCAGGTAAATCTACTAGCAGCCTGCGAACATTCCTCAAAGATGTGATTTTTTGGAAAGAGATGAAGGTAACTTTCTCAAGAGAAAATTCCAATGAAGAGCATGAGTACACCATCATCAATATATCATCATGACAACCAAAATCATGGGTAACATAGATCCTTCATGTCGAACTTGGAGGATAACTACTTCTTCACCTCCTTTATTGCATCCATGTTGTTTCTAATCATCGACATGTCATCGACATACAAGACTACACATATGAAATGCCCACCTTCTTCTTTGGAATATATGCAGTGATCAAATCTACTTCTCACAAATTCCAAACTAAGGATGTATGTGTTGAACTTTTGGTACCACAACCTTGGTGATTGCTTTAGACCATAAAGGGATATTTTCAGTTTACACACCAAATCTTTATTTCCATTTACTACAAATACTTCAGGTTGTTTCATGTAGATTTCTTCTTCCAAGTCCCCATGAAGGAACATTGTCTTCACATCCATATGTTATATTTCCAGATCAAATGTTGTAGCCAGAGACATTAGTACTCTAATGGAATTTAATTTTGCAATAGAGGAACAAATCTCACCGAAGTCGACTCCTTCGACTTGTGAATATCCTTTAGCTATTAGTCGAGCTTTGAATTTCTCAACTTGATCTGCTACATCCATCTTCTTATTGAATACCCATTTTCTACTGATAGGTTTTCTTCCACTAGGAAACTTGGCTAAGTTCCATGTCTCATTTTTATGCAATGATTCAATCTCTTCGACCACGACGCCCTTCCAGAGTTTTCCCTCTATTGAGTCGACTGCCTCCCCGACCGACTTGGGCTCATCGTTAGTGGCAGTTAACACAAATGCAGAACGAAATTCGGGCGGACTATAGCTTTCAATCTATTTTCTTACTCTTTCTTACCTCCTTACAACCGAAGCTAGTGGCTCCACCTCTTCCTATGATTCAGTTGACTCATATGAATCATCTTCTTTGTTCCTTAGTTCAAACCGTACCATCTCAAGATTATTCTCGGTTTGAAAATTTTCCTTGGGATCGGACTTAATTCCGACTTATCTGAAGACCACATCTCGACTGTACATTGTTTTCCTTGATGCAGGATCCTAGAGTTTATATCCTTTCATTCCTTCTTTGTATCCAATGATAAAACATTTGACTGCCTTCTTGTCCATCTTTCTCCTCTTTTCCTTGGGAACATGCACAAATGCATCACAACCAAATACTTTGAGATGTGAAGTCGAAGGCTTCTTACTCAATAGAAGGATTCATATTCAATAGATATGTTGCAACGTCGACTGCCTCTGCCCAGAATTCTTGTGTGAGCCCAACACCACTGAGCATGCTCCTTGCCTTGTCCATCAATGTTATGTTCATTCTCTCGATAACTCCATTTTGTTGTGGGGTATATGGTGTGGTAGTTTGGTGTGATATGCCACATTGTTTGCAGAACTAATCAAATTCTTTTCCCCAGAATTCACTACCATTGTCGGTTCTCTTCACCTTAATCTTCTTATCTGTTTGGTTTTCTACAAGAGATTTAAACTCTTTGAATTTCTCAAAAACCTCTGATTTCTTCCTCAAGAAATATATCCATGTCTTCCTGGAAAAATCATCTATGAAGGAGACATAATAAAGGGATCCACCAAGTGAAGGAACTGTAACAGGGCCAAACACATCACTATGAACCAACTCTAGAATCCCATTTTCGCTTGTCACTCCATATGAGAACCTCACCCGACTTTTTTTTCCATATATACAATGTTCACAAAAGTCGACTTCTAAATTACATTAAGGAAAGTCTTCAACCATACCTTTGTTATGCATAGCTCGAAGTCATTTTTCTCCAATGTGTCCCGTCCTCTCATGCCATAGCATGGTCGGGTCGACTTTGTGATGACTTGTCGAGTCAGTTTGAATTGACTCAGCCCGAGTAGAGTCGATTCGACTTCAGGAACAACGATGTTGTTGCATCCAGTTGATTCAACACCCCCTAACAACTTGTATAGGGTTCAAATCCAAACTCCTTTCATTAAGACCATCACACCTCTGACCATCTTGCACGAATCATTTTTAAATAGAGTGTGCATGCCATAATCACTCTTCTTACTGATAGATATTAGGTTTCTTTCCAAACTTGGAATGTGTAGCACACCTGGAAGGGTTCTACTCCTCCCATCCTGTAGTCTCAGTTGAACTCTTCCCCGTATGACAATTTTGGTTTTCAAGTCGTCCCTCAAGAACACTTCTCTACCTTCATATCGTTCATATTCTCATGACCATTCTCTATGTGGTGTCATATGATAGGATGCTCCTGAGTCGATCAACCAAACATCTTGATCCGACTGTGTATTGGTCGACGCCAGGTACACATCACCTCCCTTATCTGGAGTTGTCTTTCTTTTAGTCGATTGCTTCTCGTCAGATCCTGTACTGAATTCCATCACCTTTGACTTGCAGTCCCTTTTGCAATGCCCAATGTTACCGCATTTACAACATATTATTGTCGACTGAATTGGGGATTTATATCTACCCTTCGAATTAGATTTTCTAGTAGAGAATTTGCCTTTATCTCTATCAACCAGTCGACATCTCACCACTAAAGCATCTTTGGTTGATCCTTCCGTGTTATTTCTTCTCATTTGTTTTGACAGTAGAGATGCAACTTCTATCACTACTATGGTTGTTTCACTCCCTATAGCCATGACTAAGTTATCCCAGGAGTCTGGAAAAGAACATAATAGGCTAATACATTTCTCCTCCTTAGTGATTTTAATATCCATAGAAGATAATTGGCTTATAATGGTGTTAAACGCATTTAAATGCTCAGTCACCGAACTGCCATCACTCATTCTCAAAAGACACAATTTCTTTCTAAGAAACAACTTGTTTACCAGGGATTTCGACTGGTACAAGCTTCCCAAATTGTCCCATAGTTTCTTGGCCAAAGCTTCACCTAAGACATTCAGTAGCACTAAATCTGCAAGACAAATTGAATCGCACTTCTTGCTCTTCTCTCGAGTTTCTCCCATTCTTCTGTCGACATTCCTACTAGCATGGTACCTGGACAAACTACTGTCCATTGTTCTCGATCTACAAGAAGATCTTCAATTTTAAGCTTCCAAAGCTCAAAATTCTGGCCATTGAATTTTTTGATCTCTATTCTCGAGCTGCTCGCCATTCTTTAACACAATCTATAAAGATTTTTAACTTATGACTCTTACTGTACCTAGGGTTTAGCTCAGATCCAAGGTTGTTAAGCCAAACTATGATACCAGATGTAAGGAAATGAGACACACTTCCACACTAAACCTAACAGAAGAGAGAAAGAAAGATTTAATCAAGAAAGTAAATGCACAAAAAACACGATACACAAAGATTTTACCCGGGAAACCCAAACCGGGAAAACCAACATTCCTTGAGCATTATGCTCCTTGTTGTCTTATTCCTTCAGAATAAAAGGTTACATGTCTAACCTTGTGTTGGAAACCAACAATTCTTGTCAAATTTTATAATGGTAAAATGTCGTCGCCAAGGGATAAATTTTTCTGTACTTGCCTCCTTCTCCTTACAAACATTTCTATCTTTTTGGCTTTGAGAAGATTCATTGGCCTAGCTGTGTGTAAGAGTTCATCGTTTTTAATCTATCATTTGTTTTGTTTAATTTCATGACTGGAAGCATGAAATTAGAACAAAATTTTGTTTGAGTGGTCATCATGCAGTTTGTGGATTTTTCTTTTTGCAAATGAGATTACACTTAAAGGGCATCGATATTTTTATAAACCTTAAAGTTTGTAAGCCTATCATTTTTCATTTGTTGATCCATTACTATAATACTTGAGTTATCCACCTTGGGAGATATGACTTAGTCATTTCTGTCTTTGATTATATGGTTTTCACATTTGACATATCTATGATCGTGCAACAAGCAAACTTTGGTTTAATTTGAAATTTGAATGTTACCCCTAGCAGTTGAATCACGATCTTGTCATCCTGGTACAAGACCGACTCACCTACCTTCAAACATCATCACTTCGTACTGCATAGTTCAAGCCCACATTCATTGTTGCAAGAGGTAAGTTTTGGTGTTTTGAGTTTGGTTTTCATTTCACAGAGTGGTTTCATGTCATGCGTGTCCTCTAGTTACTACCCACTCAATGATCCAAATGGTTGTCATGGTAGCTTCCCAAATCCTTAGGTATCGGGTTCCTCCCGATTATGCAGACCTCACCCTCCTTTTCATATGTTGGAGAACACAAATCACCTCTTGTTGTCCCTGTTGTTTCTATGTGAACATATCAATAGCACCCGTGGTGAGAATCAAGCCCAATGGTTCGAAAGCTCTCCTATCTCATGACGATGTCGTGGATGATATTGTCGCATATGGCTGTGATGTTTTCATCAAACGGTTTGAGGGTTTCAACCTTGTTGTGGCCCAAGATTTCGCTCAGACTTTTGATGGCACCAGGGCTAAGATTGGGGATTTACAGCTAGAGGTGACAGAGGGTTCCATCGCAGAAGCTACAGGACTATCCCAAGAGGGAGATCGATGGTTCAAAAACGCCTAAATCGAAGGCGTCCCTGGAATTTACTCATGGCCTCCAAGAAATCGTTTTGTTACCCAAAAGGTACACAAATTTCTCTTTTCAAACCCTGATGGCATGGCTTGCTCTTAATGCTGAAGCAATTTATTACCTATGAAGGCAGATATGGCCTGGTATTCTTATATCATGTCCGCTTACTCATGGTTTTTCTAGGTTTCAAGTTGAATGTGCATTTTTATCTGCATAAAAGTTTACAAAAAATGGCTAAGTTCTATCAGAGGCAGAAATTAAACCCACAATCAAGCTTGTTTCACCATGGCCTCATCTGAATCCTCGTGGTTTCACATCTGTCTAAGACTGGGGATAGTTGGGGAAATTTCTTGTGTAGGAATAATTTTACCCTACCTGAAAATGAAATAGAATCACCTCTCCATCTCAATAAAAACCCCAGTCCCTGTAGATCTAACCCTAATATCGAAAACCTATGTGTTAGTCTACAAGAAGACCATGTGACCACAGATCAAACCTCTGTTGCTATTAGGAAGCCATCGAGTAAGAAGCCACGATGCGATTTCATGCCGAAAAAGTCATTGGAAGAGGTTTTAGATGTGTTAAAAGATAGGATTCCTATTGTTCCTATTCACGAGCCGACTCAGGTTGTTTTAAACAAATCAAATGTCAAGAAAAATGACATGCATAAGAAATAGAGTAATCTAGATGTGAAATTTACGAATAAGAGGCCATGCCGACTCCTATATAGGAAATTGAGAAATCAACAGCATGGTAATGAGAAATCGACCCCAGTGATCGAGATCGATGATCATTTTGATGAAGATGATATCAATAATTTTATTGCTCAAGAGGATGTAGATGACCGATTTTTGGGAAACTAAATTGATATTGATGCAATACAGTTCGATTTCATTTCTAATCTCCCACTGTTCCTAAAGAACCAAGTGGGTTTCTCTAGTATACAATACGATCTGAAGCAAATTACAGAAAAGACTAAATTTCCCTTTGCAAAACAGGCTCAACCTTTGCCTACCATAGAGCCAGTTCATTTTGAAAATTGTCTTGATTGGGTTGAGAGATATTACAGGGATATCCCCTATCTCCAAGCACATTTAAACCAAATGGAAGCACAAAACTCATTGCTTGAGAGGGAGAATGACGAATTGAAAGCATGCATTCGATTGAACGTTCACAATGCAAACAAGAGGATTAAACGGGCTGGTAATGTAATTATTAAAAACTCAACGAATTTCAACACCATCATAAATTCGGATTTATCAGATGCTTCTTTATCAAATCTTTGAAATGGTAAATATTTGTTTTGATTTTTGTGATTTGGTTCTGTTTGAAAAACAATAAATAGATTCACTTCTAATTTTCTTTTTATTTTAAGACTAGCTACATAATCGAAAGATTTCGTAGCCAGTCTATTTAAAATTATTTATTTCTATTATTATCTAAACTATGATTTCGTTTTATCTTTTCAGGTATGCAACAACTTATGATGCTATGTTTAAGGAAAATGAATCATGGATTAAGCGGTTCAATTAGCTTAAGTAATTTCCCATTTTTGAAAAAAAAATAATGTCATTAATGTAATTATTTTGATATAAGGACTCCTATAGGAGTATTCCTTTTGTTATTCTATTTTTGCAAAACAAACTTGTTTTCAGGGATCACCCTCTATCTTGTATGATAAGAGGTAACTAATCCAAGACATGTTTAAATAGATTTTGTTGCTTAGTGTTAAGAACATGTTTTTCTAGATCATAGAATGGACATATAATTTTGGAAGTGATATGGGAAAGCAGATTGTTGTTGGCTTTAGACCTGTGTAAACTGTGCAATGCTTGTTTCATTGTATTCTCCTATTATTTCTATGTTATGAGATGTTATTTGTGTTGATTTATCTTTAGTCTTGTCTTCACATGATATTTCATATCGTTGATTATTTGAATACCGTCCATGATCTGTTGGTCTAGTTTGTACCTGTGATTGATCAATTATTTAGTTATTTTTGAGTTTACTTTTGATATTAAATGGTTGATAACATCAATGCCCAGGATTGAGATTTCTTTCGTTCTCAGCTATTGGTTATCTTGAGGTCACATGATATTTATTTAGTCATCTTTCTGCTGTTTCAAATTCACTCCAAAGCACGGAACACTTCCCTGAATTTCTTCAGGAAGTATTATGATTGTTTTTGTCATAGGTTTCCCTTAAATACAGGACAAGTAGGAGCTCATACAATGCAGAGAGAGGAACTTAGTTTATTGATGATTAGTTAGAGGTCAGTAGATGTATCGTTTTCTTTTATTTAAAGTTGTTTACATACAAATGAACGATGATTGCGTTAATTAGCTTTGTCTATTTTTGTGTCATCGTTACAATCGTCTTAACTCAATGTTTATTAGTTTAATATCTTTGAACATCAAAAAGAGTATTGTTCATATTTGATCTTGTTCAGAAACTTGATCAAACAATTATTTTTGCAAGATTTTATTTAAACCTTGTAAATTGTACATAATCATTGTATATTAGCACTATTAGCTCAATATTTTGTAATCAGTATGTCGATTGTTAGAATCATAGATTTAGATTAGTTTATTTCCTTTCATTGTTTTTAGGACCCTAGTTGGCTAACGGAGCCATTAAACCCGTTAGGTTAGATCATACCAAACGGATTGGGTTAAATAGATAACCCCGGTCCGGATCTATCCTTCCTGTTGACGGTGTGTCATAAACGCCCATCAACACCTTGGTCCACACCTAAGACACAATCGACATCATACCCTCTTACTTACACAAGAACAACCCTGTAGCCAATTCAACTTACATCTACATGACCAACAACCTCTACGATTACAGATTGATTCTTGATCTATTGATTAGCCTTTATGGCCTTGCAACACGCCTTTTTTATAGGCTTTACAACAGTCAAAAAATAAAAGGTGCTAAAAAATTATTACAAATCCATGCAGATCATTGGCTACAAATCCTACGAATCTTGGGATTCTGTTACAGTCGACTACTAAGTCATATTACTCATTGAATACCAATTGACCTTCATTCGGTCTTCAGTTGGTTTCCACATGCTCGCCTGTCCACCTCTTGTTGGTTGACCTCTTCAACTTGTTGTCGATGCCTTTACCATGTCGAACCACCTCGACCTTCGACTTTGACTTTACCCAGTCGACTAACATCGACCTTCGACTTGCTATCAATCCACCTCGACTTCGTCTTTACCCGGTCGAACTATCCCGACCTTCCACTTCGACTATCAGTGAATCCACCTCGACTTTCATTGCAAAGCATATAACAACCCAACAAGTACAAGTTTTGATAATCTATCTATTTGTGTTACACCTTGTATTCACTTATTAGGAATCACCATTTCCTTATCTCTAAAGGATCTATCCATATTGACGCTAGGCATTTTCTTTAGGGTTTTATTTAGAGGCTTGGTACCTTAGTTAGCATTTTCATCATTGGTGGTTTACTTGGCATATTGCAATGGATTTCTATAATTGATCCTTGATTGTGTGGTTCCTTCTAATGTTCAACTTCAATATATATATATATATATATATATATATATATATATATATTTGCATCAATTGGTTTGTGTTTGTACCATCGCATCAGTTATCATTATTGGTGGGCTACCTCGCTTCTAGCAGTGGTTTTCATTATTAATTTCGACCAAATGGTTTCTCCCATGCTCAACCACAACTCATTATTGCGTTATGGAGATTCATACTTGGTGGTAGTGGTGTTTTAGGTCCATTTTAAGATTAGGAACATGTATGGCCATTTTTTAGGATTTATTCTGAGACTTGAGTATGAACTTACATCTAGTCAACTCACTACATGTTTCAAGCCCCACCATAAGTGGACCTCCTTTGTTGTAATTTGTGCCCCCTAGGCAACAATGTTTAATCATATTTCAAATATAAGCAACATTCAATTTTGGATGTATCTGACCTACCTCCACTAGCCATGTTCCCATATTGTAACCGACTTTAATATTTCACAAGCATGGGTATGATTGCCTCCTTTGTAAAGAGATTGTATACATTTATCACCTCACCATTGTTTGTCTTATAGGTGGCCCCTTTTCTCTCTCTAACAAGGTTCTTTCCTTTAATTCAATTTCTCTCTCTCATATTTAGAAAGAAACACACGATGTATTTTGGCTTTACAGTCTACTTCTAACCTTGTACATCAATGGGGCATATGTTATCACATAATTTCATCAACATAGGATATTATTGTGATTTTAACCAAAGACATCCTAACTAGTATTAACCATAATTAATTCACCCACTGCATGGGTTTTAGGCCCATTATATACCTCAAATCCAATTTAAACTTCAGCTTGACCATTAGATGGGTCATGTGATCATTCCTCTATTAGTCACATAACCGCCACATGGGTTTTGTGACTACTCCTTTATGTAATGGTGGGATCATGTAAGGGTTCTTTCAATACCCATGTGATACCTGCAACGACATGATTTGAGTGTTTCCACGATGCATCAATGCCCACATTCACCTAAATCAATTAGGAGATTAATGTAAGTCTTGTCTTGGTTCCTTTCTTACCAATGGAAGGGTACTTGGCCCTCTTTTGTGTCTAATCAAGCATATGGGAGCACATGTGAGCTCATGCATAAATATCGAGCATTCCCACTTGAACTAATTCAACTTCCAACACAACTTCAACCTATAAATACAAGCCTCCTACATGCATTTCAAGAGCTTCTTGGTGTTAAGGTCATATAGGTGGAATTTAACTAAAGAGTAGGAAGATCATTTCTTCCACTCACTTATTCTTTTGTTTTCTTACAATTATGTTGTTTGTTTCCCCTCCAAAGTGCCATTGTACAAGGGGAATTATTGTTGCATTAGAGAGCAGTTGTAGGAATCAAAGAACCTTCCAATAGAGAAGAAATGGAGTCCACAACTACAAGCTTCTCCTCATGCATACAATTCATGTTTTATTGCCCTTCCATTTGATAATAAATAATCTCCTCTCTTTCCAACCAAAATGTTGTTTGAATAATTTAAATTCGTTACTTGAATTATTTTTTAGTTAGTATACATGCTTAAGGGATAGATTAGATTGCATTTCTTTGTCAATGACTAACACCTTCTTTTCTCTTAGTTCTATAGTCGATTGAGACTGGCTTTTGGTACACACACACACACACACACACACACACACACACACACACACACACCACATGCACCCATCCCTTATGCCTCGTGGAGCAAATAAAATGAGTGAACTAGGGTAATCTTCATGGAGAATTTTCTTGAGCAAGGCCAACCCCTTCCTAGAATTGACTAAAAAGAATCCTTGATTTAATGTTGTCATGTGAGAGGTAGAGAACTCCCCAAAGATCTCTTAGGAAATTTTTAACTCGTCCATCATTACATGAATTAGAGAATCCTTTACTTCTATCCCTAAGAGGAAACCAACCTCTGGAGATGTGTAATTTTGGCAATATAAAGGAGCAAATTTCCGACCTCCTACCTTGTTTAGTGCTATCTCTCGTAGTAGTGCCTTGATCAGAAGGAATTGTTGCAAATCCTTTACAATCCCCTCATGAACCATAATATCTGTTCTAAAAACACTATGAATAGTCTTTTCTTGTGCCGAGAAGGTATGGATATTGGCTATGGATTGCACTCGATTCTCCAAACAGTCAACAAAGGGGAATTTTAATCCTAGAATAATTATATCCATCTTACCTAATGGAACTACCTCCCTAACTCCTAACTATGATCCATTAATGGCTTCTCTAGGCTTTAATTTGCTTCATTCCCAAGGCCCGATCTAATGGGTTATGGGGCTTTTGTCTCCTCACAACAAATATAAACACCACGATCACTAACTGCATTGCTAGATCCCTTCCTCTTCTTATAAGTCATAGCTTTCCTAGCTTTCCTGGGGTAATCTTGGAAGAATGCTTGGTTTTATGGTAGTATCCATAACAAAAAGGAAAGCTTTCATAATCAAGTAACTGGATCCACTCCATTTCTCCACCATTCATCATAGTCTAATCAAGAATTCCTCGTTTAAATTCATAAGAATCAAACTGCATGGCACCCCTTCCATCGTGATAGTGTTTGCAGTTGCATAATGGAATTTACCCAAAGAATAATTTATGGACTTTACATTTTTAGGTGCCATAAGTGGAGTGGCAAACTTGCGAGGCAAACCCATAGGTAGTGCAAGTCTCTCCTAGCCAAGGATGAGTTGAAATGTTAGCTCCAAGGGATAAAGTAAGACTCATCCATTAACCATGTCGCCCCTCCAATCACTGCCTCTTTTTCAGTTGAAGTTTCAAAGAAAAAGGAGAAAAATCCCTTTTTAAGAGGCAAGAATTTTACCTTACCTCAGGACACCTAATTCCAAGCCTTCTTGATGCAATGAAGCAACTTTTGAAAAGGAGGCTTCCCACTGCATAAGTAACCAATCAAGGCCCTCCATTAACTTTACAACAATCATTCTAGAATCCCTAGTGAGATCTTCCTTCCACGATCGCAACCATGAATACATCTTTTTCTCCTTCTATTGCCTCGATCCTCCTCCACTACAAAACCATCTCCACAGAGAGGTTTTCTTCCTTCATCTTGCAAAGCCCTACTTTGTCTTTCTTCTCTTCACTTTCCATCTACCCTTCCAAGTTTTTAAATTTAACACACACATAATTCCATTACAAAATCCTCAAGATGTAAAGATGTTTATAGTTCAACCATATTAATCCTCAATATTATTTGTATCACAACAATTAAACCCAACGCAACTTTACATCCCACTTCATTATCTTTAGCAACACACCTCTTTAGAGTCAGTGTTTAAATGTTAACTAAAACATCCCACTCTCATTGGCCATATGAGAAATAATCTTTGATTTCTAAACAATTCATTGTAAAAATTTATGACATATAAACAATCCATTATTAAAATGCAATTCATTGTAAAAATTTATGACATATAAACAATCCATTATTAAAATGTATTTTTAATATTCTAGACGGATTCATAGACCTCACAAATCCTTTAATTGCATTTTGAATTGGTATTACAATTTTGATATTTTGAAATTGTATTTAGAAAAAAACACAAAATAAAAAAGACATTTTAGCTAAAACCTAGACCAAGCCCGCTAACACCATATAATAAAATCCATATATGAGACATATAAAATCACTGCTACATCAAACTATCCTTAGCACGGATGCAACTCTGTACTGTTACCGTTTTAACTTCATATAAATTCCACCAAATTAACGTATGAAGAAAAAGAAAAAAGAAGGCGTCCCACTGCTGGGCGCACATATGTGACGCCGCAGCCACTGAAACCCCACGTCTATATAAGCATTCTCGCGATAAATGCCGAGGCTTTGCTTGGTTTTGTCCGTCAAATGAATATTAGCGTCCTAATGCGATGTGGGTATTCAGATTTTTATCAAAGAATACCTCCAGAATCTTAAATCAAGCACCATGTCTCGGAGCCTCTAGGTAATGCATTAAATTTCTGAGAATTTGACCTTTGTTCTATAAAACAGGTCCTGACTGTGGAGTTTACAGGTGGGTTTCCTCGCTGCAGCAGCAATACCAATACCATCGAATCCTTTTAGGTCCAATTTCAAGGCCTCGATTACTCCTTTGGTCTTTAAGTTCCGTTAAATTCTTCAGCAACGACAATGCCAACGGGCTGCTACAATGGGAAGACGCTCCCAAATTTGAGGTTGAAAAATCCAGTCAGGACAAGAATAAGAGGAGAAATGCACCGAGAGCGAAATTGTTGATCGGGAAGATTAAGAAGAACAACAAGAAGAAGAAGATAAAGTTTCCAAATGCAGAAGCTAGAATCAAATTCAAGATTGAAAAGGTAGGTGCATTTATATCATCGTGTTTGTTTCTCTAGGTGTTCAATATATTCAAATCTCGTTTTGATCATAACTTGTAGCCTGAAACTTCTCAAACTGTGTGCCTCATCAAAAAATAATTTGCAACAGCCGTTTTGGAATATCAATTTATGGAAAAAAAGTTTGTTTCTGAATGTGTATCCTTATCAAAGCCGTGTCTACGATTTATTTGTCCCATATAAATGTTCGATACCAGTTTCTTTTCGAAACAGAGATGTCCCATCATTGAGACATAGCATACTACGTTGAAGGCTGTAAAATTTTTCCAAAACGAGCTTTTTGTTTCCAAGAATCCTAAGTTGTCCTGGTAACATTTCTGATAGGATCTAACGAAGTCAGTCAAAAATTGGGGGGTGGCGAATTGGTCCGCCTTTGCCACACAATAAAGACTTGTCGAGTACTAATACTGCAATTCATACGCGTCTCGGTGCCTAAATTGAGCCGAGTTGACACAGCTTGGCAAAAACTCGCCTTTAGCGAGTGAAACTCCGCTATCGTGAGTTTGGCTCCCAATTACTCGCGAACCAAATTTTTACTTTCGAGTAACCTGCGAGCTTTTGACTCCCAACAAGTTTGACTTGGTGAGCCAAAGCCAAAGACTTGTCTAGCATCACCATAAAAATATAGGAAAGTACAAGTTGGCTGAATTTTTGCTGCGTCCTAGTTGTACTCTTATCCTCCAGGCCTCGCCATGTTGTTCCTGAGCCAAGTTTGGCTACTATGGCCTTTGCGTGCCCTGAAGAGAGGGCAAACCCTACCCAGGCTCAGTGACCTAGCTAGTTAAGGCATGTAAAGGTTAGACTGATGCCTTTTTACCTTTTCACTTTGTAGTACTCCAATTTTAACGTGTGGCAAATCTTGAGCCATGTGGGTTGAGTTTGAAACACACCACAATGTAAATGATCTAAACAGCTCGTACATATTCCTAGTGCAGAGCCAAAGGCCAATGCCCAGCTAGAGAATGTTAAAGTCTAGACTTACTACTATTTTCTAAAGTTGCTTTCCTAGTTTGGCATGTCAAGTCTTGTTACCACTTGTATGACAGATTGGAAAATATAATAAAATGTAAAGTGCACTTGTTGAAGACATGCTAGGAGCACAAGGTGGCTATGATCTAGCAAGAGGGGAAAATAAGGGGACAAATGAGACAGAGGTACGTGAATGACCTTTTGTGCACATGACTGTCTTAGTTAATGGAGCTTTCATGCCATCCTCCACTTGTGTGTGTGGTAATATGGGCAAATGAGACAAAAGTACATGAATGACTGTTGTGCCCATGATTGCTTTAGTTAGTGGAGCTTTCAACCTGTGTGTGTGGTAGTGGGCAAGCGAGACAAAATTATGAATGACTTTTGTGTACATAATTGCTTAAGCAAGTGGATCTCTCATGTCATCCTTCGCCATGGATACTTTCCATTCTTTTCCTTTGTTCATTTTTTTTGTTTAAGTAGGGGCGTTCTCCCATCACTCTTCGCTCACCCTACGCCCATATTTATCATATACATTGGTTGAGGGAAGCGAGTGGATCTCTCATGTCACCCTTCACAATGGATACTTTCCCCTCTTCTCCTTTGCTCATTCTTTTCCTTTAAGTAGGGGAGCTCTCCCATCTCTCTTCACTCATGTTACATCCATATTTATCATAGCTTTCGCTGAGGGAAGTCATGGAGAAATGGTATGTTGATTCACTGCTCCATAGAGAGAGAAGATAAATTAAGATAATTTTATTAATGTCCAACATGACCACAAAGTAACCCATGTTGTTAATGAACTGTAAGAGAGCCAAGCATTGCCAAAATTTGCTAAGGGTTACCTTGGCTGAGAAAATTAGGATGGCTGCAGCACTATCATAGACCTCACAAAGAGATATCCATGATCCATGTCTTGGAACAATATTGCTAGAAGTATTAACCTAACAAATGAAGGATTTCCTGAGGGAGTGTATGCACAGAAGGGGGAATGCCTGAGCTTGAGTTAAGGAGTGGTTGAGACGAAGTTGTCCAGATGGCTGATTTAGTGCTGGTTGAAGTGCTTGGAGATTTATAGTGGGTGTTTATGTGGTTGCATCCTGCAGCACCATAGTGGGTTGAGGCTGAAATTGGATTCCTCCAGGCAGATTTTGTACTTGTTGTTTCATAGGTTGTCTTAGGGATAGTATCCATAACTGATATGTATGGCTGTGTGGAAAATCACTTTTATGCAGTCAGTCACCACATGCAACAACTTAATGAAGATAAATATTCTTATCTCTGTTTACATGCTCTTGACTCTTTGTTACAATTATGTTTTTGAATTGCTCAATATGTGTTATTTAATTCCTTGAAAAAAGTGTTTAAAATGTTTATGCTGAGATGGGAAGTGAGATTTCTGTTTATACAACTTAATTCCACATATGTTTGCACTTGAAATCAATTGGCATGCAAATTACAAATCAATCTATACCCCGATCCTTGAGGCGGGAGGGTCTGTACATGACAGAGTGGTATCAAAGCTATGTTCATGTCTAGAGGACTTTGGGAAGCGCCAAAATGGAAAAAATAGAAATTGTTGTTGTTGCTCTCTGAAGCAGAGATATTGTGGAAGAATAGGTGGTATCCACTAAAATTTATGATTTACATGTTTTAGTCCTTTTATTCAAATCATTGAATCAAGATTTTTATTTTGTTACATTTTCCATTGGTCTGTAAATACAAGCAATCTGAGAGAAGCGATGACTGATCCACTTTTAGTGATTATCCCGACGAAGCATATAAAAGCATATTAGCTACATATTCTTTTGGATTACTAAAGCAATCTTGAGCAATTTAGGCTATATTATGTGAAAGGATTACTTCAGTGAAATTCCTTGAAAAGATAAGATAATATAAAATAAGGTAATTTTGTTAATGCCCAACAAATGATCACAAATAGTGTTAGAGCTTTTGGGGTTACTCATGGACATATGGATGGTTCAGTTTGGGTGGATACCTGACCTTGGTTAGAATGTTGGCAGGGCGCCCTTACCTAGGAAGTTGTTACTCCAATTGGCATATTGGCTAACCATTGGCTGCACACAATGGGGAGTTGGTTGCTCGATTAGTGGAGGTGCCTACCTAGGAGAAGGAGCGTTTGACACTTGGAAGGAGGGCACCTAGTCCTTGAAACTGGGACCATGTGATATATACCTTGGAGGTTGGACACTTGATTTGAGGACAATATTAATTATCTTTCACTTTATGGTGAGGCCGACCTGTACCCTTTACATCACAATTAGGGTTACAGCCTACAGGTAAATCTTACTCTTAGAAAATATAGCAAGGGATCTCACACACCCACTAGTGCTTAGCCACTAGGGGCACGTCCACCTGTGCTCAGCCACAGGGACGTCCTACTCAACATATCTCTATCTCACTGAGTCTCATAGGAGAATCATCTGGAGTGCCACATTGTCTCAACTCTCTACACAGAGGAGAACGATACACCCATCACATGGGCACCTTCACCCCTCATAGGGGTACACATCGTTTCATCTCAGTCTGAGAGAGGAACGAGTCGAACGACACACCCATCGCATGGGCATCCTCACCCCACATAGGGGCATACACATCATTTCATCTCAAACGACACACCCATCTCATGGGCATCCTCACCCCACACAGGGGCACACAACGTTCCATCTCAGTCTCAGAGAGGAACTACACACCCATCTCATGGGCACACCCAACTCATGGGCTCTCTCACAGGTCGTCTCACTCAGTCTCAGAGGAGAACGTGTCCTGGAGGATGTCTCACGAAGCTGTAATCATCAACAAAAAATACCTCAATAGGAGTTCATATGCAAAAGTTATGTCTCTCGCAAGTTGACCTACCTTGTTGACCACCATGTACGAGTGGATATCACGTCATCCCCCGTTACTCACACATATGGGGCCAGCCACGTGTGGACTTTCAAGAACATTCTAGAAAGTCCAAACCTTATCACTAATTGAGGGTTGAGGAAGTCAAAACCATAACCCTAGATGTCTATTGGGCTATGTTAAATACTGGGCTGCTAGGAGGAGAAGGGGTTCCATTCTTTAGCATTGTACTTATTCTATTGTTGAGCAAAACATCTAGGAGTGGTTTTTGAGAGCATAACAGAGTAGGAGGAAGATTTTGTGCCCATTCCTTTGTATTTGCGTTTTGATAACTGAAGCAAAGACAACAGAGCATAGGCCTCACCTTCTCACTAGGTTTTCTCTTGTATTGGGTTTCCGAGGATAAAACTTGTGTTCATTTGTGTGGGAAGGTGTGTACATGTGCTTGTTCTTTTATTTTCGTATTTCAATTATTTCATAAATTCAAGCAAAGCTAGTAATTAATTAATCTGGGATCTAAGGTAAATTAGTTTAAATAGTCTAAGATTTCAGAATATTATAAGATCTGTTGTGATGAACTATTCTAGTGGAATATCCATGGCAATTTACAGATCATTCATCCTTGTATTGTAGAGCGCTCCATGTGGGGTTACCTTCTTGGTTACTTGTATGGACACATGTCTTTATTTTATGTTAGCCTCTGTGACCTACTTGTATATATAAGGGAGGAGAGAGCTCTTGTATTCATTCATCATTTTGTACTCTTCTTTGTACTTGTCTTTGAGATGTTAGGGTTCATGAAGAAACCCTAGGAGAAGATAAGGGGAAAGAGAGACGTCTTGGATATTCATGGAGAGATTGCTCTTGTGTGATGCTAGGGTTTTCTCTTGTGATGACTAGAGTTTATGCTATACATGTAAACCTTAGAGAAGAACAGGACGTTGATGATGATGATGGTTCTCACAGTGCTTGTTGTAGCACTAGGGTTTTTACCCTAGTAGAAGACATGGAGAGTGGAGCTAATGCCTTGCATGTTATTGGAGCTTAGTTCTTATGGGATGCAAAGTTAGTACAAGATCATGGAGTTGTATTCTTGATGATTCATGGAGGTCTTGACGCTTGTGATGATGCAAGAAGGGAAGACCTAGGGTTTGAGGATTCAAACCCTAGGATAGACATGTAGATTTGGAGGCTGGCACTAGATTTGTCTTGTCATTTACTTATGTGATGCAACATTGTTAGGGTTTGCAAACCCTAAAAAAGACCACCATGCTAGTGTGGAGAGGTTGTGTGACACAAGCTTGTTGTTAAAGCCAAGGACTTGTTGATGTTGATGCTTGCTTGTTAGAGATCTTTGGTGGTGGCTAGAGTTTTCATGATATCCCTAGCTAGGGTTTTGGAGAGCTTGAAAGATTATACCAGCTTTGTGATAAAGTTGTGGTATGTACATGTACTTCATTCTTATACATATATATGAAGTTTCCAGCTGTCCAAAATTGCCTCATTTGCAGATTTGATTTTCAGCATTCATTATCTTCTTGGTTTGGTAATTTCCAGCACTAGTTTGTCATGCTGATTTGACATAAGTGAAGGTTGAAATTATTAAGTGATTTAAGACTAATATAGAAAATAACAGGTCAGGTTTACTGCTGTAAATCTGCATTAACTGCAGTGATTCCAGATCGGATTGTATGCTTGGAAAGTCTGCCATAAGGGCTGAAACTTGTTGGAGTATGTTTTGTATCCTTACTCTTGAACTGCCTAGGTGATTGGGGTTGAAGTGAATTAAAATATTGTCCGCTGTTTGCTGCTGTAATTTATACTTCAGATCAGCCCTAAGGCTGAATATTCATAGGGTTTGGATTCAAGAAACCTCTGGTGTGAGGTGAAATTTCAGAATTGCATTAAAAGTCAGAATTCTGAAATTTCTACGTGGTATCAGAGCCATTTTGACTGAGATCACTCTCTTGGTGAAGAGAGAGTTGGTATTTGTTAAGTTTTAATGTTGTTATTAGATTATTTCCAATTTACTAGAGCAATAACAAAAAGAGGATCACTGAAAGAAACACAATCACAAGGTACACAACATTTTATCCTGGGAAACCCTCATGGGGGAGAAAACCCAGCAAAAACTTTCTCAATAATAGGTTTCCAATACAATGCCAAGACTAAGACCAAAACACCAAAGATAATCCAAGACTGAGCATGCGCCTCTTTTCTCCTTCTTGTAACTGCAGCTACCTTCAAAAGATGCGCACTTGTTGAGTGACTGAGTGAGTGAACAAGTGAGGCGCCATCCTCACTTATAAATACTAGTTGGGGAAGCACTAGGGTTATGTCCCTTCACCAAGTAGGGCTGACTTCTTCTAATAGTGGTTAAAACCACTTTATTAAACCCTAGGGGACGACTTTACAAATACCACCATATAACTATGGTTTGACCAACCACAAAAGGGGATTTGGTCTTATACAAGACCCGACATGATCAATCCACAAAAGGGGTTTTGATCTATAAGATAATAACTCAATTATAATTAGAATATTCTTCGAAGTTACAATATTTCAACACTCCCCCTTAACAAGAAGGGTATTCTACTGACATAACCCAATACAACATCATCAGGAGAAAGAGAGAGCAACAACATGATCAACATCTGGAACACTGACTGGCACATCTACAAATCATCAAATTTTTTTCTCATCACCAATATCATCATCGTTCACAGCATGGAGCTGGAGTAGCATCATCATCGTCATCATCGGCATGGAGCTGAAGTAGCATCATCATCATCATCATCATCAGCATGGAGCTGAAACATTGACATCAATAGCATGAAGCTATAACAACAATATTACCAACATGAGGTTGGTACAACATCATCTACAGCACGAGGCTGGTACAACATCATCAACAACACGAGGCTGAAACAACAACATCATCATCACGAGGTTGAGACAACAACATCATCATCATATGGCAACAGAATGAGGCAGGTGCAACAACAACATTTTGTGGTACTCTGACAGACCGTCCTTACCGGACCTTTGGGATCTGCCCAGGAATCAAAAGATTCCCTAGGATATAAAATCCTAATGGAGCTACCACGTGGTACTCTGACAGACCGTCCTTACCGGACCTTCGACATCTGCCTAGAAATCAAAAGATTCCCTAGGATATAAAATCCTAACGGAGCTACCACTACTGACCACAACTGGCATATACATGCATAGGTACTCTGACAGACTGTCCTTATCGGACCTTCGGGATCTGCCCAGTGATGATCAATCCCCTACGATATAAAATCCTAATGGAGCTTCCCGCTGTTGGTCAGGATACTATAGTATCATCAACATCACTCCCCCTTTCAAGGGAGGTCCTTTCGGACAACACCAAGCTTGTCTCGGAAGTACTCAAACTTCACACGAGACAGAGGCTTGGTCAACACATCTGCAACCTGCTCATCTGTGCCAACATATTGGAGCTTTATAGCTCCCATCTGCACCATATCACGAATATAGTGATACCGGATCTCTGTGTGCTTCGACTTATCATGGAATACTGGGTTCTCCGTCATCTTTATACAACTTTGGTTATCACATAGAATCACAGTGGCTTCCATCTCCAAATCGAACAGACCTGTCAACAACTTCCGAAGCCATATAGCTTCACAACTGGCGGAACATGTTGCAATGTATTCCGCTTCTGCCATGCTAAGAGCAATACTGGATTGCTTCCTGCTTTGCCATGAAGTCATGGCTGACCCCAGACTGAAACAACACCCTGAAGTGTTCTTTCTATCAGAAGCACTTCCAGCCCAATCTTAATTAGTATAACCATACAGTCTGAAGTCATGATCTCCAGTATAACAGAGACCAAATCCAACGTACCCTTAGGGTATCTCATCACATGCTTTGTAACTACAAAGTGAACATGTCTGGGCTCTACCAGATACTGACTCAAGATGTTCACAACAAAGCATATATTTGGCCTGGTATTCGTCAGATACATCAACGAACCAATAATCTGTCTGTACATAGTAGCATCAACCAACTCTGACGAAGTATCAATCAAGAGCTTCAAATTTGTTTCCATGGGCGTGTTCATGGATTTACATTCCAACATGTCAAATCTCTTCAGTATTTCAACTGCATACTTCCCTTGGTTAAGGAAGATATTTTCTGGGCTCTGCCAAACTTCAAGACCTAAGAAATAATGCATCCGGCCTAGGTCTTTCATCTCAAACTCTGCAACGAGCTTCTTCTTACACTCTGTGATGATCTTTTCTTCTCCTATTAAGAATAAGTCATCCACATACAGTAGCAATATTACTGGCTCATCATTCATAACCTTGAAGTAAAGGTTAGAATCAACTTTACTCTTGGTAAAGCCCAAACTCGTCGGGAAACTATCAATTCTGCCATACCAAGCTCTAGGAGCTTGCTTYAGCCCGTACAAAGCTTTCTTCAACCTGTAGACATGAGTCTTCTTATSTTCAACTTCAAAGTTCAAAACTTCAAACCCTTGTGGTTGTTTTATATACACTTCTTCTTCAATAACACCATTTAAGAAGGTTGTTTTCACATCCATCTGGTGTAACTTCCACTTCATTTTGGCTGCAAGAGCTATGATGGTTCTGATAGAAGTGTATTTGGCCACAAGAGAAAATGTCTCTTCATAATCAATACCTTCCTTTTGAGAAAAACCACGAGCCACAGATCTTGCTTTATATTTTTCAATACTTCCATCTGCTGCATGTTTTATCTTGTATATCCACTTGGAAGATACCACATCTTTGTTCTTCGGTCTGGGAACTAGTTCCCATACATTATTCTTTATAATGGACTAGTATTCTTCTGTCATGGCATCCACCCATTCTTTCTTTTGAATGGCTTCTTCAAAGCAGGTACGTTCCTTTTCTATGAGATCACACATCAAGGCCATATAACTCGAGAATGGTTTAGGTTTCTTGCTTTGTCTCATGGTTCCTTCTGGGGCACCATACTTCTTTGCATCTTGAATAAGTTCCCTTGCCCAAGCTGGCTTTCTCTTGTGAGAGATCGCCATATGGGGAGGTTCTTGAGATTCTATCATATCATGATCTTCTGGAATCTCATCATCAAGGGTAACTGTAACTTCCTTCACGGTTCTACAACTCTAGGAGCTACAGGTTCTTCTTCAAGATGGCATTTCCTTGATCTCTTGAGTGCTGCATCTTCATCAAATGTTACATCTCTGTTGATCTTAATATGATGATAACCTGGTATGTAAATTCTGAAGGCCTTAGAGACCTCACAGTATCCAACAAATATTCCCTTCTTTCCCGAGGGATCCAACTTAGTTCTCTTTTCTTTTGGAATGTGTACAAATACTGGACAGCCAAATATTTTGAGATGGCTTACTTCTGGCTTCTTTCCGGTGAACATTTTTGCGGGGGTTTTGAATCCAAGTGCACTATGGGATAATCTATTTTGGACATAGACTGTTGTTCTTGCTGCTTCAGCCCATAAGTGCATTGGAAGATCTTGATTGTTAATCATAGTCTTCATTGCTTCCATAATTGTTCTATTTTTTCTTTCTGCTACACCATTTTGTTGAGGATTATAGGGAGTGGTGAGCTCCCTCTTAATCTCGACATCTCTGCAAAAGCTTCCAAATTCATTTGAGGTGTACTCTCCTCCATTATTTGACCTGAGTATCTTGATTTTTCTTTCGGAGAGGTTTTCAGCCAAGGCTTTGAATTCCTTGAACTTTTTGAGTACTTCATCTTTTGATTTCAAGAAATAAACCCAAGTTTTACGAGAGTAATCATCAATAAATGATACATAGTATACATACCTGCTTAGAGAGGTTGATGGCATTGGACCGCATACATCTGAGTGGACAAGTACAAATCTCCTTCTTCTGGTACATAGGATACATCCTTCATTCTTATCAGAGTTCCTGTCATGTGCTTAAGAGCCAAGTATCTTTTCCAGGTATCACAAAACATAATCTTCAATTTCTTCTTTAGTTAACTTCTTGGGTGGCTCATCATCTTCAGCAACATGGGCATGATGTCTTTTGTTATTTCTCTTCTTGAATTCCTCCCTTATGGCAGGACAATTCTTAGCAATGTGTCCCATCTTATCACAATGATAGCATTGATAAGAGGAGAAATCTTTTTCCTTACTTTGACCCTTATTATATTTCTGGAATCTCTTTGGAGAGTGAGATTCTTTATGAAAGTGGGTGAATCTCATTGGAGAGTGAGATTCTTTATGAAGGTGGGTCTCCTTTTGGAAATGAGACCTTTTCTTTCCTCCTTTAGCATGAGCAACTAGGGCTTGATCTCCGTCCCTTAATAGTACAACTTCTCGATTGGCCACTCTTCCTTCTTCTTGAACACATTCTTCCCATAAACTGTCAAATTGGAGTTTCTTTTTCTTGCACAGATAGTTTGGATGAAGGCATCCCAAGGTCTTGTGAGACCATTAAGAGTTGTCATTATGAGTTCATCTTCATCTAATTGTCTCCAATTGCTTCTAGTTGTTCTTTGAATTGAGAAGCCCTAGAGAAATAGTCTTGAACTGTTTCTCCTTTCTGCATCTTTGTATTCTTGAGTTGGGTTCTCAGATTCATCTTCCGGTTGATGTTCTTTCCTTCATACATTCTGGTTAGGGCATCAAACATCTCTTTTGGAGTATTCTTAGAAGACACTTGAAGGATCAAGTGGTTTTTAATGGAATCTGCAATTATTCTTTTGACCCTAATCATATCCTTCTTGTACTTCTCTTTGGCTTCTTCTTCTTCGGGTTCCGATACATTTTCTTTTATGAATTTTGCAAGATCATTCTCTTCAAGAATGAGTCCAGTTCTGTACTTCTAGGCACGGAAATTTTCCACACCTTCTAACTTGTCAACAAGCTTGGTGCTTGCAGACATCTTGACCGGAAGCTGGGAAAATGACCAGAAAATGAAAGTGCTCAGAAACTGAATTTGAACTTACCAAGAGGTGCGCTGGGTTGAGGCGAGTTGGTTGGAGCTGACTGTTTCAGAAATTCAAAGTTTTGCTCCCTGAAACTTGACCTGCGCACTTTTGGATTGGTACTTCTGGTACTGGTTCTGGTTTCCTGGTACCAGCCAAAACTAGGGTTTGGCTTTCCAGAGAATCTGGCCACTGAAAAGGTGCGCTCAAGCTGCCAAAAGATGCGCTAGGGTAGGGTGCACTTCCCTAGATGGTTTTTGGTAAGAAATTTCTCTTCAATAAAAAGCCACAATTTCCTTGTACGACAATAGTGACGTTTTTGGATACCCAGTGAAAGGTGCTCTATTCAGTCAAGCTCTGATACCATGTTAAGTTTTAATGCTGTTATTAGATTATTTCCAATTTACTAGAGCAACAACATAAAGAGGGTCATTGAAAGAAACACAATCACAAGGTACACAACATTTTATCTTGGGAAACCCTCACGGGGGAGAAAACCCAGCAAAAACTTCCTCAATAATAGATTGCCAATACAATGCCAAGACTAAGACTAAAACACCAAAGATAATCCAAGACTGAGCATGTGCCTCTCTTCTCCTTCTTGTAACTGCAGCTACCTTCAAAAGATGCACACTTGTTGAGTGACTGAGTGAGTGAACAAGTAAGGTGCCATCCTCACTTATAAATACTAGTTGGGGAGGCGCTAGGGTTATGTCTCTTCCCCAAGTAGGGCCGACTTCTTCCAATAGTGGTTAAAACCACTTTATTAAACCCTAGGGGCCGACTTTACAAACACCACCATATAACTATGGTTTGACCAATCCACAAAAGGGGATTTGGTATTATACAAGACTCGACATGATCAATCCACAAAAGGGGATTTGATCTATATGATAATAACTCAATTATAATTAGAATATTCTTCAAAGTTATAATATTTCAACAGTATTTCAGTTGTTGGACTTGAGAGATGTCGTTGGGTGGTGAAGCCCTAGTGTGCTTTAGATGAGCACTTGTACTTGTGAGATGTTTTGATGGGTTGTAACTTGTAACCCTAATTTCTTTCGTGACAAGAGTTGATGGATTTACTACATGATAGTTGTTATGGATGTATTTCTAGTAGGTGTGATGCCTAGGAGGATCTATGATAGGTTGTTGGTTTGTTCCAAGGATTACCAATATGTTTTCACATGTGAGGGGTGCTGGATCTACCAAATTGTTGGTTGGTATGGATTTCTTTTCAGTGGGTGAGATGCCTAGGAGATCCCATGATAGGTGGTTGATTTGTTCCAGTGGATACTAGCGTGTTCTACTTCATTTAAGGATGGCATGGATTTATTTTCTATGTTTGAGACACCTAGGAGGATTTGCGATAGGTGGCTGATTTGTTCTGGTAGATGGTAGTGTGGTTTCACTTGTGATAGGTGGAGGATCTTCTTCATTGATGGCTGGTATGTGGTGTATATTTCAGCGGGTGTGATACCCAAGAGGACTTGTGATAGGTGGTTGATTTGCCTCAGTATATAGTAGTGTTTGGACTCTAGAGTGGATTGATGCATATGATAGGCATGCTTGACCAGATTGTTTCCTGATTTTTGGAGCCCGGGATGGGCTGATTCATTTTGTGATAGATTGATGATTATTGGCTGATCTGTTTTGGTTGAGTTGTGATGGCGACCTTGCTCAACTTCAATGCTTTTTATAGATGGAGGGAGCTTCTAGTGTTATCCCTTGGGGATCTTATTAGTTGTACATCATGTACTTTTGTGGAAAGATTAATCATGGATATGATAGCTAGTGTGATGCTAAAGCTATTGGTGATCTTGTGCATCTGTACCTATGGTGGTGGAATCAATGATTGATTTCGAGGTTGCAGCTATTTGGAGTAGTGATGAGTACTAGGGACATGGATGTTGGATTTTCTTAGATAGAGGGAGTTGACCATGAGAAGGTTGTTTCTTCAGTTGCTAGCAGTTTTGAGGTGCATGAGAGGGATTCTCATGTTCACATTTGATGATGACTCTTTTGTTGTTGCATTTTTCCTTGGAGTTTGATATTTTGGGATCAATGAGTTGAGATGTATGCAGATTTCATCTTGTGCTTTGATGGATTTGATCCACTTGTCTTGATCTTATATGGAAATGTGATTATCTTTGCAAGATGTCCTAAGCAACTCTTGATGTGGTACTAGAGAACTTTAGCTTGTGATGATGACTTTAGGAATGTTGGAGTTTTTGACAGGTTACTGTTGATGTTTAACTTGTTTTGGAACAATTTAAGAGTTCAATAAGAAGTGGTGATCCAGGGTTATGTTCCTTCAGTTTCACATATGTTGTCGTTCTTTTGCAGCCGCTAGCAAAGGGGAAGAGGGAGTAGCTTGTTTTGATGGTGTAAACCAAGTTACCTTGTTGTATTCTTCTTGCATGTTCACCATCTAGAGGCTGAGTTGTATATTGCTTGGAGAGAGAGACACCTTTGAGCAGTGTTTGCTTGGACGTAGAGGTGTGTAGACCTGTCCTTGTGGGCATGACTCTTGCAGAGTAGGTATGATGTTCTATCATGATGGAGTATTCATTTAGCTTTGTGGGAGCATTGGAATTGCACGTTGTAGTTTTAGAGGGAGTTGATGGGTGTTATAGAAAACACTTTTATCGTAAAGAGGGAGTGTTAGCTTTTGGGGTTACTCCAAAAGTGTTTTCACCTTGATAGGAGAGTGCTATCTCTCTTAGACCATTGGCGATTCTTCATGGACATATGGATGGCTCAATTTAGGTGGATGCTTGACCTTGGTTAGAATGATGGCATGGCGCACTTGCTTAAGTGGTTGTTACCTTGATAGGCATGTTGATTAACCCATTGGGTGCACACTGCACACAATGGGGGAGTCGGTTGCTCGATCAGTGGAGGCACCTACCCAGGAGGAGGAGTGTTTGACACTTGGAGGAAGGCACTTAGTCCTTGGAGTTTGGGACCATGTGATATATACCTTGGAGGTTGGACACTTGACTTGAGGACAATTGGGTTGCAGAGCATACTTCATGGAGGTTGGTGATGGACCCAAACATATATGTTGAGGAGGAACATTGAAGCTTTGTGATCACATTGGTACACATGAGAGTAGCATTGGACACATGAGAGGGCATGTGGCACATAGTTAAAGGAGGAGAGCCTTTCATAAGGACACTTGGACGACAAACCACCATGGAAGAGGGAGTGTTGGACTAACACCTTGTTGGAGAGCGCACCATCTTGGAGGAGGGGTGTTGAGTCCAAGATCATGACTTGCAGGGTCTCTCACTTTGGGGGTTGGATAAACCATAGTTTGATCCATGTGCATCCTTGTATTGTAGAGTGCTCCATTTGGGGTTGCCTTTTTGGTTACTTGTATGGTCACATGTCTTTATTTTATGTTAGCCTCCATCACCTCCGTCACTTACTTGTATATATAAAGGAGGAGATAGCTCTTGTATACATTCATCAATTTGTACTCTTCTTTGTACTTGTTTTGGAGACATTAGGGTTCATGAGGAAACCCTAGGAACTAGACACTAGGGTTCATGAGCAAACCCTAGGAGAAGATAAGGGGAAAGAGATATGTCTTGGATGGATGTTCTTGGAGAGACTACTCTTGTGTGATGCTAGGGTTTGCTCTTGTGATGAATTGGATTTGTGCTATACTTGTAAACCCTAGAGAAGAACATGGCATTTATGATGATGCTGGTTCTTATGGCACTTGTTGTAGCACTAGGGATCTATCCTAGTAGAAGACATGGAGAGTGGAGCTAACACCTTGTATGTTTTTGGAGCTTTGTTTTTATGGGATGTAAGGTTAGGGAAAGATCATCAAGTTCTTGTATTCTTGATGATCCATGTGTTAGAATATAATGGATGTGCTCGTTTTACCATTGACAATATCTCTATTGTCACCCAACCATAGGTCGAAGCCACCCTCCGAGCACCTTAACCTTGACAGAGAATCACTCCGGAAGCAAACCCTAGGCTAGATAGCCAAA
>ML795168.1:61444-89701 GCA_009831015.1 Picea engelmannii
TATCATTGCGCAATTAAGGAAGTTAACAGAAAAATACATTGCGCTTGTGCTGCTTGCTTAACCCTGAACTAGTGCCTACTGACCTTATAATAACATATGGGGGTTGAATTTATTGGTTTTTACCTTAGGATTAAGCCTTCGTCGGTTGATGATAAGTAATGGAGCAAGTGCCCTTGATTAATGTCCTCGGGTCTCATTAGTGGTCGGTCGATATTAGAGTCCTCCTGACTGGCGTCTCCCGTAGAGGTCATGATTGTCCCTGAGTTGCAGTACTTGGTGGTATTGTATGATGTCGTCTGTTCGTGTCGGGCGGGATATAGACACTTCTTGTAGCTTAGTATCTATGTCTGAGAGTAAATCCTGTGGAAGGAATCCAGTGCCGTATCAAGAGTCTCGGGCTGTTTAAATGCACAGTTCCACTCTTGCGACACACTCTGTGCCGTATCAAGAGTCTCGGGCTGTTTAAATGCACAGTTCCACTCTTGCGACACACTCTGAGCCGTATCAGTAGTCCCGGGCTGTTTAAAGGCACAGTTCCACTACTGCGACTCTACTGTTGGATTCTTTCATTCTGTGACAGTACCGTACCTAAACCCTAGTGTCATTTTCTACTTACAGTTGCTAGTTGCACACCTTATGCCCAGGGGCGTTGTGTCTGGTTGTCACTGTGATAGGTCGGGTCAGCGTGATTGTGTTCGTCTTACTTTCACCTTGTTGGCTCGAATAGTGAGGTAGGGTCGAGGGGGTTGTTTCTTCTACACGCGCGCACACACTTTAAACCTAGACAAACAAAAAAAAAAATTCACCTGCTGACAGAGTAGTTGTCCTTAGCTAGGAGGGTTGTTACACCGGCGAGGAAAATGATATTGACATCAATACTTTCAGTGATTTTACACTACTCTTCAAGGATAGAGATATGGGTTCATAGGAGATGGATATTAATCCATTTAGGGTAATTTTATTGAATGAGAAAGATGAATATTTTATCCTAGGAAGTGGTTGTAGTGCCAATATACAAAATGAAGACAAGAATCGCCCACATGAAATCCTTAGTCAGCTTGCACATGCTTCTTCATCTACGAAATACCCATATGGTACTAATAACATAGTTGGTATGGATAAAATCAATGAACAAGGTCTCATGCATATGGATAAGGAACTTTATGGCATGGACCTTCCTCCAAAGGCACATCAACAATGTTTCAAAATGGATGAAGGATATTTTCGCAAATATGCTTGCAATAACTTTGTCAATGATTCAAGAAGCCCAAGTTGTTGCAAGTAATATGCCATGGTGGGAGTACTGGCCTTGAGGTCATGAAGTTGTTGAACGGGATTGAGCCTTTCTCAGTATTAGTGCAATATATTTATCTTGCAATAGATATATGGCAGAAAGCAAAAATGAACCTTATGGCCAACTTAATATTCTCTTAGCGAGATGGATTATTGTAAATTCTTATGGATTGCAGCGAAGTATTCTTAAAGATTGTAAAAGAGGAAGATTCATGCAATATTAAGTTAACATAAATATCAATATGTATGAAATGTTTATTGTTGGATATGTCCTAAGGATATTGAAGTGGTGGTGATAGAAGAGGAGAAATTGTAATCAGGGATGCAATCTATTTTGTTAAGAGTGAACCAACAAGAGCTGGTGGAGGTAAATTCCTAAGATCACATTCGATTCAGCCATCAAATAAAGGAAGCACCCTAGGTGCAATCTATTTTGTTAATAGTGAACCAACAAGAACCCGTGGAGGTGAATTCCTAAGATCACATTCGATTCAACCATCAAATAAAGGAAGCACCCTAGCAACCATGATATCTGGCCTTTAACAAAGATTGTGATTGAAGGAGAATCATGTTCACCATAGTGCAAGTTGAAGAGGAAATCAACACCTTTAGGGCTGCATGTTAGCATAGTTTTGGCACTTCTTGGAAACATGAAATTTTAGTCACACAAAGGACAATATCTTATTCCTTTATCATAGTGACTTATAGTATTTTTCATTTGAAATTAAATTTATTGTTAGGTATGTGTTATATTATTTGCACGAGTAGTAGTGTTTGCATTGCACCAGACACACGAGGGGAGAAATCAACCTGCATGGGGGTTCGGGGCAGTGCCGCCAAGAAATAATTTTTTCCCTAGGGAAACTTGTCACATTTTTTCATTTTTTTCCCGTGTTGCCTCGATTTTCATGTCCATTGTTGGGCGGTTTTTCAACATATGGTTTTTTCCCGATGGTTTTCTATTTCCGGTCAAGGAATTAAGGTTATTGACTAATGCAGGTCATTGGGTTAGGGTTTTGGATGTCATTGGATCCTATATGTATATTCTATTGTAAACAATGTATCACTATGAATGAATATAGAATATGCTTCTTTTCCCGGTTTGGGTTTCTAGGGGAAAAATCTCTGTGTAATGTTTGTATTTGACATTGTATCTTTTCTATTCTTTTACTGAAAATTTGTTTGCAGTAAATATTGTACAAGGTTATAATATACATTTGGTATTAGAGCTTTGTTGGCTTCAGGGGGACACCTTTGTGGTCAAGGGTTTGGATCGAGACTATGATAAACCTTGTTATAGTGGGAGATTTGTGGTATTGATTTTTCAGGTGAAAATAAATGGGAAGCAATTCGAAAATGGAGATCGAGAAGTTTAATGGGAAACATTTTGAGCTATGGAAGATCAAGATGGAATATCTATTGGTGGACAGAGATCAATGGATCATGGTAGATCCAGGTACTGCACCTACAGGAACTTCAACAGATGACTGGAAAATGTTTTATTGGAAGGAGAAGAGCACAATATAAGTTTGTCTCTCAGAGTCAGTATTACTGAATGTGTTAGAGGAAGCTACAACCAAGGATTTATGGGATAAGTTGGGGAAGTTGTATAAGTCTAAGTCCCTAGTAAATAAACTATTCCTAAGAAAGAAGATGTATAATATGAAGATGAGAGATGGAGACTCGGTGGTAGAGAATTTGAATTCTTTCAATATTCTGGTAAGTCAATTAGTATTATTGAGATTAAAATTTTTGATGAATATAAGTGTATCAATTTACCATGTTCTTTACTAGTCTCATGGGATAGTTTGGTTGTGGCCATAGGTAGTAATAAAATTGCCTTGAAGTTGGATGAAGTTGTATCATCCTTTTTGTTAGAGGAGATCAGACAAAAGAATATGGAAGGACAAAGAACATACACATTATTTTCAAGAGGATGCTCCCAGGAAAGAAATAGATCTAAGTTCTCAAGTGAGAGATATAAGTCTAAGGGTGGATATAAATATCCTGGAATGTTTGTAAAGGTATGTTGGAGATGTGGAAAATAAGGGCACTACAAGAAGCAGTGTAGATCCAAAGTTGAGAAAAAAATGGATCTGAAGAATCTCCTTCTACAGAAGAAAAGACCTCCAAGGAGGAAGGAGTGGATGTGTACTTGGCTTGTTCAAGAACACATGCATATAATGAGGCATGGTTGGTTAAATTAGGTATATCCTTTCATACGGATCTCCACAAGGAGTGGTTCTGTAAATATGAAGGGTATGATGGAGGCAATTGTTTCTTAGGTGATGATTCAAAAACCAAAATCATAGGATGAGGAAAATTCAAGTTGAGTCTCATAGATGGAAGGATTATAAAATTTCCTGGTGTTCTACACATCCCAGGTTTGGAAAGAAATTTTATTTCTATAAGAAAAAGGGATGATACAGGGGTAAAAAGAATATTTGAAAATGAAACCTGGAAGATGGTTTGAGGAGCAATGGTGTTGTTGGAAGGAGTTTGGTTTGGAACTTTGTATAAGTTGAAAGGAAGCACTATTAGTGATGGGTGTAATAGTTCCATTGTTCCTGATATTGGAGTTGAAGAAGAATTAAATCCTACAGTCTCTGGAGAAAAGATTATGTTGTTACATCAAAGACTGGGGCATATCGGAGAGAAGAGTCTTCAATTACTACATGGTAAAGGTATGGTTGAAGGTATGTCTAACCGCTCTCTGGATTTTGATTTCTGTGAGCATTGTGTATATGGGAAGCAAAATCGAGTAAGATTCCCCTCTAGTGCAATGAGGGCAGAAGGAATTTTACAGCTAGTTCACAATGATGTTTTTGGACCTGTGTTGATCCCGTCATTGGGAAAAAAAATGTATTATGTCTCATTTATAGATGAATTCTTGAGGAATACTTGGATATATTTCCTTAGGAATAAATTTGAATTTTTTGATAGGTTTAAAGATTTTAAGGTTTTTGTTGAGAATCAAACAGAGAAAAGAACTAACATTTTGAGGGCAGATAATGGTAGAGATTTCTGTGGGAATGAGTTTGAAGAATTATATAATAAGTGTGGTATATAACAGTAGAAGACTACTATATATACACCTCAGCAAAATGGACTTTCATAAAGGATGAACAAGACGTTGATGGAAAAAGCAAGGTGCATGCTTAGTGGTGTTGGGTTAGGGCGAGAATTCTGGGTAGAGGAAGTGGGTACTGCATGTTACCTGGTCAATAGATCACCCTCATCAGCACTGGATGACAACAATCCACAAGAGGTATGGAATGTTAAGAAACCTTCTCTCACACATCTCAAGATATTTTCTTGTGATGCATATGTTCATGTTCGAAAGGAAAACATGAGTAATCTAGATAAGAAGGCTGGAAAGTGTATCTTTATTAGATATAAATATGGTCTCAAAGGTTATATGATTTAGAGCCTAGAAAATAAGAAGGTAGTGTATAGTCGAGATGTGGTATTTTGATAAATTAAGGATGTTGTTAAACATGAAGTCCTACCAAGTAAGGAAGAAGCAGAGAAAATAGAGTTTGATTTAAAAGATGATGAATCAGACTCTACAGAAGAACATGAATCAGAAGAAGAAGATCCTCATACTCCAGTGTTGAGGAGATCATTTCGAGAAAGAAGGCTACTCAAAAGGTATACTCCATCTAATTTTCATTCAAGTTTTGCTTTATCTATTATTGATGATGATCCTAGATCTATCAGGGAGGCAGTGGATTCAGAGGATGGAAATCTCTGCAAAAAGGCCATGGACGAAGAAATGACAGCCTTGGATAAGAATGAGGTTTGGGATCTAGAGGAGTTGTCGACTGGAAGAAATCCCATTGGTATCAAATGGGTATTTAAAAAGAAGTTGATAGAAGAAGGAAAAGTGGAGAAATACAAAGCTCGATTAGTAGAAAAGGGTTATTTCCAGGTTGAGGGAATTAATTTTGGTGAGATTTTTTCTCATGTTTCTAGTTAACCTCTATAATAATTTTGTTATCTATTTCTGTTGTGTTTCATTTTGAGGTAGAATAGATGGATATGAAGACAACACTACTACATGGGGATATGGAAGAAGAAATCTATATGAAGCAGCCAAAAGGATTTGTTGTGAAGGGAAAGAAGGAGCTGGTATGTAAGATGAAAAGGTCCCTGTATGGTTTAAAACGATCACCAAGGACATGGTATAAAAAAATTGATACTTATATGTTGGGACTTGGTTTCACAAGAAGAAAAGAGGATCATTGTGTGTATTTTAAATTATTTGGTAATCATTTTATTTATTTGGTCTTGTATGTGGATGGCATGTCACTGATAGGAAACAAAAAGGAGATTATATAAGATGTGAAAACTCAGTTGTCCTTTAAATTTTACATGAAGGATCTCGGTGCTTCAAATTTCATTTTGGGAATGGAAATTAAAAGAGATCAGAAAAACAGGAAACTTTGGTTAAATCAAAGAAAATATGTCAAGACAATATTGCATAGGTTTAATATGTAGGTATGCAAATCGATCAAGATTCCTATTCCTGTTGGTTTAAAGTTATCTGCGAATCAGTTTCCCAAGACACGGGAAAAGGAGGAGGACATCTCTCTTGTTCCATATGTGAGTGTAGTTGGTAGTTTGATGTATGCAATGGCCTGTACTAGACTAGACGTTGCACATGCAGTGGGATTTTTGAGCAGGTATATGTCAAAACTAGGAAAGGAGCATTGGACAACAGTAAAAAGGGTTTTCACGTATTTGCGTGGCACTGCTAGCTATGGATTGTGCTATGAAGGAAGACCGAGATTGGAAAGAGAGTTGGATATACATGTCTTTGTGGATGCAGATTGGGCTGGATATTTGGATCACAGGAGATATACAAGTGGGTATGTGTTTAACCTATTTGGAGGAGCAATAAGTTGGATGAGAAAAAGACAGGTTGTAGTGGCATTTTCAACTATAGAAGTTGAATACATGGTAACTACTCATGCAAGTAAGGAAGAAATATGGTTACAAATATTTTGTTTAGGTATTGGGTTGGTACACCATGCTGTAATGATAGATTGTGACAGTCATAGTACAATTTTTCTAGCGAAGAACCGGACTTATCATTCAAAGACAAAGCATATTGATATTCAATATCACTTTGTGAGAGGCATGGTTGAAGAAAAGAAAGTGTTGTTGATGAAGGTGGACAGTTTGAAGAATGTTACAGATTCATTAAAAAAATTTGTGAGCACTTAGAAGTTCTTTTGGTGTAAAGGATCCATGGGCATTGCTGACTATGTAACCTTGTAACCCCCTGTATGCAAATAAAAAAACAAGTGGGAGAATGTTGGGTATGTGTTATATTCTTTGCACGAGTAGTAGTGTCTACGTTGCGGCGGGCGTGCATGGGGATTTGAGGGGAGTGTAGGGGGGAGAAAGTCCCCTGCGTGGGGCTTCGGGGGAAGTGCCCCTGATATTTATTTTTTTTACCTCGAGAAACGTGTCGCATTTTCCTCATTTTTCTTGTTGCCTTGATTTTCATGTCCACTGTTGGGCAATTTTTCAGCACATGGTTTTTTTCCAATGGTTTTCTATTTCCGGTTAAGGAATTAGGGTTGTTGACTAATATGGGTCATTGGGTAAGGGTTTTGGATGTCATTGGCTCCTATATGTATATTGTATTGTAAACAATGTATCACTATGAATGAATATACAATATGTTGGTTTTCCCGGCTTGGGTTTCTAGGGGGAAAATCTCTATGTAATGTTTTTATTTTCCATTGTATCTTTTATGTTCTTTTACTGAAAATTTGTTTGCAGTAAATATTGTACAAGGTTAAAATCTATAGTTATTCCATATCTTTTCATGCACCTAGTTGTTAGGATAAAAAAGAAATAATGAGAAGGCATCGAGATGTTCAAATCCATTCTTTATATGCAACAAATTGTAGGCCATTTACAAAGAATGTCTTAACCCTTCATATTTTCCTTTCCTATGGAAATCAACTTATGTCTCATGAAATTTGTATCTATGGAGCATATCCGTTTATATGCAAATATAAAATTTATAGAAATGAAGCTGATATATATTGAGAAAAAGATTTATCACATAGAAAAGGTTATGTAGATGATATATCAAATACAAGAATCTTGGGACAATGTTTGAGGTTATTTCCCAACACTATTATCAAACATAGAAAAATTAGTTATAGCCAAGCCTATAAAGGTCATCTATACTCTACATAAAAATATATATGTCACTTCCATTCTTCATATTGTTCTTCAATGAAGTTTCAACATCAATTAGAACAATACAATATGTTAAGGTTATCTTATGAGTCAAGTATAATGGTGGATCAATGGCACAATAATGTGTGAATAACATATCCAAAGTACATCAACATCTCAAATACATCATGAAATATCAATATTTTAGTATAAATGGTATAATGTTACAAATGTAGATTGCAAATATTTGAAGAAGATGGATCCCCATGGATGAAACTCATACAAGTAATAAACTCTTTCATTGCAATTGGTGTGCTCCAAAATATTGGCTCCAATTACTAGAGGGAAAGGAGCCAAAGATATCCATGGTCTTCAACTACATTGAAATATTGACACCATAGATGTATGTTTCTAACCATGCAATATGGATTTATATTTGATCATGGCAGAAAACATCTAGTTATATATCAATGACAAAAATCCACACTAGATGAAAGGTGACCCACTAATAATGAAAATGAGTACCAATTTACTAGTAAAATTTTGACAATGTGAGTATATAATTTGAAGTTGAACACTAAGAGGAACCATTCAATTGGAGAGCAACATTGATTCTCCATCTCCAAAGGAAAAGAATCCCACCGATAAAAAAATGGACACCGGGGTATTTTCTCCTCTGTATCAAAATCCTATAGAAAATATCTCATGGTCAATAGGAGAAGATTCACTAAAATAAATATAATGATGGTTCATTCAAGAAAATAAAATGTATGAAGGCATA
Source organism: Picea engelmannii (assembly GCA_009831015.1). NCBI lineage: Eukaryota > Viridiplantae > Streptophyta > Pinopsida > Pinales > Pinaceae > Picea > Picea engelmannii. The sequence continues at coordinate 69,720 of ML795168.1, forward strand.
TTCAAAATTATTTGGGAATAAATGATTTGGCACATAGACTTGATTGAAAAGGGGACTAACAAGACATGGGAAGAGTTGTTCTAGACATCCATTGACATAGAGTGAATGTGAGAAATAATTACATGTAAAACATCCACTCTCACATGGGTCATGGAGATTAACATGACTAGAGGTGGAAATGATTCAAGGTGAATAACGATAAGACAAGTGGGTCAACATGAACTCAATTTTGAGAAACATGAAGCTATAAATTAATGATCATGTCATTTAGGTGGACAAACTCAAATAGTCTAACCCTATTCAAATTATTTCATCAAGGGTGACATTAAAAATTATCTAGACTTGAAACTTCCATCCAAACATATTTGTATTTCCTCCTTTTTTGTCTTTTCACACTTTTTTTGTTTTTTGGGTTTTGTCATCTTAGGTGGAAATAATGAAAAAAATCAATACGCATCTTATGGTACATAGAAGAGATAGGGTGTGTTTATTTTTATGATTGATTATTTTGAGGAAAAATACACTACAACAAATGGTCCACACCATCAAGAACAATTGGAAATGATCCTCATCTAATAACAAAAATTCACATTCTTATGTTATGAAAAATACCAAAAGAAGTTTGTTGAAGATGGAAAACGGTACCAAAACATAATGCATAACAAAAAGATCATTGAATCAATGTTGGGACCTGCTATAGAAATGGATAAAAAGAGAAAATAAAGGATAATGTAGCTGGAAATGCAATCTCAATCTAGAAGGGCTCCCGAGAAAATGAAAAATAGTTAACAAGTAGCATTTTACTTATTTGTTTGATAGAGGGTGACATATGTATTAATAAGCATTCTAATGTGAGTAATACACCATGTATTTACCTGCATATCATAACCTCTTACTTTGACCTATGGTAGGATGGAGGTAAGTCGGTAAAAATGGCCATGATTTGTACAGATTGGAAGGTAAATTACATCCAAAAATAGTTGAACAACTTATAAGCTTAAAATAAGTTAGAATAATCAACTAATTTCTAGATGGAATTGAAAGTCCAACTGACAAGCCATATTTACAAATAATTAAAAAAGGGTCTTAATAGGACAACATGATTAAAATGTACATAGTACAAACTCTATCGTTGAAAAAAACAATCACCTAGGATAGACCAACAATGATGTATGCATAATTCAAGTCTGGCATGGCTTTCACCTGACAACAAAGGAAACTGGAATTAGAATCTAATTATAGTTTGGAAGTACAACATTTATGAGTGACAAAATGAACTAGAAAAGGAACCACAAATTGATTATCTAAAAAACCAAATATTAATTGAGTCTTGAAGCTCAAGATAGAAAAAAGGTAAAGGGATAAAGAACAACAACAAAAAATCAATTCACGGGGAAAGTTTTTGTGTAACCAATGGATAATCATATGTGTTGAGGTCGATAAACCAATCCCATTCTTTAATTTTATTTAGTAGAATTGCCACAACAAGAAGTGTACAAGTGATCATAGTTGGACCCTTATATGTAACTAGTTTGGCCTTACTGACAAGATGGACATTTATGCTTCCACAAATATTGGCTCCAAATTTCAAAATTGGGGTCAATGAAAGCATGAACCATGTATATGGGCTCTGAAATTGGGGTGAATGAAAGCATGAACCCTAAAATATACCAAATGAGAAGGATAATTCGTGACAAAAAAGTCCCATATTTATAGAAACCGAGCGAATGGAGCTTGTAGCTGAAATTTCATAGGCGAATTTCCCTCTCCCTCATAAAAACCTAGGCTAACTTTCCACACAATTTTTTTTTTTAAATAAATTAGAGGCGAATGTTAACCCCTTAATTCCGCCCATGAGTGAAATTTTTCCCCTAAAATTATATATGGTTATCATATTATATCTTATAACTATAGAAATAAGGTAACACACTCGAAAACCTTTGGATTTTTACCTTCTCATCTGTTATGAAGTCAACATACATCAACATTTCAAATAATCGCTTCTCATATTCATCCATTGTCATGCTTCTGAACATAAGTTAAAATAAATCCTTCATCTTCCTTTCATAATAATGCTTGAACAAATATTTCTCTTGGAAATATCCTTTGAACTGTGTCCATGAGATATTCTTCTCTTCAAGGTGCTTGGCTTGCTTAAGTCAATCCCACCACATGGCTTCCTTTCCTTGCAAGTGGTATGTTGCAATTCTAGCTTCTAACCTTGAAGGGTAATAATCCAACTAGAAACATTTCTTCATTTCCAACATCTAGGCCTCTTCCTCTTCTCATTTCTTGTGCTCACCATTGAAAGTTGGTGGATCGATTTTCCTTATTTCACCTTGCAATATGTATTCCTTAGACCTTGTTCTTTGCCTCCTAACATGAGAGACAATTGGGCTTCTCTTTATCCATGAACTTGAATGACTTATTGTAGTGTATTGCCTTGGACACTGATGGTTCTTTCTCATGCTTCTTGAGTTCATGTCATTTGCATGATAATCCTTTATGCTATGGGAGGATGTTGTCACTTGTCTAGAATTGGTTTCTTTATTGGTGCCAGAGTATTTGTTTAATTGATTATATAACATATTTATACTATGAATTATCTCTTCCGAAGCCTTCAAAATCATTTCATGATATTCCCTATAGCGTTGCACTTCCCTATGAAGGCTTCTCATATCTACAAGCTCTTGTCTGTCTCTTATTCCATTAGACTTTGTCTCAACATTTCCCATGCTTCCATGCAGAGCTATGACCTCCTCCTCATGGTTGTAAGATCCCTAGGAATGTTATATAACTCCAGTCCTCGTATAAGAACCAAAATTGTTTTTCTGTACCTAAAATTCTACTATAAATGTGCATGTAACAATTATTTTTATCTCATGCATACTATAAAACATTTCATTAACTAGAATACAGGTTTTTCTTCACATCAATTTACGAAGAACACATTGCGCTAATTAAAAATATCATTCCTTAGACACATTATTTCTGAAATTTGTCTCCAACGGTCTTACTCATGCCTCATTCTGAGTTCTCAACAAAAAGTTACAACATTCACATGTTGCAATTTCTACTCACTCACTGCTACATAATTATTTTATTACTTTTTGATAACATTTCAATTCCCAATTCAAAACCTTTGGTGGATAGATGTATTCTAATCCTAAATACCTTTCTATTGACTATTTGTTTGCTAAAATATGATCTCCAAGATGAAAGTTATGGTTTGGAGAAGTTGGGAATGTTTTCCCAATTTATCCTTGTATACTAAATGTGTCTTCTTTCTCTTCCTGCACATTTTTACATACTCATATTCCAAATATGGCTCTATGGATATATTTTATGGTTCATAATCTTTCCATAGAATAATATTGTGTAGAAAATAGACTTCTAAGCAAGGATTTATTCCCTCTTTAAGTAACTATGTGCTACAATTTTACGTCAATTGTCTTAGCTGTAACATTTTCATACAAGGTTTGTTTTGTACCCAGGGTAGCTCATTGGATAACCTTCTTTGAGTTCTTTTATCTAATCTAAAGATACATAGTCTACCAAATGTACACTCTATACACATGGATTTTGATTGCTTAAAAATGTCGTTAAGGGCCTCAATATCACCCCACAAGTTTAAGACTTTCAAAAATTTGAAAATTTCATAGAAAAGTGATTCTTTTATTGTTATAATTTTTTTTTAATATGAATCATTAATCTTGAAATCAGGTAAGATCTCATACATTCATATTAACTCTATGGGTAATCGATGATTGATGTTTTCCTTTGGGTTCATGCAACACTTATCCAAAATTTTCGACGTGACCATCCACCATCAATCCTTTCCTTTGACAATCGATTTGCAATAAATTTATAAACCAACCAACCTGAACATTGAACATCGGTGATTTTCATTACAGGATGAAACAATTTATCAATTCTTCTAACCTGGCCATCAACCATCGACCATTCTTTTTAGTGTATAAGAACACTTCTCCAATTTGGTCGACCCGACTATTTCTTGACTAAGGTGGCAACTATGTTGACGTGGCATGACACATAGACTCTAACATGGCACTCTAGCTGAAGTGGCATGACACATGGATGATGATGTGGAATGACACATCATCACCCTCTTTCCTTCATCGAACATCGAAAAATTCTCTTGGATGAACCAGMACCTCAGTGAATTGGTTGACCCAACCATTGATGATTTYCGTTGGAGAAAAAAACGCATCATCAAACTTGTCAACCCAACCATCAACCATTGGAATTTTTTGTTGGGACACAAAATGCTTCACCAAACTTGTCGATATGACCATCGACCATCAAAAATTTCCATTGGTGATTTAAAAACTTMACCAATGTGATCGACCTAACCATAGACCAACATATATTGACGATATATTTTGTTCGATCGAAAATCTTCCCCAAACTCACCAATCCAGTCATCSTCCATCGACTATATTTGTTGGTGAATTTCAATACTTAGAATTTTTTTACCAAATCTCAGATGAATCTGGGTCATCGATCTCCCATTCAAAATGATCTTGGTTGTTGATCCATCAAACTTCTCCCAACTATTTAGATGAGTCTCAACTGAATTTTTTCTCTATTTTCTAAGTTACAAAAGCAAATCCTCGCCATTAATTGGCTCCAACTTCCCAATGGCTGAAAATTAATCCAATATGTCGATCTATCTCATTTTACCAATTGTGTAAAATGAATATCGGTCGTTGATCTTCTTAACCTTGCTAACTTTGAAAAACTTATAAGTTTTTAAATATATTAAAATAAATCTTGGTCTTTGATCTAGAGATCAAATGTGATCTTGATCGTCAATTCATCAAACTATCCCAGCTCCTTTAGACACAATTAAAAAATGGATTTTTGACCTTCCATGTCAAATTTAGCTTTGAAAATATGTAGGTTGATTCCATTAAACATCTCTTTGATTGATACGAGTAAAATGTCACCTAAATTTTCTCACAATTTTGGGGATTTTTCTCCTATTCTTCACCATTTCCCCCCAAATTCGCAATACCAAAATTTGTAATAGCGAATTTTGCTAAATTCACACTAGTTCTTGTCCCATACGAGTCTATTTTTTGAACCAAAATCTATGATACCATTCTTTATTGACCCTTAGATGAATTGAGGATCATTACCATGCAAAAATAATCATAAATTAAAATTTTTCTATTAACTAATTTTTCTGCAGCTTACCAATTATAGATTACACATAGATTTCACTATTGTCTACTACCATTAATTAGATGTGTCTGAAAAATGATTAAATCCTATATGAATGTAGCTAATAATGTATTACAACTACATAAAAATTATCCTCATACACAAATTTCATGCACAACAATTAAAACTCATAATGCAAAACAAAAAATAGATAAAACAATTATCTTTTTAAAATAGTTGTGCAACTAGTGACTTGGGACGGATGTTCCACCCAACGTAACACCCCGGGTTTCGAACCCCCATTTTAAATAATGTATTGTTACATTGTTGAGAGATGAGAGTGCCCAAACAATTATTAAAAGGCCAGTGGGCCCAAGAAATGTAATGTCTTGGTCATTATTAATAATACATACATCGTTGGTTGCTAGACTAACAATGACTAGAGTTATAGAGGGCTATGATTGCACAAGAGAGGGGTATTGAGGGGATAAATGTTTATTTCCTATTTTAACTACCCTTTGTTCTAAGGGGTGGATTATTTACATGGGCTTCTTGGGGAAGGCCAAGAGGTTCTTGATTCTCGACGAATTACTTAAACCTGCCTCTGGTCTGATGGGGGGGTTCGGTTGATAGCTTATCACTCATTTTTTCTCATTCAATTTTTCATTCACTTACTGACTTGTTCATTCATTCCATCCTTACCTATCAGTAATTGATCCATCCTCACCCGTTTCTTGTCATGGGAGAGGGAACTGAACTGCTAAAGAATAGCCATGATATTGGTGGTTTTAGTGGTTGCTGGTGTGATCCAACCATGACTTAAGGCCTGCATGTATGAGATGTGTTGGAATGTGTCCATCGTTGTTCACAACAGCGAGTCCTGAGAGTTCCAGCATTGAGATTCTGGACCACCTGCACTGGAGTCTAGAGAAGGAGAAGGACTGCCTGAGGAAATGCATGGTAGAGAAGGGTAGAGGTCCATTCTCTTGGGTGGTGCAAGCTGGGTAGAAGAGAGCTGGGTACTTGGATTGCTGTGAGTGCTGGGAAATCCTGTGAGATCTTGAGTGTTGACTAGTTTGGGAAGACAAGTAACACTCTGGAACCTTCCTTGTGGATTCATAGCCCTGGTTCAAGGGTGATACTGTTCTTGAGTTTTGGAACAATAGCGTCTACGATTTGTACAAACTTCCTTGGTCTGCAACCAATTGGTGTCTTGTTTTATAAAGATACGTGCTCTCTGTTATGGTATTAATTATCTGTATATGAATGTATTTTGTTGTGTATTTATTTATCATATGATTGAATCTTTAGAGTATGCATGTTTTCTGGTTATTGTTGTGGATGTCATTAAATCTTTCCTTTTATGCATCCTTATTATTTCAAAAGGTATAGATAAGAGAATGAAGTCCAAGGGAGGGATTGAAGGTGGTTTACGCCGACCTATTGGTGGCTTGGGTATGTTCAGTTTGGTATCATATTTTTTGGTTGAAACACCGGGCTAATATGGGTCGAGTTTGTTGGTCAGAGTCTTGTGATCGAGATTGAATTCTGACCATGAAGAAATATCAGGAGGAATGGTATTGCAGATCTAGAATGTCAGAGGTCCTTTGTAAGGGTTTGAAGGTTCATGACCGTCCCCTTTGAATTCGAGAGCGATCACCACTGTGGGATCAAGAGAGATCCATGATCGTTGGATCGGAGGATAGGTGAACAAGGGTTGTCTAATGAAAGTGAAGCAAAGTTTAAGTCACAACCATCAGATCCCATTGGAGAGAGAGATCAACGACTAGGAGGCATTGCGGGGAACGAAGTTGCATGGAAGTTAATTCCCCAAGGTCGTCCCATAATCCAAACCATGTTTCCACTAAGGGGTTATGTTTCAGAGTCGAAATAATTGTGGGGTTAAAGGTGGGTTACTCTAAACTGTCGATGCGTGCCCTTGAAAATTGAAAGGAATTAAGTGATGTGACATGTTAGTGATCAAACATCGAAACCCAAAAGAGTCGAAGTAGATTCAGACCATTGATCAAGGTGGACGCATGGCAAGAGATCCTGCACTTTGGTGGATAACCACTTTACAAGAAAGACAGATGTGAAAATACAGAACTCCCGACGGCTTGAAGCCTAGAGTTCATCTGGACCATCCATCAACAAGGACACGTGGCACCAGATCTGTCACTTCGGAGACTTAGTACTCCATAAGGTTTTGTAGAGAAAATCACTAGGGAAATAATTACCTGAAGTCCCGAAGTAATTGAGGACCATTGATCTTAAAACAAAAAGAACCATTGATCTATGCATTAGTATCTCCCAAAGTCTCGAAGTTTGGGGTTAATACAGACCGTCCGATGAGGGAGACACATGTCGGCAGATTGGTCGGTTCAGGCATTTGAAGTTTGGGAGAATTGGAAATTCACTAGTGTGGAAACTCCCGAAGCCAAAATCCCCAAATCTTGAAGAGTCAAAGTGGTGGGGCACGATGACATCACCTGGAGGTGATGAGGACCCTAGAATTCCAAAGTGACGTGGCTTCCGGACATCACCTGGGATGACGTGGACGCATGGGAAGTGTGGCACATGTTAGTTAGTTTTGAACATGTGGAGAATTGAAATGTCATATAGAACATGACACATGTCACCAGCCTAATGGGGCCACATGTCCACTTCTAGTATTTCACCACATGGCAACAAATCACACAGTCCACAAACTTCGCATTTCAATGGAAAAATATGTGACAGTTGGTGTTGGGTCAAGAACTCTTGAAGAGCCAAAGCGATTCACATCCATTGATATGTAAGAGACACATGTTGACAGATCATCGACTTTAGGTGAAGGAACTATGGAAGAAAGTGAAGGCGGAGAGTTTGAAACTCCCGAAGCCCAAAGAGCCAAAGTGATTTATAGCCATGGATCTACGGGAGGAAACGTGTCGACAGATTGTGAACTCAAGGTAAAAGTGTTTCGGGGGGAAGCAAGCGAGGGAAGTTGAGACTTCTGAAGGCCGGAGTCCCAAAGTGGATCTTGATCGTTGATCGCGAATGAGGACAAGGACCATTGATCTGGTTCTGACTGAAGGTTCTAAAGTTCTGAAGTCCCGAAGCTCTAGATAAGCGCTTTTTAAGCTAAGCATAGGGTCATGACCATGGTCACATGAACTTGAGAGCTGAGGGAAGGAGGGCTAATGGCCAATTTTTTTTTTCGAGACATAAAAGTGCTAGGAAGGATTTAGCCATGGTTTCTAGTCGTGGTCACTCAGGAAGGTGGTTTGAAAGAAGCGCCTGTGCAGAACTGAATTCTGCATCGACTAAAGGATAACATGGAAGTGTTATATGATGCAGATTGATACATCTATGTTCTTCATGAATTGAAAATAAAAAAAAATACATGTAACATGGTTTGAAATTTTTTGTTTATCATATGCATAATTCTAACAAAATGGTCACTTGGACATTTTGCAGAATTAAGGGTTTGGACAAGTCAGCTCAGAATGCTTATTTAATAAATGGAAGAAGGTAAGGGAGCCTCCAGCCATGATAAGGAGGCTGAAGGATAGAATACCATCACTGGTAATGCAGAGACAGATTCCAATGGATGCAAGGGGAAAGGAGAGCAGGAAACATTAATATAAATTATAAGAAGCCTGAAAATAGAAGCATAGAGCTACAAAGAAGACAATGAGAGACTAATGAGAGAGAAAAGTCAAATAAATGCTCAAGTTTTGTAGAGCATAAATCAGTTGCAGAGGAAAATGAAGAAGGGATCAAACTAAAAACAATAGGAAGAAGGCATGTTTCGTGAAAGAAGAGAGGATCATGGAAGAGATGGTTATTCCAGAAGTGTCAGCAAAATTGATAGACACCACTCACCTCCTTACTCAGAAAGAAATTTTTATGCGTCATAAGATCCCATAAGCAGTCCAGAGGTGTCTCCTGTTAGGCACCAGAGAAGGCGACAAGAAGTGGATAGTTTGCAAGGAGAGTTGAGGAAGCTTAAGCCACCCTCCTTTGATGGTGAAAGAGAAAGGGAAGATGATTCTAAAGCATGGTTTCTTTGAATTAGGAGATATTTTTAGCTGCATAACTATTCTTCAAACTTAGAAGCCATGATTGCTACCTACAATTTACATGGGAAAGCTGTAATGTGGTGGGATCAGCTAAAGCAAGTTGAACATATTAATGAGAATAAGATCACTTGGAAGTATTTCAAGAAGTGCTTCCAAAAGGAGTACCTCTTAGAGCATTTCTATGACAAGAAAATGCAGGATTTCTTTAAACTCAGGTTAGGAAGCATGACTATGGTAGAATATGAGAAGAAATTCTTGGGATTTTTAAAATATGTTGGGTTTATAAACGATGAAAAAGTAAAGATACAAAGATTTTTGAGTGGAATTCCAACCTTTTATAAATTAAATATTAGGTATGATAAGACCAAGACCTTGACTGAAGCCATCAGGAAGGCTAAATACTTGTATGAACAAGGAAAGGGAAGAGAATCCCTGCAGAAATCTTGGAAGAATAAGAAGAAGGAGAAGTCTGATCAGAGGAGGAAATGATTCACACCTCCCTTAAATAGGAATGAGCCTAATAGAAATAATCAAGATAAGTATTCTAAAGGTGAATCCAAAAAAGAAGACTCCTTGGGAAAAAGAGGAAGACCACCTATCCAATGTTGGGGATGCAAAGAAGATCACATGTACATGTATTTCCCACATAGAAAGGACATAGTGAAGACTATGCACAACGTCCAAGAGGCTACAACAATCAAAGATATAGGAAGAATCTATGTAGCTTTAGATGATCGATAAGTAGAGTACCAGTCCAATATGATCGAGGTGGAAGGTAACATCATAAATCAACCTGTTTCTATTGTGATTGATTTAGAAGAAAATAATTGTTACATTGATCCTAAAATAGTGGATAGATTACATTTGGAGAAAAGTAAGATTGGAAAATCAATTTTGGTTCATCTAGCCACTAGAACCAAAAGGAGAATCCATGATATGGTCAGGGGATGTCCCATAAGTCTTAATGGTGTGAATACAAATGATGACCTAAATATCATACCATTGGGGTCTTATGATATTCTAATTGGAATGGATTGGTTGGAAAAGCATCATGTTGTCCTGGATTGTCATAGAAAGACATTGACATGTCTTGATGGAGATGGAAAATAGAGCACCGTGGAAGGATTTTCAAGACCCATCTCTATAAGGGATATTTCAGCCTTACAACTGAAGAGATTTTTTAGAAAAGGATGTCAATTGTATGTAGCTCATGTGGATGAGCCATAAAATACAAAGGGGCCAAGCCTTGAATATTTCTCGGTACTATAGGATTTTGAAGATGTATTACAAGAAATACGAGGGTTTCCACCAGGAAGGGAGATATATTTCTCAATTGATTTAGTGCCAGGAGCTTCCCCAGTGTCAAAAACACCCTACATAATGAGCACATCAGAGTTAAAAGAATTACAAATGCAGTTGGAGGAATTGTTGAAGAAAGGGTACATATGTCCAAGTGTTTCACCTCGAGGAGCACCAATACTTTTTGTCAAAAAGGATGGAAACTTGAGGTTGTGTATTGATTTTCAACAATTGAACAAGTACACCATAAAGACCAAGTATCCTCTACCTAGAATTGATGACCTTTTTGATCAACTAAGAGGAGAAAAGATATTTTCAAAGATTGACTTGATGTCAAGATAACATCAGGTAAGAATCAAGGAATAAGACATTCATAAGACAACCTTTAGGACCAGGTATGTGCATTATGAATTTGTAGTGGTGCCATTTGGATGCACCAATGCACCAACTGGCTTTATGTGATTAATGAATGGCATATTCAGAAATGTTTTGGATAAGTTTGTCATAGTGTTCATGGATGACATACTTATCTATTGCAAGTCTGAAGAAGAGCATGAACATCACTTAAGACTGGTGTTGCAAGTGCTGAGAGAACATCAGTTGTATGCCAAGATGAGTAACTATTCTTTTTATCAAAAGAAGATCCATTACTTGGGGCACATTATTTCATAGCAGGGCATGGCAGTAGATCTAGAGAAGATTGAAGCCATTAGAGGATGGCCAACACCTAGAAATGTGTGAGAAGTCAGATATTTTATGGGATTAACTGGTTACTACATAAGGTTCATAGTAAAGTTCTCTAAGATTTTTCATCCCATCACTTCTTTGCAAAAGAAGGGAACTAAATATGAATGGGAACCTAAGTGTGAAGAGAATTTTAATATGTTGAAGGAATTACTTACTAGTGCACCTGTGTTAAATATTGCTAACCCAAATGAAAGTTTTGTGGTATGTACAAATGCATGGAAGGAAGGACTTGGGGGAGTCCTCATGAAAAATGGAAATGTCATTGGTTATGAGTCCAGAAAGCTTAAGGAGGATGAGAGGAACTATGTCACACATGACTTGGAGCTTTCTTCCATTTTCCACGCCTTGAGGATGTGGAGGCATTATCTCATGGGGAAGAGATTTTAATTAAGGACAAACCACATTGGCCTGAAGTATATTTTTGAACAACCAACCTTGAATGCCAGGAAAACAAGATGGATGGAATTTTTAAGTGAATATGACCTTGATATCAAGCATATCAAAGGAAAAGAGAATAAAGTTGTCGATGCACTTAGTAGAAGAGTTCATCTCATGCATGCTACTTCTGTCAGTATGCATTAGTCAGACTTGAAGAGCATAATTTTAGATGGTCTTGCTACAGATAAACATTACCTACAGGTAAAGGAAGGCTTACATCAAGGAGATGTACAACAAAAAATAAAGGAGTATGAGATAAAGGAAGATGTATTACTCATGCATAAGAATAGAATCTATGTTCCTAGTTCCAAAGAACTAAGGAATTTGGTATTGAAGGAAATGCATGATGTTCCTTATGCTGGACATCTGGGTTACCAAAAAATGATTACAACAATAATAAGCCAGTTCTTTTGGCCGAAAATAAAAAAGGATGTTTCTGATTACATCGCTCGATGTATGGAATGTCAGAAGGTGAAATATGAACACAGGCATCCAACATGGTTGCTACAGCCTTTACCCATTCCAGAGAATAAATGGGAAGTGATCACCATGGATTTCATCATAGGATTACCCAAAACAAATAAGCAACATGATTCCATCATGGTGGTGGTTAAAAAATTAACAAAAGTTGCTCATTTTGTGCCTGTAAAGACAGCACACACAACGACTAATATTGCATAAATTTACATGAGAGGGATTGCTAGGTTGCATGGGATACCTAGGACATTTGTCTTAGACAAAGATACAAAGTTTACCTCCAATTTATGGAGGGGATTTTTAAAAGGATTTCATACAAATATAAAATTTATCACAACATACCATCCCCAATCATATGGGAAAACAGAGAGGGTCAACCAAATAATTGAAGATATGTTGGGAATGTATGTGATGGATAAGCCATCTAAGTGAGAAGATTACTTACACTTGGTTGAGTTTGCATATAATAATGGGTATCAAGCTTCATTGAGAATGAGCCCATTTAAATCCTTGTATGGTAGGAAATGAAATACTCCAGTGAGATGGGACAACCCAACAGACAGAGTGGTACTTGGGCTAGAGTTGCTCAAAGATATGGAAGACTAGGTGGTTAAGATCAAGCCAAATTTAAAGACATCTTAGGATAGAGAGAAAGTTTATGCAGACAAGAACATGACAACTAGAGAATTTAAAGTAGCGGAGCATGTGCTTGTGAAAGTGAATCCCAAGAAAATTTCTTTGAAATTGGGTAGTTGTACAAAGCTGGCAGCCAGATTCTGCGGTCCATTTGAAAGATTGAACAGAATAGGGCCAGTTGCATACATGCATGCATTGCCTGCTTCCATGAATGTGCATGATTTATCTCATGTCTCTTTTCTAAATAAATATGTACATGATCCTAACCATGTTATTGATTGGCATTTGATTCAGGTAGAGACAGAGGGAGACTTTCAGGTCTGGCCAGTGCGGGTATTGGAAAAAAAGGTCAAAATGATCCGGAATCGAGTTATGGAGCTGGTAAAAGTTCAATGGAACTACTACGATCCTGAATATGCTACCTAGGAGCATGAATATGCCATGCGTTCAGAGTACCCACAAATTTTTGAATAAATTTTGAGATTTTGATCTCTATTTTCTATATGCACTGAGGACAGTGCCAAAATAAGGGGGAGGGGATGTAACACCCTGGGTTTTGAACCCCTATTTTAAATAATGTATTGTTACATTGTTGAGAGGCCAGAGTGCCCAAACAATTATTAAAAGGCTAGTGGGCCCAAGAAATGTAATGTTTTGATCATTATTAATAATACATACATCGTTGGATGCTAGACGGACAAGGACTAGATTTATAGGGGGATATGATTCAACAAGAGAGGGGGCTTGAGGGGGTAACTGTTTATTTCATATTTTAATTACCCTTTGGTCTAAGGGGGGGATCAGTTACATGGGATTCTTGGGGAAGGCAAAGAGGTTCTTGATTCCCCATGAATTACTTAAACCCACCTCTAGTTTGATAGGGGGGTTTGACTGATAGCTCGTCACTCATTTTTTCTCATTCACTCCTTCATTCACTTACTCACTCATTAATTGATTCCATCCTTACCTATCACTCATTGATCCATCCTCACTCGCGTCTTGGCTTGGAAAAGGGAACCGAACTGTCGAAGACTAGCCATGGTAGTGTTGGATATAGTGGTCGCTAGTGTGATCCAACCATGACTTGAGGCCTGCATGTTTGAGATGCGTTGGTCTATGTCCAAAATTGTTCACATCTGTGAGTCCTGAGAGTTCCAACATTGAGATTCTGGACTAGATGCATTGGATCCTAGAGAAGGAGAAGGACTTCCTGAAGGACTGTGTGGCAGAGAAGGGTGAAGGTCCATTCTCCTAGGTGGTGCAAGCTGGGTAGAAGTGAGTTGGGTACTTGGGTTGTCGTGAGTGCTGGGAAAGCCTATGAGAGCTTGAGTGCTGACTGTTTTGGGAAGCCAAGCAACACTCTTGAACCATCCTTGTGGATTCATAGCCCTAGCTCGAGGGTGACACTGTTGTTGATTTTTGGAAAAATAACGTCTACAGTTGGGTGGAACGTCGTTGGTCTGTAGCCAGTTGGTTTCTTCTTTTATAAAGATAAGTGCTCTCTGTTATGGTATTAATTATCTGTATATGAATGTATTTCACTGTTTATTCATTTATCATATGATTGAATCTTTATGGTATGCATTCTTGCTCGTTATTGTTGTGCATTTCATTAAATATTTCCTTTTATGCGTTCTTATTATTTCAAAAGGTATCGGTAATAAAAATAAGTCCAAGGGAGGGCTTCAAGGTGGCATACACTGGCCTGTGGGTGGCCCAGGTATGTTACACCCAGCCATAGACTTTTTGTTCCAGAACTCAAAAATAATTCACGTTCAATTTGGGGTTAGCAAACCACAAAATAGGGTGGCCTCTTAGTGTCCACTAACAACTCAAAAATCCCATAGCCCATTGATATTCTCCTACAACTATCATGATTTTACAACATCTCTCTTCTTCTCAACCTTCCCAGCCCAAGGAATATACCCCTTAACTCATTTCAGTCTCTTGGGTGTCCCATTCATATATCAAGTTCTCTCTAGAATGGGTAACNCATTGATATTCTCCTACAACTATCATGATTTTACAACATCTCTCTTCTTCTCAACCTTCCCAGCCCAAGGAATATACCCCTTAACTCATTTCAGTCTCTTGGGTGTCCCATTCATATATCAAGTTCTCTCTAGAATGGGTAACAAGGGATGTCTCTACTGAAAATCTCAAGGGAACTCACTTCTAGGAAAACTACCAACAACAACAACAAACACTTGTTGTTACAATGAAACTCACACACGAGTTCACTCTTCATGCATAACAACCTAGATATTCAGTATTCTACTCCAAATACACTCTAGAAATTTTCCAACATGCTCCATAATTCACCCTCCATGGTTTCTCAAGCTCCAAGCTCTTTCTTTTTCTTTTTGTTGGTTGTTCATGCAAAAACATTGATTGTCCAAATTGTTGTAACTTCCTTTACAAGTTTCATGTTTTTGGCTTACTTGCTTGAATCACACACTTCCCCAAGATTATTGTACTCATCCCCCATGCTCCCAATAACTACTGGATATAATTTCTCACACCCATGCTTTTACATGGATTCAATGATAGGCTTTGGGGACAGTCAATCAGAAAATAGAAGTTTAATATATAATGATAATAAAATTTAAGAATGTGGATGGAATTAATAGAAATGGGTAATTCTCCCTTGGACCCCTCCTAAACATTCTCTTAGACTCTCCCATCTATTGTGGATTAATTCATCCCCCATCTCTATCCATGTCCCCTTAGCAACTAGCATCACATTTTATTATTAAAACTTAAAATCACATTTCGCATATACATCTCTTTTTTGTGGCCACAAATTATATCTACATTAAGAATATATATAAATGGGGATTATAGTGGGATGTTAAAAATTGAATATTGGTCTTGCATGATGTAAGCATATTAGAAACAATTCCACCCATTTGCAAAGAATATAGATTTCTACCAATTGCAACAATAATACAAATTATAACAAACAAATATGCATTGCATTTGGCACCATTGCTATACTTGTAACATATACAATGCATCTAGGCTCATAATATGCATTAGAGATCAAATATGAGAACTTAGAAGAATATAGAACTACAATAAGAACTAATTCCCTTATTGTTTTTTTTGAAAATTAGTACATTTAATTTCTATAGCTTATTCCTACTACGCTAACATGCTATTTAATTACAATGTTTCCTATTCTCCACATTTATGTCTTGCTTTACTTTAATCCCACAACAATTACAAGGAAGGAAACTACAATGCTTCTATTCCAAAATGTTATCAAAGAAAGAGAAGAACAAAGAAAGGCACTTCACACATGCAAGTCAACATTCATAACAAATCACACATGTAAGTCAACATTCATAATAAATTTGAAGAGAAAATGAACAATGGATGACGCCACCAAATTAGGGACTTTGACCACAAAGGTAAAAAGTCAAAATAATATATATTTGACTTAGTCAATTAATTTCTACACTAACACACTATGTAACAAAATTATATCACAATGTGAATAAAATTGAGGGCATTATAACTATAGAAAATATCCACATAGATCAAAATATCCACATAGATCCATTTATACCAATTTGCAATATCTTTAATTTTCCTATAGAGTCTTTCAAAGAAATTGATGGTCACAAAATTCAATGCTCCAAACGTGAACAACTCATTCTATATAGATGCTCCCCTCATCTCATTACATCATTCGAACACTAACATATATTGAAAAATAATGCATTTTAAAGCTCAACTTTCAAACGTGAACAACTCATTCTATATAGATGCTCCCCTCATCTCATTACATCATTCGAACACTAACATATATTGAAAAATAATGCATTTTAAAGATCAACTTTCTAATGACACTTTATCTATAATACATGTGACTTCCACATAAAAGACACCTTAACACTAGATCATGCCAATTTCATTTCGTACTAAGAATGATCTACATTAAAATTTATGTAAATTTCTCTACGTGATCTAAATTAAAGTCTTCAAGCAGTGGTTTGTAAGAATATTTGAGTTCTTCTAGGTCTATGGATAATTGAGTGGGTGGTTTGATTTTGTGTAATAAAAGTTGTAGAGTTTTGTTGTAGTTTGATTTTGCGCATTTAATTGTTTGATTATTGTCCTATATTATTATGGCCTTGACTCCATCCATTAAAAGAGAAGTCTATTGACATGTCCATCACGAGTAAACCTGGAACATGATATGTAAATGGATTTGAAACAAAGTCACTTACCCTTGTTTTCATTTCCATTACTTGTTCAAATGAATCTATGTCTTCAGCTAGCTCAGTGTATCTTTACTTCTTGTATTGGCTCTTAAAGTGAAGGAACACTAAATAGATTTGTTGATCGAGAAAAACTATAACTTAGTCAAAATTATATTAAAATACTAATCTTAGTGACTTTGCTTAGAGGGTAGTTTTGGGGTTTATATCCTCCTATGTTGGTGATCCACATACTTGATTATTTATGACCAAATTATCGTACGGTTTCACGCCAAAACTAAACTAACAAACATTAGATAGCTATGCATTCCTTCCAATGCTTTTATGTGTTTTTTTTCTTGCATTCCTTTTATAAATTAAAAGAAACTTCCATTGTAGAGCCCAATTAGGGTGACCAAAATCATATCATAGAATATATTTGGGACATTGGGATCCATTTTTTGCAATCTCAAATGAGGGATTGGTGCTTTGGTGCTTTGATATCAAATTAGCAAAAAAAATATTCGTGTCTCCATGGATTGAGTTCCATTTTTTGCACCACTAGGAATCATCTCTCCACTTTTTACACCACTAGGAATCATCTCTCTTCTTTGATGTTGACAAAACATGGGTCCTTCCCCACATTTATCTTATTCCCATATGATATGCCTCGAACATATATTTTAAATTTTTGATTCCATACATGAAAAAAAATTATTATTTTATTTAGTGATATTTGTTGATTCTGAGTCAAACTTCGACTCTAAGTTCTTGTTGAATTTTGCAATTATCGTTTCAACCTATTTTCATTTTTTTTAAGAAAATATATATTTATTTATACTTTAGGAAAAATTGTTTTCAAGGAAATGATAATTCATTCTATAAATTTTAAGTAATAGTCTAAACAGTCTACGAAATGACTATTTTCCGGTGATATTTTCTGGGGACCTTTGCCTGAAATCCGGTGAGAAATTGTTAGATCCTCATATTTGAGTGATTATTTATGTATAATCCGAGTGCCCCAAGCGGCTTTTCAACATGCTAAATCTATTTCTGCATTCAAAAATGAATTTTAAACAACAAAAAATAGTGTTTTGACTACTAAAGTCTATGCAGGTATACATACTTACCCCCTTTGGATTTTAACTTGTAACCTATTAGGAGGAAACATATGTTCTTAACCATTAGGTCCACTCAAAATTTGGCTATTGGTAGGTATGCTTTTGTAGTCACCCGTCTCATGTACCTTCCTCGAGCAACTTGAACACTTCTCATAATTTGTTGTTTCATTATAAAAAAAAGTGAACTCTTCTCATAATTTAGTCAACTCTTCTCATAATTTAGTCAGCTCTTCCCATAATGTGTTGATGATATAATAAGCTATTTTTAAAACTAAATAATTATTGACTTCTTACATTTTTTAATGTATTTTTTTTATTTTTTTAACATATTATTTTATTTTATTTTTATTAATGTTTTTTTATAAAATTGTTATTTACATAATTATTTAACCTTTGTTTAATTATTTAACCTTTCTTTATAGTGAAAATTTATGGTCAACCAAGTTGCATTTTGTAAATTTAATAGTTATTGGAATGAATTCTCCCAAATTCCTAACAAAGCACAATAAATACCATTTATCCTACGCCATCTTGAATACAATATAAGCATGAACCCATAATAGAACATAACACAACAAAGTAACAAACTATCGTCAACATTTAGTATTTATCAAAATCCAGTGGTAAAATTATCACTAGTGAGAGATTGGAAACAATATTATGACTCCAACCACAATGGGTGATAATGGAAACAACAACAAGAGCACAAAGAAGAATTCATCAGTAAATAAAATGGAAGTTGATGAGCGGCAGGGAAGACTGGCCATCATGGAGGTGGACAACATGCTGAGTGTTCCCATGTCTCTGAATGCAGTAGTTGAAATAAACGTGGAAGAAATCATTTGTCATAATGGTTCCGACACCCCATTCTCTGCTTCACAAATTGCATCATAGTTACAAACTCAATCTTCGGATGTTTATTCTTCTGCTGATAATCTCCAAAGAATAATGCGATTTTTTGCGAGTTATAATGTATTAAAAGAGGCCCTTACATAAGAGTCCAATGGAGTCTGTGAGATACTCTACAGCCTGACTGAAGTTGACAAAACTATGGTGAAATACAAAATGGGATTGTCCTATGGGTTCTATGTATTACAACACCATCAAAAATCTTTGATGGGGGCATGGCCTCTGCTCCATTCAACGGTGATGGATCTGTTTGAGGAACCATTTAGAAAAGCCAATGAGAAACCCTCCTACGAATTCTATGGGGACGAAGAGGATTTAGTTTAACCCATTGTTAGAAGGACATGCGGTGTAAAGACTACACTCCTAAAACGAGGACTTACACGCAAGTGGATTCACATTCGAGGGTTCAAGTGGCATTTTTTGTTTTGTTATGGAAAAATTCACGTGTTACTTATTAATACGTTGCAGATAGACGACGAAAGGCTCCAAAGAACTTCCCCTTAAAAATTAGCTTTGTTCTTTTGAGATCTGAGTGGTACCCTTTGATTTGCAATGTCATGCATTCAGTAAATACCTAATCCATACTAATGTTTTCAAGTTTTGTTGAATGATGAAATGTGAAACCATTATATGAAATGTAGTTACATTCTGAGTTCCATACCTAACTCGTAATAAAGTCTCGCTTAACGGTCCTTTAATAGTGAGATGTGAAACCATTATATTTATTACTCTTTAACTTATTTTTCATATAAAGAATGTGGTTCCAAATTCGTAGTCAAACAAGTGTTGTATGGAAGCATAGTCCCTGTTTAAAAGTTAATTTATCCGAAAAAAGTAAAAGTTAATTTGTTGAGTTAATTAAAAGTTAATTTACCCTGAAACATCAAGTGAAAAATATG